>VDFB02271358.1:624664460-625114911 GCA_007258455.2 Sequoia sempervirens | reverse complement strand
TAAGGCCCTGAATTAAACTATACTATCACAGAGAAAGAATTACTAGCACTTGTGTATGCCCTGAACAAGTTTAGGCATTATGTCACTGGTTACCAAATATTTTTTCATACAGATCATGCAGCAATAAGGTACCTCATGAATAAGCCTACCATATCTAGTAGATTAGCAAGATGTCTCCTATTGTTGTAGGAATTTGATATCACAGTTATTGATAAGCTAGGCCGAGCTAATGCGGTGGCCGATTTCTTGTCAAAACTTCAAACACCTACACATGGCACTCCTAAGGTAATTGAAGATAGCTTCACTGATGAAAATCTATTTTTAATTGCTACTCAAACCCCATGGTATGCAGATATTGCAATTTATTTAGCAGCCAACAAAATTCCAGCACACTTCTCACCAAAGGAAAGGAAATTGTTGGTTGAGAAAAGTTTTAACTTTTCATGGATTGCAGACTGTTTATTTTATATGGACCTGACCAAGTCATGAGAAGATGTGTGAGGGAAGATGAGACCTATGAAATTTTGCATGCCTGTCATGATGAGCCATGTGGAGGGCACTTTGCAGCCAAGAGAACAACTATGAAAGTGCTTAATACAGGATACTATTGGACTACACTACACAAAGATGCAGTAGCATACACCAGGAAATGTAACAGATGTCAACGTATGGGGAGACCAAGGTCTGATGAAATGCCCTTGCATCCACAAGTGGTAGTCAGTCTGTTTGAAAAATGGGGTATGGATTTTGTTAGGCCTATTGATCCTCCATCCAATGGGAAATCATACATTTTGGTGTGTACTGATTATGTAAACAAGTGGGTGGAAGTGAAATCAATGACACATGCTCATGACAGTAAAGTTGTTGAGTTCCTATATGAGCAGATTCTTACTTGGTTTGAAGTCCCAAGGGAACTTGTTAGTGATCAAGGAATTTAGTTTATATCTAACTTAATCACTACATTGATGAATGATTACAAGATCAGGCATAGAAAGTCTAGCCCCTATCACCCTCAAGTCAATGGCCAAGCAGAGGTTACCAACAGAGAAATTGAGGCAATCCTTACAAAGACAGTCCAATTACACAAGAAGGATTGGAGCAGCTGCCTTCCTGAAGTAGGCCAGGCCTATAGGAAATGGGAAACAACTACAGAGTTTACTCCTTTTGAGTTACTCTATGGTAATACTGCCATGTTGCTAATTGAATTTGAGCATAAGACCTTAAGAATTGCTCTCCAACTTAATATTGATATTTTTGAGGCTTAAAAGGAACACCTCCTGTAACTGAATGCATTGGATGAGCTAAGGAAAGCTACCCTACAACATACTAAAACTGTCCAACAACAAAGAAAGAAATGGCATGACAATCATATCTGAACTAAGCAATTCTCTATTGTTGATTGGGCGCTGTTCTATGACTCCAGATATAAAGAAAATCAAGGTAAACTAATGACACGATGGCTTGGTCCTTATGAAATAGAAAATGTGTTTGATAATGGCTCAGTGTAGTTGCCTACAATAGATCCAATTCGATTCAAGCTACTGGTTAATGGACACCGTCTTTAGTTGTATCATAAGCCAACATCCAAAGATGAATTTATGCAATAGTTTGTTTCAAATACGGCCACTAGTCTTCCTACAACGAAAGGCTTTGGTCTTTCTCCTACATCATCTCTTTAAATTCCACGTTCCATTCCCATAATAAAGGTTTCCTTTTAAAGGAAGACACATTCTCCATTTTCCATCCATCACCACCATTCATTCTCTTTTCTTCCATGTTATCCATCTTGTTGTACCACCCTCATTCATGGTTTCTATTCCAGTCATCATTTCATGGTGCACTGTGATCTTTCCTAGTATGAATGAGCATTAATTAAAAGGTACACAATATCTTTTGTTATCACATTATTTATTTATTTCATTAATTCAACAACTGCTATGTACATATCAGTCTTTATCACCCATCATTTCGCCCATGTGTGGACACATGTCAAATTTTAAGTAGGGGGCGGGATAATCCATTTCAAACCTTTTCTTATGTCGCTGTCACAACTAAAAAGATATTTTTATTCTCCTTGTACTTTCCAAATATGGCTGTTTGTTTTATCTAAACAACATTAACTGCTTGATATGAGTAGTTCCTAATAATTATTACATGCAATTATCTTTCGATCCATTCTTTGAAAAGAAGAGAAAGTGACAACAGGACAGAAAGAAGCAAAAAGAAGCAAAGTAGAAGAATTTTCTTTTGAATTTTTAGAAAAGGTTTGAGTTTTTGGAATCTCAACAGAGGTAATTTGTGAATATGGGTGGTCAATTGGTAAGACATGAGCCTGTAGCTCATGAGCTCTTAACACAAAATCCCCAAATAGTACAAGCATTCAATACTTGTGGTTGGCTAAACTATTTTCTGAGGTTAGATTCTTTCAATGAGGAAGCTCCTAGTGAATTTTTAAGAACTATTTTAGAAGGGGAAGCTTCAGTATGGGGTCTGACAGTGGCTGTAATAGAAGAATGAATTGTTAAAGTAACCGGGCTTCTTGCAGCAGGAGAAAATTTCTCTTCAGATGATGTTTCTGCTAGGGCATAGTTTACAGTACCAACTGATGGACCCTTGGAGGTCTCTAAACAAGGATGCAAATGAGTGTCATTGCCCTTTCCATATTCAGAATATGTTGTATTCATAATTAGGTACTTAACCTGTGAGGGATGCTTCTCCTATTTACATTCTTACCATTTTAAATTATTGAGCCATATTAGGAATGGGTTAGCTGTTAATATCCTAAATTTCTTGTTAAATCTTTTAAAACAAAGTGCCCATGAAACTCAGAGGGGAAGGGAAAACTCTATTTCCCATCATGCCCTCATTAAACTGTTGATTGAGCATTCCTTGAGGGATGTATCACCCCTTTCTTGGCAAGAATTTTTTTCCCAAAAGGGTTTGCAACTTCCCAGAGCACTCCCTACAGCAACTACCCCTGCAACATCTATTTCTGCGGCCTCCACACCAGAGCCCTCTACCAGAGTACAAACTAGGTCCACTAGTAGAAGAGAAAAAGGAAAAATGAAGGTAGGAGAGTCATCTAGGGCAGAACAAACCCTAGAGTCTGACCCTCATGTTCAAAGACAATAGTGTCCCTCTCTTACAACACCTTCTCCTATAGCAGTTCCTCTTGTAGCAGCACCTGTTGCCATTGCAGTTTCACCATCATCTTCTTCTGTTGAGTTTGAACCCTATAGGAAAGTCAGGAAGAGGAAAGCCACGAGAGTGCCTCCTTCAGCTGCCACATTACCAAAAAGAGTTTTAGCAAGGAAACAACATAAAGTCACCTCAACATCTGCTCAACCTGAAGTTATAATAATTTTAGAGGAGTTTGAAGAATACAGCCATGATGATTCTCAGAATGTACCTGAGAATATTTCACATAGCCCACCTGGTATTCCCGAGGAAATGTAAAATGAACCAATGGAAGTTGACGAAGCACAATATGATAGTAATGAAAGGGGAATGCCAAGTCTTGATGACTTGGTTGAGGTAGCTAGGCAAATTTTAGAGGAAGTACAATCTCCTCCTGCAATAACAAGAGGAATTCATCCTATAGCAAGAGGAAGAACAACCTGAACAATTGGAGGTATCCAATGAAGCTTCATTACCCCCTGCAACTTGTCAAGCCATGGTTGTCTATAAAAAGATATTTTTGATTGAATTTTTGGAATACCTTAGGACCACATGGAGACCGATCACATTTCAAACCTTGAGTTTCCACCACTTAGCCAAGACTGAAATTCAACAAATTCTTTGGGAGGAAGAGAAGAAGAAACTGAAAAGAGAAATTGAAAGGCAGAAACAAGAAATTTAGGAAATGAAAAAGAAAATGGATGAAATGATGAAAATAACTGGTAAGATTGTGGAGTGCAGACCACCGCCTAGAGTCTATGCCATGTCCCTAAAGGAACAATTTCTTTGGTTTAAATTAATGAGAATTTTGAGGAATTTAGATCATGTTATTCATACAGCCAAATAATTTTATGATACATACCAAGTGGCTCCTAATTGGCTAAAGAATTCTTTATGTGAATTTTATTTGCATGGATTGATAATTTCCTCTGAACAGAGTGGAATCCACTTCTTTATATTGGTAATATTCATTTGAGGTCACTTATGTCATGGGCAACCAATGAAACCAATTATGGTAGACAATTGGAAGCCTATGAAGAAGTTGAAAGGGATGAGCCTATACCACTATGATCAGAAAGCATAGATCCCTACATGATGCTGAAAGCTTGGATCACTGTTGCATATGGGTTCAACAATCAAGTAGAAAGATTAAAAAGATTTTATATCAGAAGGTAAGTGTATGAGGAATTCAAAAGCCAACTGTATTTTTTTTGGAAGCTTGCCTCTTCCAGAATTGAAAAGAGATGGGAGAAATTGACTGTTGGTCTCAGGAAATCTAAGCCACATAGCCCCCTCAATTTTGAAGCAGCCCTTGGAAGGACATAAAAGTACATACAACTTGGTCTTCAGAAGAGGTTCAAGTTATGGTTTCCAATAACATTTCAACCTCTAGTTTTAATTTGGCCACTTTATCCCCATCGAGCTACAAATGTTAAAAAGGATACAAAAAACCTCAGATATGAAAGATGGTAAAATTTTAGAGGTTTCTATTATAGATTTGGGACTGTGCCAAAAATCCATACTAATCCTACGGATTTTAGGGAAACAACCAAGAAACTTAATGTTGGTGGACCATCATTAGGTTAAGTAGGGGGTAGATGATGAGCTCAAGATATGCTCATAATTTGAGTATCATGATGTATTTTTAATATCTCTACTTTTACTGCTAATAGATGTTTTAACTCTTTTATTAAAGACTTTTTATCTAAAATGGGTAGTATCCTGTAGCAATATATTCCTACATTCCTGTAGCCTAATATCTCCATGTGTCTTATTAATTACCATATTTGACTTCCTGAATGACTGATATAATGCATATGGTTTTTGAATAATGGGATAGATTTAATATGTGATTAATCAATGTATTGTGTTGTTTGCCATGAATGCTTTCTTTCACCTCTATCACCTTGTGCATTATAGGTTGTTGAAGGGAGCATGAATGAGTCAAGCACAACAGACTTCGGCCTTGCAGTAAATTCCATTTGCAGCACGGTGTCGAGGAAGTTGTTCTAGTGAAGACTCTCTGTCTGGGTCGTTGGGAAGAAACTTAAATGATCATTAATCTGGAAAGAGTGGAATGCTAAATTCTCTGGATCGTGTTGAATGGATATGTTTTCATTTATGAGAAGTATGTTCCTTAGTTTCAGGATTCATTTATGTCCATGTCTTTCTCTGTTTGAGTTAGGTAGTTAGTTACTTTTCTGGTTTAAACAAGTGTTCCTCCTGCGTGAGTGAGCAAGCATAACATGTAAAAGTTAGTATGATAATGAGAAATAGAATATGTAAGAGTTAGTACTATGATAAGAGATAGAGTTTTGTGTTAGTTTTCATATGAGCATAACAAAGTACATCATTCTGAGTTTATGAATAAAAGCTAATGAATTTTTGAGTTCAATTTTTGGATAATTAGTTGATGGTTGCTAAGGGGGCCCACTTAGTAAGTATCTGTAATTGGTTAGTTAGTTGTTTATTTTCTATTGATCATAAGTTAGATTTCATTCTGGAAATTTTCAGTGCAAACTCAGTCTTATATTGTTCCTGCAGCATCGAGAATCCATCCCTGTGTTTGTTCCTGGAGCATAAGGCCAATTCATAGTTTGTTTCTTAGTTATAGTTGTTATGATTTCTTCTTTGATTAAGTTTAGAAGGCTTCACATTACATTCTTGTAGCATAAGTAGAATTCCTTTCACGCATTTATTTCTGGTAAATCATGACTGAAAATGGTTCTTAGTGCACATACAGTGCCGCTCCATTTCAAGTATGTGTTCCCTGGTTTGACAAAGTAAATAAACAACCATAAGAAGATGTTAGTCGCCTATTGGAATTTCCAATTCCCAGGTTAGGATTTGTCGTGACTTTATATCCTTTTGTGGGTGTGACCAATCACCAAAGTCTCCCTTCAAATAATTCATTACATGGACTAACTACCTCACATGGATCCATTTATCTCTTGCATTTCTATTAGGTATTAACAAGTTGATATTTTGGTGCAATGACAAACGTGTCCCAATAAAGGAAGCATCTCAGGTCTAACGTGTGAAACACCCCATCCCTATAATTCAGCCTGAAGTTTTATTCATAGGTTCATCTCAATCACCATTTCTCATATTGGAGTCTATTCTATTAGTTTCTATTTTCATCTATGTGAAAAAATATATTTTGAAATCTAGGGTTTATTTTTCAAATAGACTTGTTAAAAACTATACCATAGAAAAATGGATCATTGACATTTTCATGGTCTTTTAGGTCTTTCTCTCATGATGCTTGATCTATTTTTCTTTGATTGAATGTTGCAATGTAGCTTCTACATTCACATTATGTCCTAAACATTCAAATTATGACGTATTGTGAAGGTGTTGTGAAGTGTTGTAACACTTTTCTATACTTTTCTAGACTCTTCTCATTATAATTCATCTAAATATTCCCTTTTCATTACTTATTAAGTCCTATTTTAAAGTGTTGTAAAGTCTTGTAACAAGATTTCACACTTTTCTAGGCTTTTTAGCACTATTTACACCTTTCTTATGCTTTATATGACCCCTTTATGCACTCATAAGACTTAATTAAGTGTATTTTTTAATGTAAACCTGACAAAATACATTAAATGCGACTTAATTCCTAACTCCCACTTACAAGCCCAAGGTGGGACCCATTCAGCATGGGTGGCAAATGAGTCCCTCTTGGCTCCAAATTCAAAATAATTCAAATTTTCTTTCAGTTTTTTATTTAAAAATACCTTATGTGAACCTCTAATGAGGTATTGTCAAGAAATTAGGGTATAATTATGTATAAACAAGTGTTTTTCTTCTCATTTAAACCCCATTCATTCAAGTGTTCATTTACTAGTTCATTCAAGCATTCAATCCATCAAAGGATCATTCAATCAAGCAAATATCAAGTATATTGGAGCAGCCATTGACATATCTTCAGACTTCTTCAACAAGGTTGTGGTGAGTTTAGGACATTTGCATGTTATTTATTCATCATTCCTTTTCCATTGCATTTCATTTCTTTATTAAGGGTTTGATTAGAAAAGTGGGATTTGACCAAGGAAAATCCCTATAACCTAACCCTTAACCATTTTCCCCCTTTTACATGTGTGTTTGTAGACTTTTGTATGCATATTTGTCAAGCAATTAGGCGTTGAAAAGTGGAAAAGAAGTCATCAAATTGTTTCAAGTCAACTAAACCCTATTTCAATCTTGGAGATAACCTATAGTCCGTTTTGTATAGATATGACTCTGTCAACCTAACAAGAAGACAAGTGCAGATCTAGAGCTAAAAATTTGACCTTTGATCTCACAAAATTTTGGAGGAGGACTGATTCGCCATTAGTGGCAAATGAGTCTCACCTTAAGGCTAAAAAAGATGATTTTGTCATATTCCAATTCCCGACAGTCAAAAAGCAGTTTTCAAGTGTTTTTGTTAGTAGCGAGACTGGTTTTCCATCAATGGTAAATGAGTCCCACTGGTGATTTACAGTGATTTCTGTTGGATTTCAGGACATTCCAGATTCATCATTCATTACCCAGGTGCACTCTTTTTAGCTTGTTTCAGTTCTGTTTTCATTAGTTTTCATCTTTATTCCATTTTCTTCATATCACATTGTGTTTTTAAGCATTACATATTTCATAGGTTTTGTATCAATAATCCATCAAGTTTATCATTTAGTTGTATATTGTGAAGTATTGAAATGTGTAAATGCAAAAGCAATAGATACAACACAATCAATGAAACCTTATATTAGAGAATTCAAATCACAAATCTAATAAAATTGAAAGAAAAGAAATTCTCTAAAGTTGTCCCATTCTCTCCTATCTTCAAGGATTCGCTAAATCGTAATGGCTCTCATATTTTTTTGCGCACTATGACCTTTAGAATGACAACCTAAGGAACTAAATGCTAGAAAATACAAGAAATTTATTCCTACGTGATTGATTGAACTATATGATAATGTTGTATGATAATGATGTTGTAATAAGGATATGATGCTAAATACTGTGGTGCAAATGCTATATGAAAACTACCATGATAACTAAAATATAGGTACTGAACTATGACATAATTCTAATTTAAATGCTTCTAAATGTTAATTGCTAAATGCTCAAATGCTAAATGGTCACAAATGCTCTAATAAAAATTTAGTAGAGTAACATTGCTCAAAGCTGGGATCTCAAATGTTGTAGAATGAGGTTGTACTTATAGGATTTCCAAGGCATATTGTAACGTGGCAACAACCAACGGTCATGATTTTAGCTGAAGAGATTGAGGGTGGAGAATGAAGAAGTTAGAGGGAACAAAGGAGAGTGTTCCCTTTAATAGAACACTTTTCCAAGCGTGAGAGAATAACTGGAGGAAGAGAGCCAAGTGTCTCAAGTTTGTTTCATAATTTGTTGAGGAAAAGACCCATTTAAATATTAAGGATATTTAAATTCATCAGACACTTGATGAGGTGGCAAGAGGAAAAAGTTGTAGACATGTGACTAAATTTAAATTTGGAATTATTTAAATTTAGTAAGAAGATATTAATTTTAAATAAAACAAACTATTTGAATTTGTTTATTTAATTAAGATTAAAGGGATATGATTTAAGATGTAAGAATTAGAAAATTAACTATATAAATAGATTGAAAATTTATAAATATTAGACAAATTAAAAGGTTTATTAATTAAATAACTTGTATTTAATTAATTGATTATCCTGACCGATTTTAGGTGTATACATTTTGCCACTCTATGAATTGATGTGTTTACACATTGCTTCAAAAATTTTTTTGTTGATAATGCTTAAAAAAAATCGATATGCCTTCGATGCCCTAGACGCTGATTTTCGAGTGATGATGGATATATGCCCCCTCAAGAGATAAATTGATGAATTTTTGAATTTTTAGTATTTTTTAAATTTTTTGAAACTTTTTGTGATTTTCTAATGACTTGATGATTATTTTCAAAATTTTAATGATGTTGAGTCAATTTATCTCCTAAAAATTAATATTGAACCTATCAACTTTGATTAGCTAATTAATTGATGCCCCTAGCTTAAAAAATAAAATCAATCCCACTTTAATTCCAACATAATCGCACCTTAAAAGATTAAAAAGATGTGATTTGAGCTCACTTTTGTCATTTGTATTTTGAAAATTTGGAGTGATTGAGTGAGTTGAGCAACTTTGGCAAGATGGTGATTCTGATTCAAACCCACTGTTTCAAGCGAGTTTGATGTCAAAACTACCCAGCCATGTATGCACCTCTGGTACATACCTCAAAAAAGCTCCTCGTGAATTTTGAATTGATTTTTGGCACATTTTTTCATGTTCAAAATTTAGTTTTAACATTTTAGCGCATAGGTAGACTGTTCTAGTGCATAAGGTTTTTTTGTATCACGTAGGTTGAATACTTTAGCGCATCATGTAATTTAGTGCATGGATGAAATATTTTAGTGCATTGAGTAAACATTTTAGTGCATGTAGGTCAAGGTTTAGTGCATATGATCATTTGGTGCATTGGTGTTGTGAAATAGCACATTGATGAATTTTAATGGCGCATAGATAGATTTGGCACACTGAGGCATTGTTTTGGCGCATTAATGAATTTTTCTAGCACATACACATTTTCAACACATAAAAGCACTGTTTTAGTGCATTTAGACCAGATTGATGAAATTTGAATTAAACTCCCTGATTTTAATGATTATTGATCGCATCAGTTGTTGATTTGATGTTGTTTGATTATGTTGATAGATTAGATGATGATTGATCTCATGATAGGTGAGATTCACTGATAGGATAATGTTGATTGACCTCATGATAGGTGAGGATCAATGATAGATTGCTAATAATTGACCTCATGATAGGTGAGGATCAATGATAAGTGCTCCTGATATTTGATCAAAATCTCATTAGAGTTGATTGTATTGATAGGTTGATTGATCATGTTGATTGATAAGATTGTTGATTGGTGATATTTTATGATGATAGGAGCCTTCAAGAGTCCTTAAAATTCGGGAGTGCTTCCTGAGGACTTGAGATTTGATTCCACATCTAGTGCAGGCTAATCTAGATGTGATTGGATGATGCAGATTGACGTCCTCAATAGATACGCCCCAACATAGGATTAATAGGGGACTTTTGACTGCTTTGGTAGAGAGATGGCACAGTGAGTACAACACCTTTCACTTAGCCACTGGTGAGCTGACAGTAACACCAAAGGATGTTTACCATATTATGAGGATTCCTGTTGTTCGTAGGTTGGTTGTTTATGATACCATGGAGCAGGAGGCACTATGAGGATTCCTGTTGTTGGCAAGTTGGTTGTGTATTAAGGAGATTCTTTGAGGATGACTAGATTTGCAGCCATGAGATTCCATGGAAGGATATGGCTGATGCATATGCGACACTATAATGTGTTCTTGCTGGGTTTATTGGAGGATTTCTATATCTTGACCGTAGGTCGAAAGGATTCTTAATAGGTTGGGGTCTAATTCTAGAGACTATGATTACACATGGGACTTGATATGCTTGGGGCTCCTGCATGCTAGCTCATTTGTACCACGATCTTCACCAAGTGGTATATCTCAGACAGGCCAGTTTGTTAGCGGGGATGACACTACTGCACATATGGGCGTGGGAGCACATAGTTGTCACTCATCCAGTGGCTAATAGACAATGTTTGGCTAGTCGAACATATGTTCATGGATATGCAGGTCTAGTTGTCCAGCATAAGTTGGGAAAATTAGAGTACTAGAGGACATTTTTGGATGATTTGTATACTGTGACATGGAGGCCTTATCTAGACCACAAGTAGTGGCTAGAGGATGACACAGAGCTTCCATACATGTGTACACTTCTAGATATTTGATTGGGAGGACACCATTTGTGATAGAGATATTTCTTCTTAGGGGAGTGATGCGATAGTACAGGCGAGTATAAGGTATGCCCCAAAGAGTTACTTTATTTGCAGCCAGACAACAGGACATTCCAGAGTGGGGGCATGTTTTATCATATGATGCAACATGTGAGGAGTACCTTGGATTACAACTAGTTATATGGGAGTATCATCCAAAGATCATAGAGTCTATAGTGTCGGAGGAGTATGCACACTATTTCTTTTCACATCCTTTCTCGAAGATATCCAGTCCAAATGAGCCAGTACTGACATTGGATGATGACCAGGCACCGAGACAGGGGAGGGGTGGAGGAGGTGATGAGGAGGTACAGGGAGAGAGAAGTGATGAAAAATATGATGGCGATGGAGATGGTGGAGGAGATGTAGGATATGGAGGTGATGGAGGTGATGGTGTTGATGGTGGCAGGGATGAGGTTGTAGGGGGGAAGATGTGTTAGATCTCAGAGTGCCACAAGGGAGAAGATCCTTGGTGGCTGCAACAAAACAACATATTCAAATTTATTTTCCCTCCCAGTAATAGTAGGCTCAAATAGCTATTTTATAGGCCCAGGTACAAACTCTATAGGGTTAGCTAGCATAAGTACAATGTTAGCTATAGGGATAGGTGCATGCACCGACATAGATTGCTACTCTCATAGCTGAGAGAGATATCTAGAGGCAATAGTGTAAGAAGGTAGAGGCCATATCAGATAGAGTTCAAAGAGTAGCTGAGGATACATCGATAGTAGATTACCTGAGAGAGGTATGGCACTCTGCCAGGGAGGCTGAGTATTATAGGTTGTGGTATTATGAGGTAGTGCCTAAAGAGTGGCTTGTGAGTTATGCTCAGTCTACCAAGTCAGGATGTAGTCACTTAAGGACTACCAGTAGGGGTGTCACTAGACCACCTCATAGAGATCCAGGGACAAGACCGCCAGGTGGCACTACTGAATTTGACACCATTTTCTGATAGTCATTTGTTAGTCATTCGACAAATCTTTGTCAGACAAGCGACGAAATGGTGAAAATATTTGCATCACTATTTTTTTGTCGAAAGGCCAATAACTAATTAATCGTTGAATAACGGCAAAGAATTTTTAGTTGTTGGCATCATGAAATGGCTCAAACTTTCATTAGAATATCGACGAACACTTCGTGTATCCACCAACGAATTACACCAGAAGTTCGTAACCAGCTCAACGAAATGGGCAAGGAGTAGTGTCGAAACAACACCAGGCATTCGTCACCATTTTGATGAAATGGGCAAGGAGTAGCATAAAAAAAACACCAAAATTTCATCGAATGTGTGACAAAATAGGCAAGTAGTAGCATCGAAACAACACAAAGAGTTCATCGAAATTGCAATGAAAAGAGCAAGGAGTAGCGTCGGAAGAACACTAAAAGTTTGTCAAAAGTGTGACAAAATGGGAAAGTAGTAGTGTGTAAACAACACCAAAAGTTTGTTGAAATTGTGATGAAATGGGCAAGGAGTTACGACGAAACCTTCATCATAGCTCTAGCAACTTCGTCGAACCTTTTCATTGATTTGTCGGTGGGTTTCATCGATATTGCGACGACGCATCAATTTTTTTTAAAAAAAATATTCATGGAAATGTACCATTGCGGAGACTGATGACTGATCATACATACAGACTGCATATTGGTTTGATGCTTCAAATGATGCATTTCTTATATTGAAAAGTGCATTACCTTACTGACCTCTCTTTGTTTTGAGAATAGTTTAATATTCTCTACTTAACAGGGCCAACCACGTGACAATGGAAGCTCATTTGGCCCCTCCCCCCCCCTCACATCACTCTCAATTCCCCATACCCAATCATATAACATTAATCATTCATTCATCCATTAATAACATATAACATTCATTCATTAACATATAACTTTCATTAATTAACATATTCGCATTCATTCATTAACATATAATATTCATTCTTTTAGTTTTTACATATTATCAAAAATATGGTTGTCATGATATGATTACAATCACTTTTTTTTGTTTCTTTTTGAAAGCTACATAAAGCTGAAGTGGAGTATCATTTTCTAAATCAATATTTGTCCCCCCTTTAGTTGTTCTTCCCTCTGCTCATGATCTTAATGTATGCCTAGTCGTCTGCTCATGACGTGGATGCCACTGCAAGGGGGATCTACTACAATAAGAAAGAAATGTTAAACTAATATGTTTTATTATTATTGTTACAAGTATTTCTTTACCTGATGGGTCCATATCATGTTCCTAAACTTTTGTTATATAGACTCATGCTCAACATGTTGAACACCCTCTAAATCCTAATCTGCAATTGAAACATGAAATGTTACATTAATTAATACACCAATTGAAATTAAATATGTTTAAGAGAACATGAGGGTGGTCCTCTTTACGATGGGGCCACATCATGTTCGATCTTCTCTAGCCTGATCTTTCTCAACATGTTGATCATGCTTTATATGCTCTAAAGTTGAAACACAAAAGGTTACATTAATTAATACACCAATTGCAATTAAATATGTTTAAAAGAACTTTAGAGTGGTCCTCTTTACCTGATGGGGCCACATCATATTCCTAATCTTCTCTAGCCTAATCATGCTCAACATGTTGATCACTCTCTACATGCTCTAAAGTACTGGGATGCACAACATGACCTTCATCTGCACGTTGTGCTCCACCCTCACTAGGCTGCATTCCAATGTCATGTGCAGTATTATCATTGCTTCAAGAATGTTTAAAACAAATAGGCATGTAATTACTTTATGATGGAAATTAATATTGAATAGATTTCACAATTATTCAATTTTAAATAAACTTTATTAAGTTTATTTACCTGCATGTCGGATGCAATGGAAGATTGTGTTTGCCTAGTCAAGAATCTTAGGTGTTCAGCCATGGCTCCATAGCCTTGCTGGAAGGCAATCTTTAGGTCCTCTTCTATGGGAACTCTGTTGAATTCAGAGCCCTACATTTTCGCATAAGATCATGAATTTTTCTTCTATGGTATGATAAAACTAAAATTGTTTTCAATTTATTATAATTTGGATGCAATATTTCATTTATTGATACTTACAATTCGTGTGGCTAATTTCATATAACCACTAGAGCCAAGTTTGTGTTGCCCATGCTTTTCTAGTTTTTCCTTTATTTCCCTCAATGTGTCGGGCAGCCTATGAAAAGTTTGAAATACGTTAGATTATGTAAAAAGAAAGAGTAATCAGTATATAATTACATTGTTGATAGTATCACACATAGCATACTACTTTTTAAAAAAATTAATGGCATTTCCATAGCATACAGACATTGAGAGAAAATAAAATATAGAGTTCAATCCATGAATTATAGAAATTAGATAAATTTGATGGTTATATTCATATCACTGATTACATTACACAAAACATACTACAACTGCATAAATATTAGATGGTGACATTTGTCTATGCTACCACGTTTTTCATACATGTCTACCAAAGCATTTTATCAAATAGTTCACTACCTTGCTGCTATACTGAAAAGCCTAAAATAGGTGCTTTCAAACAAGCTATGGATGCTTGTAAAAAATCTATCAAAGCATAATAGTAAGCAATAGCATAGACAAGGCAGTGAATTGTTTCAATAAATGACTCAAAGAAATGTGGTCTCATGGTGATGGAATGCCATGACAATCCATAGCAATTTGCTTCTCATGGAATTTGTTATGGCATTCCATCACCATGAGACCACATTTTTTTGAAGCATTTTTTCAAATAGTTCACTACCTTTTCTATGCTACTACATTTTTCATACATGTCTACCAAATAATTTTATCAAACAGTTCAACGCCTTCATGCTATGGCTAAAAAGTTAAAACCTAAAACAAGTGCTTTCAAACGAGCTATGGATGCTTGGAAAAAATCTACCAAATCATAATAGTAAGCAATAACATAGACAAGGCAATGAATTGTTTGAAAAAATGCCTAAAAGAAATGCAGTCTCACAAGGATGGAATGCCATGACAATCCATAGCAATTTTCTTGTCATGGCATTTGTCATGGTATTCCATCACCATGAGACTACATTTCTTTGAGACATTTTTTTCAAGTAGTTCATTGCCTTGTCTATGCTATTGCAGTTTTCATACGTGTCTACCAAAGCATTTTATCAAACAGTTCATTTCCTTGCTGCTATGGCTAAAAGCATAAAATAGGTGCTTTCAAACAAGCTATGGATGATTGGAAAAAATCTATGAAATCATAATAGTAAGCAACAAGCCATGGTCTCATCGTTTTTTTACATGAAAATCAACTCAATTTTATTCATATTTTTTTGTAGATTTTAAACACGTTTTTTTGGCAATTTTGTAGTTTGAAATAGAAAAAAGATCATTGACCAAAAAATTCAATGATTTTTTTCAAAAAATCAGGGAAAAAGTTATCTAGCTTGCAGATTTTTTAAAAATTGCGATTAATCGGGCTTTTTTGCAGATTTATACTTCTATATCACATACCTTCCTTGGCCTAGTGGTGTCTTTTGTTTTTTCTTTTCAACCTTCTCCTTTCAATCAAACACCAGGTCCTTCCACTCCCTCTCTGGAATCATGGGGGGATGCTTGTACTTTTTTTTCTTCTCTAAATGTGACATATATTGGTCCCTCGCATACTTTAGATAGGTACCAACTTTCTGAAGGACCTTGGTTTGATTGAATGCTTTATCACCGAACAACACAACTAAATGGTTAATGAGCTCATTTTTTAAATCTTCATTTTGGGCATTCCATCATGTATGTATGGTGGGCCCGAAGAGGTCCAATTTAATATCACTTAGATGTTTATAAAAAACATCATTTACTGCAAAATGATCATGGGATCAATAGTCTAAAAAGAGTGATCAATAAGTAAATTTCAATTGGATTATATAGAATAATAATTAAAACATTTTAAAGTACCTGGGATGTTCTCTATCTTTATGGGAATGAAATCCTCGGTCACCACAAGTGTGACCGATAATGTTCTTGTACTACTAATATGGGAAGATCCAGGAAATGTTGCTAAAACATCACCAGTACTAGTGGCCTCTGCATCCCCAAGTACATGTCCTAATGCATGTTCTGGTATGTGTTCGTTGCCAGAGGGTGCATTAACGGATGCTTGCATGGTATGTGTTTCTGACATTTCAGACGACAATATAGGCACGAATAATGGGGTCAGATGATGTGATGTATGTGTAGGAAGATCAGGATGGACACTTTTACCAACCCTTACTCCTCGGGAAGCACTTGCAGTACCCTTGTAACATACCGTCTCATAATACACAAGTAAACTCAAAAATTTACTAGAAGGTAAATCAACTTAGTAAACAAGAGATAATTTTTTATTTTTATTTTTTGCATAAGCACAAGAATAAAGTATAACTTTTCCAGATAAAATTCAAACTTGAATTCAAATATAATCATAACTGGTATCATGATAATTCCTTACAATATTCATTTATATCACATAAGATACACTTAACATAAAGAATAGTTTTACCTCATAGGTTTTGACTGTCATAAGCCAGAATATGGAGTTCACTGCAACTAGAATGTTGATCTCTATCTTCACAAGCCTCGAAGAGTCTACTGCTATAGAGGGAGAGCAACATCCGAGTGCTTTTCCTCCAACCACGGACTCAAGTGGTCCCCCGCGCACTTCCAAACTGGAAGTAACCCGGCCCTTCTCAAGAGTATAGATATAAGGAACTATCAAGTTTCTCCATCTCAGTCCTAGGGATGTGTCCTACAAAACTCAATTGACCATACAACTCTAGATCCCTTCTAGCTAAGTATGATCATTCTGATTGGTCTTGCCATCTAGACACTCACCTCTAACTCATCTTGGAACTGTCTCATCCTATAATTTACTTACTTTATTTAGAACTCTAGTCACAAACTAGTTTGTAAAGAAAATCCATTCTAGCCAACCCGACTTAGATTTAATCCTTAATCTAGGATATTCATTCAATGTAAAAATTTAGGTATTTCAAACCTTTTAAAATTCCCTTATTGCATCCTTGCAATATCTAGGGTTTATGATGTCCTGTCATTTTACTCTCAAGATTCAATACCCATCATCTTTGATGTGTTAAATCAAGTTTTCGACATTATTGTAGAATCTCTTGATGTATTATAAAGACTTACTGTCTTGTTCTATGGTTTCTCGACCTTTCATTGTCAATCAATATACATGTATATATACAATGTCATATCTGACATAAGCATTACCTATTTCCTTGTTCTCCAAAGATAATAGCATTAGTGAAGCAAAACATAAGAGCAATTAATTCTAGTCTTACCCAAATGACTTAGCATTTCCCAAATTCACATTTCATATTCATGAATAAGCATGATATTCAAGGAATATTCTCATTGATATGTATATATATATATATATATCTTAATCAGTGTCATTACTTCTCATGTAGTTAGTACTTCGACTAAGTTCAAACCTTCAACCTTAATAGGTTAGATTCATAAGAGATAATAATTTGCTTCCAACTTCCTTGTCTTCTCAATTTTATTCACCTTCAAATAAGGATAGGGTATAAACTCATATGATTATCATCCTTTATATAAGTATGTCGCATATACTTATAACAATAATCTCAAGTACAATAGACATGAAGGTTAAGTTTCAGTCTCCCAACATCCCCTTCTCAAGGTTGGTTACAACATTGATAACAAGTATTTGGAATAACGAAATTCCTTTGTACACATAGTTCTAAAATAAATTCAATAAAGACTACAAGGTCCATATCATTATATTGTCAAGATCTCTCTTTCTCTTGAGGACCATAACATAAGCAACCAATTCTAGCAATGCTATCTAGGGTTCCACATTCTTGGTTCACCTATTTCCTTAAGCATGTATTTCAAGGAAATTTGATGAGAGGAATCTTAATCCCTACAAGAAGCATTTATCTGTGTTGCATCCTCCTTGCTTCAATATCGTGATGATATTATCTCACCAAGAAGTCCCTTGAAAGGACTAGCAAGATTTTCCTATGGAGCTATCCTAGTCTTTAACATCGACTAAGGATCTAATTCCATTTTCTTATTTTCCATTACCATCTTAAATTCCAAATTCAATAATATGAGACAATACAACATAAGTATAGTATACTCTAGTTTCTCTAGACCTCTTAGGTGCTATACAAACCCTCATTATTCTCAGAATATGAAAATGCTATAAAATAACCATTCTTTGACTAACGTCAGTCGAATAATTCTAAAGGTTCTATCCACATATCAATACTTACAATCCTATTGCTAATCCAATGTTCACTATCTTTCATCTTAAATGAATTATGAACTCATACCACTGGGGTTTCCTCAATACCTCGAATATTCTAAAACATAGTTGTTAAAATCCTTAAGTGTTATGATAACTCCGACCTTGGATATTCCAAAAGAGGTCAATATCTCTCTATTGCTCTAGATGTAGGGTTTCTAGCACAAGCTTGATAACGTTTTCAAACCTTATTCTCATGTTGGGAAAACATAACTGTTTTAATATCCCTGCTATTTCATAGACACTCCTCTGAGATATTCATCTCTGGTTACTGTTAATCACGCTGGATATAATCTGATCGACTACCTAATGAATTTAAATAGTAATGACAAATAAAATTTGAGCTCAATCTATATACAAAAGAATTATCAACTTTTCATTTATTTCAAGACTTACGCTAGTCTTTGAGACATCATTACCCACAGGAATTATATTTCCAAGCAAAGCTTAGACTACCATAAGTCATGATGAAACTTACAAGGTAAGAAGGTCTGACTCATACCTGAGTGATCATACCAATTATACCAAAACGTTATACCTTGCTTCCCTCTAGTATGACAACCTCCCTGTGATACGACACAACAAAAAGTGTCTTTCCCACTAAGCTCAAGCTTCCTCCTCTAGCATTCATCCTTTCTGTGCTAATAAAATGAAAGCTCTTAGAAAACGAGTTATCCTCATTCCCTTAGCGGCTAATGAGTAGATATAGAATGTAGTAATCTGAAAGGATTTCGTCGGTGTCAATAGTTTCTGTTGAAGTACTTCTTCCTTTTCCTCGACGTCGTCTTCCACAATGCAAGATGTACTCCTCCCATTCTGAAGCAACCATCTTTTCTTTTATTTTTGCAGACCAAAGGCCCATGTGCCTCGTGCAAGGAGAGTTCCCCCCTAAGGCAAGGTCGTCCCCCACTTAAAAAATGGTTCCAACTCCCCCCCCATGCTGGCTGATAAGAGAATTCGTTATAAAAGTTAGTTACTCGATGGTAGTAACTGCCCACACCTTGAATTATTCCCTCAAAAATCCATAGTTACCGAGTTAATACTAGCAGGCAAGAAACAGTTAAATGAAATTTAGTTATCTCCTTATCTTACGTGGAGAAGGCCCAAATTATGAATGAGGAACTTTGAAACACCGATGGGTTAGAGCCCGTGCCACTTTGTGGTAAGAAATATGTGGCAAAATGGTTTAAGGTTGGTGCAAGAACATTTAAGAGTTGGACTCTATATAGCAACTTACAAAGGAATGATCCTTTTTCCTTCCCACCGCTTAACAACCAAACAAATCATACGGATGTAGCATAATTAAAGAGGATGGTAAAAGGAATATCAATGTCACATAGAGGTGCCAATAATATAAGTTGGTGGTTATAAATTCTTGCTATATGCATGTGGGCGTCATTGCCATATCACCAAGAACATTAATATAACCATTTCTAGATATCACTCATCATGCTTCCATTAGCATGTATGCATTTATATATTAATGATATTTTATATCATTATCATTATATATATATATATATCAAATATATATAGATTTGTATGAGTAAATATACTATTCTATTTTAGTTTATATACACATATTTATATACACAAATGGACATATAAATATTTATATCCAAATGTCGATGTGTACTCGTCGTATACGTTGTGAATATATATACATATATTTATATCCACATGAGCTTTTATATATGTATCCTTATGCATTATAAGAGTAAATGGTTACCCATTTATTTCTAATCCATTTAAAATGAGGAGAACAAGACCTAATGACCTCACGGTCTATTTACCTTTGTGATGCCACTAACAATCCTAGACATGCATGGTTAAACGAGGTCAACTGTTTGACCTAAACAACTCTCAAATGGAATTTCTAGGGACTCTTAACTTACCCATCTCCTAGGTGATATTCCCCTTACTTTCTCTGGAGGTAATATGATTGATCCTTATATCTATATCCTTCTCTCTGATGATGCTCTCCCTCTTTTTTTCGGAGGGCGGAAACTGTTCCTTGAATGTGACTTGCATTCACCAACTCAAGATTAGTGTATTATTAATCATTTCATAATCCTTATATGAAATCTTCACGTGCCTTGACAAATTTTGAGCACATGTCAATTTTAGTCAAATAAACCTAACTCATGAAAACATTGATTTTTCCTAACATTAAATCATTGAGTCATGCGTAAGAATCTACTATTTACTTCAAAAGTAAAAAGTAAAACATAGTTAAAGTTAGGGATGTAACAACCCTAATCATGGCTAGGAGCATCATGAGGAGGAAAATAACCCTGTAAAAACAACACATATTCTAGTTGATGACATAAAATAGTACAAAATATAAAACCATGAATGAACTTATGTTATAATTATAGACCTCATGATAGCTTACTTGCAAGTTTTGTAATCTCTCATTCAATACTTTAACCCTCTCTCTTATCTCATCTATTTGAGGCACTATGAACATCAACTTAGTCATTTCTTCATTGCATTTTTTTGGAGCTTCTTTATTGTATCAAAAGGGTTTGTTGAATAAGCAATGTCATCATCACAAAATATTGACTGCACTTCATTATGGATGCTCTCCTCTACTGCTGGTGCCTTTCCCTGATCAGTCGACTACAACAAGAATATTAAAAACATTATCAAAAGTAACCCAAAAAACTTATGAAAAAAAAATAATAATAAAACATTTTGCTCGTATCTAATTTGTACAATTACAATGAGGTAAACCATGTCGGGTAGAAGTGCCTAAAGATACATCGCGATCTATGCTCTGGGCTAGAGCCTTCTTAGTATGATCAATGTCCCCCTGTGACAAAAAATAAATATAAAAAAATATTACCAAAATGAAAGGTCAATAGACTTATGAAAAAAAACATAAGAATAAAATGGTACATAGTACATACCACCCCCATAGTAACTGTGTTTGTAACTAAGAGATTCAAATTGTAATCGATTAGCAACTCTTCCCCTACAGTTATTGATTTTATCGCACATACAAATACACGGTTTCCCTCGCGCGCCTTGAATATGCAATTGGGTTGCTTATTTGTTGACCCAAGTCATGTACTGTTTATAAACCCTGCAATATTCCCTGATGCTTTTGGCCTTCCGTCAATGTACATATCCACTCCATTATTTTGATCCTTATCTTTTAGTTGTATATAATTTTCTGACAGTGCATACCTACACATACTTCATGTATATCAAACCAGTTGCATCCAATCTTTGTAACTGTAACAGGGTCCAACATATTCCATCAATTGAGTAACTTTTTCGTAATAGACCTTTATGTTGTCCATGCAAAATAGGCCCAAACCATGTAATGACGATGGTGTTATGTGATATATCCTCTCGTTGACACAAAAATTGGTGTTTATTGGAGGAAGTTCCTTGGGTACCCATTGTTTCCGTAGATGTTTGTACCTCAAGGGCACCTCGACGTCGCCTATGCTCTCATCATCATAAAAACATGACCCCCCTTCAACAAGAAAAAATTCCATGCATTTACAGAATTTTCTTCTAATCTTTTGACCTCTAGTTAATCTCCCTCTTTTAGACATACTACATGTCTCGCTTTCCTCTTCTCTTCATGAATTTCCCTTGCTCGACGAAGACAGATCTAAAAAATACCTATTTGGTGGTACCTGGACTCATAAGGATGTTGGATGAAGTTCTTTCATGGTGATGTGATCCCAAGATGACATTATGATTAATCTATCATTTCATCGCTAGAATTTCACAGGTTATAAGGTAACCAAGTCTTGATAGATTGCAAGCTATTGTTACTACCGTCCAAATGTGTCCATCACAAATCAAATCTACTTAACGTTTTAACTCCCAAACTTTGTAACAAGTGTTAAATGTGACTATGGTCCACTAGTTACACAACCAAGGCCTCAAATGTATTCTCTAATTGTAATCAAAGGACTTTTTCTCTTCATTCAAGTAAATAAACTTGAAGGGAAACACCACCAAGTGGTTTATTGGACACCTACATGACTAAAAATAGCAGAAAATTTACATTTAATTTCCATATGACTAAGTGATTAACGGGGAGAGAGTGTGTACTAGGCCTAGTTAAGTCATCATAAGTTTACGCTTTGGCAATAATTTTTTTTTTAAGTTATATTAAATCTTCTATGTCTAATTTCTAGGAGATTTTTGGTATGTTTTAAGGGAGGATGATTGATGAAAGAGCCCAAAGACTAGCCTTTCTCCATGGTATCCAAGTACACATAGCAGTGGTCTTCTCTTATACTGTTAGACATGATTTAAAGAACTTATCTAGGAATTATTTATTTAACCTAAGGTTTTCTCATAATTCCATCATTGGAAAAGTATGATAAAATTCTTCTATTATGAAGAATTGGTCTGTGTGCCTCTAGTAATCACTATAAATGTTTGTAAGGATAAAATGACTAATTGCATTAGGTAGGAGAGAATCAACTTTGAGTTCCTCAAAAATTATATTCCTCTATTCATAATTTCTAAGGTTTGTGTGTGGAGGAGGTTATCACTACCAAGAAGGGAGGAGACCTTTCCTTATATTCTTTTATAATTTTCATTATTCTTATTTATTTTACACCTACATTTACAAATAAACATACATATGCATTTATTGTTTTCATTTATTTCTCATGTAGTCTAATAGTTTGATTGATTTCATATTATATGTGTTGAAGACTTTAGAATTTCAATTAGATTAATTTATGGATATGTTGTATCTATAACACTACAAAACCATATGCTCTTTGCATGTACACTTGCATTTAGAAATAGAAATTTATATACATAGATATATATTTCTTTAATGATATGTTGCAGTTATTGTTCTAGGAGAGCATCCAGTAATTGCATTTACATTTACATTTAAAAATACAAACACACACACACACACACACACACACACACACACATATGTGTGTGTGTATGTATATCATTTATATGCAGTGTTCAGAAAGAACCCATTAGGTCTGCACTTGGATAAAAATTCATAAAATCAGATCTCCCATACATGTTTTGTTGAAACCTAGGCTTGAACCTCTCATTTCACATTCTTTTCTTCACAAAACTATTGAGGACAGCAGCTATAGCTTATTTATTTCTCATCCTACGCCTTATTCATGCATCCTACAATTACAATAGTATCCATGGGGCCTCTTACACAAGCTACAATAATCACAAAAAGTGTAAGAGCCACTTTATATCATGTTTGGACTACAAAACCCTGAAAAATAGGGTAACTTATATTATGATTTGTTGGTGAGCTATATGGACAAAATCATTAGCACCAGCTCATTCTTGGAGTCTTTTGAAAGAGAAGCGAATCAGGTGGCAGTTAAGTACAAACCTTATAGTGCCAAGGTGAATGAGGTGATCAATTTTGATTGGCCAACTGATGAAGAGTACAGGGCAGTCTAATTGGTTGGTGACATGTGTGCTTTATGGCCTGATGCTTGTTTGCTCCTCCTTTTTCTATAAGAAGGATTTCAAGGGTAGAAGTACGTGTTAGAAAGATGTTTTTCGTTGAGTCTAGATGAAGTTACAGAGAAAATTGTAAAGTCTAATTGTTTTAGGGAAAATGCAATTTAGGTTTTGAGTCATTCTGTAGTAGGTTTTGAATTCATGGGGATTTGATGTTTTATGACAGTACTGGCATTTGAATTGATATGATTAATTCAAAATCATGTCTCTCCATTGTACAAGCATATCTGAAATTTTAATAAAATGATCAAGGGTTGTTTCATTCATCTCACTGTTGTGGTAGGTATGATTCTTGTTTTTTAATAAAAAGAGGGTAAAAACTTTATTCAATCAGAATAAAAACACAAGGATCAAAGAAACAAACCCAAAAGGGGCCAACAGAATATGAATCAATTCACACCCAAGAAGTACCTCATATCCTCAACAACCCATTCCTCAAGAATAGGGGCCATGTCATTAGGAAGATTGCCCCAACCATCCACAAACCAAGAATCAGTCTTCTTCATCACCCATCTAGCCAGCCAATCAACCACCCTATTCCACTCCCGCAGAATATGGCAGAAGACAATGGACTCTAGAGAAGCACACATAGAAATAATTTGCTTGATGAACAACTAACTCCCAATTCACATCCTCCAATTGTCGCTTATGCAACATATCAATAACCACCTAAGAATCAGATTCACAAACAATCTACCGCCACCTAAGGCCAACCGCATGCTCAATCACCATAAGAATAACACTAGCCTCCATGAGATTATTTTTTTGTAGACCATGATACATAGAAAAGAAAAACATGACCACTCCAAGGCTGTCTCTACCAACACCACCAACTCCAGCATGTCATGGATTACCCCTAGATGACCCATCTGTATTGATTTTTAGCTCCCCTAGAGCAGGTGGACACCAAAAGCCATCATGAGGCACCCTCTCATGCCCACACCTACGATTCACACTGCTCAAATTACTCCTATACCCTACAATAAGACCCAAGGAATTAACAACACCCAAGTCCCCAGGATCAATTGGCACAGACAAATCACACTTAGTAGACAAAGTCTTCTATAGAGCCCCAAGAATATGCCTCCAAACTTGCTCCAAGATGAATTTTTTTTCCAAGAAAATCCATCTATTATTCTCCAACCAAACATGCCAAACAATCAAACTAGGGCCAATGCTCCAAGCAATTTTAAGAAAAGAGGTTTTTGCAGGAGATGATCCCTATCTCCTCCAAAAATCATCCAAAGCAGAGACATGGCAACATGGTAAGCTCCAGAGATTTCACCAATGATGCCAGGTAGCCTTGACAAAGGAACACTAAAAAAAGAGGTGTGAGAAGCATTCTTCATGCTGACCTAACATAACACTCATGGAGGGGCCCTAGAACCTCCGCTTCCAAAGATTGTCCCAAGTAAGAAACTTACCTTGGACAATGAGCCAAGAGAAAAAATTACACTTAGGCCAAGAAAATTTATTCCAAAAATTCTTCCACCAAGAAACCTCAGAGCTCCCAAAGACTTGTTTATCCAAAGCCTGATAACCAGAGGCAACCAAAAATTTGCCTCTCAAATCAGGACCCCAAGCAAGCACATCACTCCCATGAAGAGAATTGCAAGCACGATATGATAGAATATTAGCAAGCTCTTGGCGATCCTCCATCACACCCCCAAGAGGCCAAACCAAAGGGTCCTTCCACCTGGACACAGTACTCTGACTCAAAGATTGTTGAGATTTGAATTATGCCACATGACACCAACCTGCCTCTTCAAAAATATGACACAAGTCTTGAAGGTGGGGATGAGATGACAAAATAGGGGGGTGACCATCCCAAGAGTCATGCTAGAAGAGGGCTTCCCACCCCCCATTACAAATCCAAAAAATTCCCTATTTAACAAGCTGAGCACCCCATTTGAGAGTACTCTAGATCATAGAACTTTTCCCTTCCATACTAAATCTAGAAACCTCCATGCTTTCCACCACAACCAAGTATTTGAGGGTAAGAATTTTAGCCCACAACATATGTTGTTGTGAACACCAATGCCAATATAGATTGGCATCCAAGGCTTGCCCATTGAAATGAGTTTGTCATAGACAAAGACCCCCCTCCTGCTTTGGCCTATAGAAAACATCCCATTTCACCAAGCTCCACTTTCTATGAAGAAGCTTGCCAGACCATAGAAACTATCAAGATAATCTCTCAAAATCTTTAATAAAACATAAAGGAGTAGAAAGAACAAAGCACCTATAAAGAGGGAGAGCTTGGACCACCGACTTTAGAAGAGTCACTCTTCCAGCTGAAGAAAGCCACCTGCAAGTCCAATGACTGACCAATCTTCGAAACTTGTTCAAAGTCTCTTGCCAAAACCTTTTAGGGATAGAATGAATGGAAAGCGGGATTCCAAGATAGAGAAAAGGAAGCGAACCGATTTGGAAATGAAGAATACCTGCTATTCTCCTTTGGAAAACCTTAGGAGTATGGAAGAAGTAGATGAAAGACTCCCCCTCATTAATTCATTGCCCAGAGGCTGCCAAGTAGCTGTCCAAAACACTACGCCAGTTGAAATCCTCCACCACCTTTGCCCTACCCATCAAGGCAATATCATCTACAAACTGAAGATGGGACTGAGGAGGAATATCATTTCCCCAGTTCCAACCCTGAATCAAGCCGCCAGCTACGTGAGCATGAATAAGCCTTCCCAATCCATCTGCAAGTAGGATGAATAAGTAGGGGGACAAAGGATCTCCTTGTCCGAGGCCTCTAGAAGCACCAAACAACTCAATGGGCTCACCATTAATAAGCACTAAGAAGGAGGAGGAAGTAACACAACTCCTAACCCATTTAATCCAACCACTAGCAAAGCCAAAAGCTCTAAGAATCTTAAACAGGAAGTTTTATTTGACATGATCATATGCTTTAGCCATGTCTAGCTTGATAAACATAGATTTTTCTTTTGAGGATTCCATAGAATAGATGGTCTTAGCAACAATCACAACACCATCCATGATCTGTCTGCCTACAACAAAAACCCCTTGCTCCTCAGAGATTAACCCCCCAAGCCAAGGTTTCAACCTTTTAGCAATCAACTTAGTAATAATCTTATAAACAACATCGCATAACGCAATAGGTCAAAAAAAATCCAAAGAATTAGCCCCCATGTTCTTTGGAATGAGAGCTAAAAAAGTTGCATTCAGAGACTTCAACATTTGTTTATTCATGAGAGATTCCGTAACAACCTCTAAGAGGTCCAACTTAACCACCTCCTAGAACTCTTGAAAGAATTCAACTAGGAATCCGTCAAGCCCTGGTGCTTTACCTTTCTTCATCTGGAACAAAACCTACTCAAGCTCCGAGAAGGTAATAGGAGACAACAACGATTCATTCATTTCATTAGACACTAGCTGTGGGATACAATTCAAAATCCTAGCTTCATCCTCCTTCGCAGGAGGGGAATCTTCAAAGAATAATGAAGAGAAAAACTGAATGCATTCTGCAAAAATAGAAGTGGAAGATGAAAAAATTTCCCCATCTGACAACAAGAGAGAAGAAATAACATTACCTTTCCTCTTATTTTTAATAGAGTTGTGAAAAAAAGAAGTATTTCTATCACCAGCCTAAATCCATTCAATACGTGACTTCTGTTTCCAAAAATTTTCTTCACGTAACTCCCATTCCTCTACCTCTTTTCTTGCAGCAATCTCTGACAAACTCAACTCTTTTGTTAGGCCTTGATCTCGAATTTGCCTGGTGATTAAGTCCAAGTTATGCTGAGCCTTCTATTTTTCATGAAACAAATTACCAAAATGTTGCCTATTCCATCTTTTCAATTTGTATTTGACATACTGTAACCTCTTAGAAAATGAGTACATAGCAGTGCCATAAGGTGGCTTCCCAAGATCCCACCAGCCAAAAATCAAATCATGAAGAGATTCATCATGGAGCCACATGAGTTGGAACTTGAAAGTCTCTCTGGCACATCGTTGAGGCATTTCAACTACAAGCTTAATTGGCCAATGGTCAGAACCTCTTCCATCCAATATTTCAGAGCCAATCATCCACCTGTCCCCCATCCAAAAACTGGACACCAAAAATATATCTAGTCTTTCTAAAATAACATCATCTCCAGTGCTCTTGTTATTCCATGTGAAGACTCCATTAGTTGGCTTGATATCAACTAACCTCAAGAGATCCATATTATCCTACAAGAGCCTAGAGGAAGGCTCCAAACAAGCACTACCTCCTGTCTTCTCCTCTAAAGAAATGATAGCATTAAAATCCCCAGCTAGGATCCAAGGAAGGTAAGGATCCAAAGATCTCACATATCTAACATGATCCCACAACTGAGCTTTACCATGGAAATCAATCAGAGCATATATATTAGAGAAAATAACTTTCTCCCCTAACTCTAAGTGAGAAGCAACATAAGAAATCAAAATCCTACAGGAGAACTACCAAATTGGACTAACCTTCCGAGGATCCCAAAAACAAGCCACTCCACCAGAATTACCAAAAGCACCCATACATTGACATTGACGATGACTCCAAATCTTCAAAGCCACACTTAACATACTATCCACTGATAACTTAGTTTCCTACAAGAAAACCATATCAGGAGAATGAATACGAACCAGATCATGAATAGCCTTTTGTCGAGGGATGCTATTCATACCCCTCACATTCCAAGAAAGAACTATCATCGTTGGGGTTGAGAGAAGTGACCATCAATAGTCTTCACCGAACTAGCCTCAACCAAAGTCTCTCCAGCCAGTTTCACCTTTTCTTAGTCCTTTTTGTGACCAACCCTAACTAATTTCTTAGGAATTTCTTTCTTAAAAGATTTTTGTAGCACACCTAAAATAGAGGAAGAAGATTTAGTCTTACCTAAGTTAGGGCTACCCCAAACCTCCGAGCAAGCCTTACTAACACTAGAGGGGCCACTAGAATAAACAATCACCTCACCCTCCACACCAAAAGCCAGAGCAGAAGGAGAAAGACCAAAAACCATCTGAGGATCCTAGTTGCCAAGCAGATCCAATCCAGGGATCACCGAAGGATGTACCTCAACCAACTCCTTAGAGCCATCCACCACCTACATGTCAGCTATAAAACCTTCCTCCTAAACTAACTCATCCAAAGCCTCAAATCTATTGAATGTCTCCCCGTCCTTCCTCAAAAGGTCTCTTTTGACCTTGTCCATGATTGCGAGGTTTAACTGGAACAAAACCATCTTTGTCCTCTGCCATTCCCTACATGGGATCCTTACCATTATCCACCCTCAGATTGGATTGGGTACCCACATTATTTACCCCTCCTACACCAAAATCCCGAGGACACCTCCGCAGTAGATGCCCATATTCATGACATAACTGACACCAAAAAGGAAACATTTCATAATCCAATGGCTGAGTCCAGGAATTAGAGCCAACGTTCAACTCAATAGAATCAGGCAAAGGGTGACTCAGATCAATCTCAACACAAACCCTCGCATAAGAAAAGATCCTTTTATCCAAAGTATGTTGAGAAGGACTAATAGGCTTACCCAACAATAAAGCAATCAATTGTAATATATCAGTTCTCCAACATTCAAGTGGCAACCGAGGAAGGAGAACCCAAACTGGGACCCTAGAAGGAAACTCTTCCGCTGAATTAAAGCTTGCATGCCATGGTTTTATGAAGAGACCTACTTGGTTATAAAAAAAAGGCCCACCTTCAAATGCCCTATTTCGATCTGAAATGCACGAGAAATCTACCAGAAAGAGATTGTTCGTAGCTAATAGAATATCGAAGTCACCCTCCAGAGACCATGTCTTGCGGATCCAAGTGTCCAAGAAAGAAAGAGAAACCATCATCCCCATAAACTTACAAATCAAAACATTCTTACTATAGTAAACCTGATCTTCAACTATTGCCTCTGATTGAATCACCAACACAGGACAAACTTGAGCTCTTTCCAGGCATCCATTTATCTTATGCATTTTAAAGGTACTAGATTTTGTCAAACCCTCTCCAAACAAAGCCCCATCACCAACCTCCATCATGGAATCATCCCCCTTCACCTCTCCAATAGATGCATTCCTTGCCATTCAAACCCTACACTGAAAAAACTCCAGCCAAGAAGCCCCAAGACAAAACTAGTCTGCCTCACAGCCACCCCCACAATGCAAGCAAGAGAAAATAACAATAATAAACAATACCCAACACCAAAAAAATAGCAAGAGCCCCACCTAGCCAGCAAAGAGAACAACAAAGCAACCCAAGGAGAAAGGAAATACAGTCTATGGAAAGGCCAACGCCCGCACCAAACCCCAACCAATCACACTAAAAACACACACAAAACAACACCCACACACAGAAAAGAAAGTAGAAACTGAGCCACCCCTGGCCCCAACCCACACCACACAGACGCCCTACCCACACAGCCACCAAAGACTCAGGAAACACTAGGCTATGGTGTGGATACCCTAGCGCGTCCACAGACTGCACTCGCGCGTGCTCAGAAATCCATCCTTGTATGATTCTTCTTTTAGGTTTAATTCAAGGAATTAATTAAAATGCTAGAATGGGATTGTAAGCGAATATGTTTTGTATAAGCTATTTTATTTTCTCTGTCTTATCTTATACCATTTTATGAGAATGGGGGTGATAATGTACGAGAAGATATTTGGAAACTAGGCATGAAAATTGAAGGTTAAAGAGAATGGGGGTGCCAAACATACAGTACTCATTGCCCCTTGGTCGTCGATTTTCTGTGAGTTCCCTCAACCTCGTCCTCGGCACTGGTATTGACCTTGTTTTCGCTCCTCCAAACTCTTCCTCAGCGCTGATATTGACCTTGTTTTCACTCCTCCAAACTCTTCGTTGATGCTAGTATTGACCTTGTTTTAACTCCAAACTATTCCTCGACGCTGGGATTGACCTTGTTCTCACTCCTCGAAACTCTTCCTCGGCGCTGACATTAACCTTGTTTTCACTACTCCAAACTCTTGCTCGGCATTGGCATTGACCTTTCACTTCTCCAATTTGATGAGCTACAACCTGGTTTCGTTAGCTTTTAAAGTATGTTAATTAAGTTCAAAATTTTGGCGCCATTTAGCTAGGTTTTAATATTCTACAATATAGTTAGATATATATTAGCTATATTTTACATAATAAATAATATAATTATTCAACTTATTATAACTAGATATTATATTCTTTAACAAAATTATTAAATATGTATAAAATTATTATAATTAATAATTAATAATAAGTATATTTTTATATAATACGAAATATAATTAATATAATATATATATTTAATATAATAGTAATATATATTAATATGAGAGAGAGAAACTAAATTTTGATTGGTTGTTTCATGTCAACAATCCAAGGATGGCATGTGTCCTTGGAGAGTTATGCTCAAGGTAGCATGCCATTTGATTAAAGATATGATAGTTCTCCTTTAAGACCTCTTCAATGTACCCATTGCACACTTAAGGAAACAAAGATAAATATAGGGAAGAAAATATAGAGAGAGAGGGAGATAATGACAAACATACAAATAGAAAGGGAGACAAAGAGATAGAGAGGGGTAGAGAGATAAAGAGATAAGGATGAATAGATAGAGGTATAGGGAGGGTGATTGATATATCTCTCCCTATCGCTCTCTATATCTCCCACTATCTATGTCACTCTTGCCTCTTCCCCCCTCTATCTATTGACCTGTCTCTCCCTATCCCCCCTTTCTCTTTCATTCACTCCATCTCTCCCTCCATCTCTCCTACTCTATATCTCTATCTCTATTTCCCTTTTTATCTCCCTCTTACTCCTCTCTATATACCTGAGAGTAATTAGGAGGTGGAGGGTGGGCGAGAGAGAAAGAGAGAGAGAGGGGGAGAGAGGGAAAGGGAGAAAGAGAGAGAGAGAGAGAGGGGGAAAGGGAAAGGGAGAGATATACATAGAAAAAGAATTAGGAGGGAAGGAGAGGAAGAGGGAAGAGGGGAGAGAGAGAGAGAGAGAGAGAGAGAGAGAGAGAGAGAGAGAATTAGGAGGGGGAAGAGGGAGGGGAATAGTGTTGAGGGTAGAGGATAGAAGGTTTAAGGGTTTATGGTTGAGGAGGTAGGAGGGAGAGACTTGAGAGAGAGAGTGGTGTAGGAGCACCTTATTGCATTCAAGCCTCCATGAGGCCAATATATAAAATAATGTTTAAAGAGTGCTTATTGGTCATTAAATAAGGTCTTTAAAGATTATATTAATGTATTTGAGTCATTTTATAGGTATTTGGATAAGTAATGTAGTCATTTTGTCTAATTTGCAAAAAATGCCAAATGTTGTTAAATGGCACATAAAGAGTCAATTTTCAAATTTCTAATAAGAGTCAATGGATTTAGATGTTTTAGGGTCCATTGGGACTATCTAATAGCATTTTAATTGTTTGGAGGGTCTTTGGAGTCAGAAATGCAAAAAATGCATATTTTGTAAAAAGTTGTTATATTGTTAAAATGCAAAAAAGTGCAAATGGTGGAGTCAAGTAGTTAGGAGGTTGGTTTGGTTTAGTTAGATAGGTTGGTTTTTATTTTCAAGGATTATAAACAATGTGTATAGTCGAATTCAAGGTCAGTTGAAGATTTTGGTGAAATGAAGAAAATGAAAGTTCCATTTTTCTGTGTTTTTCAGTGAAATCTATTGTTCCAGAGAGTTGTACAGACTTGTACAGTTTAGTAAGGCCCTAAAACTTACATTTATGGAAAGATAATTCAATTTATGATTTATTTTTTTCTTACCATAAATTTTTAAAAGGTCATTTAAGTTGTCTAATGGTCGAATCTTCCCAGCAGCCCTGTTCAGAAATGAAGGTTCCAATTTTGAAGAAAAATTTGTATCTTAAGTTTCCACCATTGAAAACTCTTGAAAATTGGTTTGTAGGTCTGTTTTAACATTTTATTTGAGATTCCAAAGTTACAAGGGTGTATGTAAATGTTTGATAAGGTTTCAAGGAGGCCCTAGGCTGGAAAAGAGTGATTTTGTGTGAATTTTGTATGAAAATGGTGGTTTAAAGCTAGGGTTTGTTAAAATAAAATAAACAAAGGTTGGGTGAAGGTTCCTAATGGTTGTGCAGACCTATTTATACTTGTATTAAGTGGTAAAAAAGAGAAATGGCTTGAGAAATGTAAATTTTCTTGTTGAAGGGGTCTAAATGGGCCTAAATGCTGATTTGAACAATCTACTTTTAGAAGTTCACATTATTGAGTTGTCAAAGTTGGGAAATGGTTTTGAATCAGTCATTTTCTATTTTTGAATGTGTTTTTCTGATTCTACAATAATTGTTGTGCCTTAACTCTATTTTGGTATTTTGAAATCAAGGAAATTGTCAAGAAAGTTGTCTTGTAGAATGGGTGAATGAGTTGAAACCAATTGTTGTGAAATATGTTCTAATATGTTGAATTGTGAAATCCTCTTGCTCTGCATCAAATTGGTATCAGAGCCCAGTAAAAGGTCTGGGTTAGTTTTGGTTTGTGGTTTTGTGTTGTGGTTGTGTGCAGGTTAAAAAGAACCTGATTGTTGCCAAGGAAAGGCAGAGAAAAGTTGAATAGAAGCAAGGAGAGACTTGCTTGTGAAAATGGATTTGGTGAGAAGATTGGGAATATTTTTGTTGGTAGAGGATGAGAGGAAAAAGAAGAGACAAGAGGAAAAAAAAGAAAGGAAGAAAAAAGAGGAAGAGATGAAGCAAAAAGAGATTGAAGAATTAAAGCAAAGGATAGATTAATTGCTCAAAAGAGTTACAAGTTGGCACTTGAAGATCAAGAAAGGGGTCACATGGCATATTGAGAAGATTATGATGAAGAGAAGACAAGAGAGAAAGCAAGCTAAGAAAATGACAAATTTGTTACAGGTAGATAAAGAGCTAAGCAAACAAGTTGGACAGATTGTTGATAATGAAGAGTTCAAACAAGTAGAGAATGAAGACCTTGATGACATGAAGACAACAAATGAAGAAGACTCAATGGAAAAGGAAGAAGATGATGAAGAGTTGGTGCCTACACCTGATGACGAAGAGAACAAAAGTGAAATAGATTTGTAGTTACAAATTGAGCCACCAAGGTACGAGAATGAGATATTTACTTCATTGTTTCATGATGAGACTAATGGCGTTTTCAGTTTTATCCATGTAGAAGTTTGTGGTTCTCTTGAGACAGCAGATGTAGAGACATTTTGATTAATAGAGTAGAAGGAAAATAAAGGCATAGAGTGTATAGATGAGTGTGAGCATGCACAAGATGATATGATGATAGGAAGACACAACTCACTTCTTGTGCTTATGATTTCAAGGAAAACAAAGCCATAGGTCAAAATGAAGATGCAACTTTTTGTGATTGTAGGTGGTGAAGATTCATTTCTTTTTGCAGGTGTTTTACATTTTTCTCCCTCAAGGGACTTGAGTTTTTTCTTCAAGGGGAGAATGGTGCAAGAGCACCTTGTTGCATTCAAGCCTCTGCGAGGCCATTATATAAAAGAATGTTTAAAGAGTGGTTAGGGGTAATTAAATAAGGTCTTTCAAGACCATATTAATGTATTTGAGTCATTTTATAGGTATTTGGATAAGTTATGTAGTCATTTTGTCTAATTTGCAAAAAATGCCAAATGTGGTTAAATGGCACATGAAGAGTCAATTTTCAAATTTGTAATAAGATTCAATGGATTTAGATGTTTTAGGGTCCATTGGGACTATCTAATAGCATTTTAATTTTTTGGAGGGTCTTTGGAGTCAAAAATGCAAAAAATGCATATTTTGTAAAAATGCAAAAAAGTGCAAATGGTGGAGTCAAGTAGTTGGTTTGGGTCAGTTAGATAGGTTGGTTTTTATGTTCAAGGATTATAAACAATGTGTATGGTTGAATTCAAGGTTAGTTGAATATTTTGGTGAAATGAAGAAAATGAAAGTTCCATTTTTTTGTGTTTTTCAGTAAAATCTGTTGTTCCAGAGAGTTGTGCGGACTTGTACAGTTTATTACGGCCCTAAAAATTACATTTATGGAAAGATAATTCAATTTTTAAAGTTTTTTATTCTTACCAGAAATTTTTAAAAAGTCGTTTAAGTGGTCTAATGGTCGAATCTTCCCAGCAGCCCTGTTCAGAAATGAAGGTTCCAATTTTGAAGAAAAATTCATATCTTAAGTTTCCACCATTGAAAACTCTTGAAAATTGATTTGTAGGTATTTTTTAACATTTTATTTGATATTCCAAAGTTACAGGGGTGTATGTAAATGTTTGATAAGGTTTCAAGGAGGCCCTAGGCTGGAAAAGAGTGATTTTGTGTGAATTTTGCATGAAAATGGTGGTTTAAAGCTAGGGTTTGTTAAAATAACATAAAAAAAGGTTGGGTGAAGGTTTATAATGGTTGTGCAGACCTATTTATACTTTTATGAAGTGGTAACAAAGAGAAATAGCTTGGGAAATGTAAATTTGCTTGTTTAAGGGGTCTAAATGGGCCTAAATCCTGATTTGAACAATCTACTTTTAGAAGTTCACATTTTTGAGTTGTCAATGTTGGAAAATGGTTTTGAATCAGTCAATTACTATTTTTTAATGTGTTTTTCTTAGTCTACAAGAATTTTTGTGCCTTAACTCTATTTTGGTATCTTGAAATCAAGGAAATTGTCAAGAAAGTTGCCTTGTAGAATGGGTGAATGAGTTGAAACCCATTGTTGTGAAATATGTTCTAATATGTTGAATTGTGAAATCCTCTTGCTCTACATCACAATATCCTTTTCCTTTTAAAGAAATCCCTCCTATGTTATCCTTAATGATTTCTGTAATTCATGATTTTTCTGTATGAGTTGCCTCTTCATTGGATCAACAGAGCAGTCATTTTCTTCCTCAATTTGTTCTAGAGGAGGGGTGAGAGCATGATTCTAAATGGGAGACCCTGGTGTGGAAACATTTGGAGAAGCAGGAGGCATTGACCCTGATGTGGGAGGTAATGTACTGGTTCCTAGAGCATTTGATGTTTCCCCAATCCGTCTATATCTAAACCTTTCCACTTTAGTTTGCAATTCAACATTCCTTTGTTGCATTTTACTATATTCTTCAATCAAAATGTTATACTTCTCCATTAGGATCTTCCTTTTACCCTGCTCCCTTTTAGCATTCCTTTGGGTCAATTTGGCCACATTTACAGTTAAATTAGTGGCCTCAGTGGTTGAAGTCTCTGAAACTCTCTTTATTATTAATCCTCTGAAATTTGGATTAATATTAGCAATATTTGGTTTTCTCCCTTGTGGAGCCAATGCCCAAATTGCTAAGGTCTCATATTCTTCACTAAAGGCAGAGTTTTACAATGCTGCCTTAGCCTCTTCCTCAGTATCTTGAAAATGATTCTTGGACTTCATAATAGCATTAAAATCTACTACATCTACAATATCCCACTCAGGAAAAATAAATACACCAGCCTGACTCACCAGTTGTCTTCCTTGTACAAGAGTGATGTTCTTGAACTCTTCCATCAATTCAACTTTTACTTCTTCATCATTCTCCTGGTCTGACCTGTTAGGCCTTAGTTCCCTTCTCTCCCTGAATTTATCTTGATACTCTTCAAATTTCATTCTCCATGCCAATTGCAAGAATACAAGAGTTTTCACAAATGTATTGTCATCTAAACACTCCTTGCATGCTTTCATTCTTGCATCTTGTACACTTTTACCTTTCATATCTAAATCAGACAAAACCAATTCAAATAACCTAGGAGAGGAAAGCATACCAACCTGCATGTCCTGATTAGTAACAATAATTTTGTCTGTCAGATCCTCATGTGGGTGATCAGTTCTTTGCCTCTTAGGGCTTGGCTCAGATGGTGATTATGGGGGACTATCTTTTGGTGACGACTTTAAATCAATGATCTTAACTACCCCAGGTACTTTGAATTTTGGACCTAATCATGGAGGCACCTTCATTATTTGCTTCCCCTTCCTATCTACTTCCTCCTCATCACTGCTACTATCCTTTTTCCTTCTATAGATGGGTCACTTTTCTGTAGGCTGGTATATTGACCTTGTTTCAATTGGCCCAACACTTTGTTCTTGCATACCCAGATTTAACCTTAAATTTATCTTTTTAGTTTTGAAGCTATCCATAATCTCCTTGAAGTTCTTCATTAGAAAATCAATTTTCTTATGGTATGGACTGAACTCCAATAGTAGATCATACTTCAGATCCATTTCATGCACAACATCTAGTAGCTTACTATAAGCTATCCATTTCTTCTTGTCCAACTCCTTATTTAGATCAAATTCATTTCTAATTAGGTCCTTAGGGAAGTTGAACTCATGTGAAAATTTTCCAGCTTTTATTCTTTGTCTGAAAAGAGCAAAGAAACCCTTAGGATCATGTTGTTGCCTTGGACCACCTCTCAAATGGTAATCAACAAAGAATTTATCAAAATGTGTCTAGCCTCCTTTTGAAAATACAAAGTAAGACACCATTGTATAATTAGGGAAGAATATTCCTTTCCCCCTTCCAGTGAGGTTGTCTTCATGAATACAACCTATCTACCACATAACTTTTGCAAACCCTACTCTTGGTGGCACATTGTATGGTAGTATGTGAGGGGCTCCCTGAAATCCATATACTCTCAAGACAGTGCTGACTGGGTATGTGATAATGTCAGGTGCCCAGTTATGGTCAACCCTCAACTCTGGCTTCCTCCCCTTTGGCCTGAGGAAATCATGCAATTCCTTAGGGATCCTAGGTACATTCACCATCAATCTATCCCTTAATCTAGAAGTAAAAAAATTATCAAATTGCACATAACTGGTGCTTTCCTTATTACAGGATAAATCTGCAGCCCATATCTCTACTAGAAACCTTTCTCCATCAACTGATTGCCTTAATTCCATCTTCTCTGAAAAGAAATCAACATTCCTAAATAGAAACATATGCATAATCATAGAATACTAAAAGAATTGAGTATTAGTATCATTTTTCTGTAGCTTCGACAATCCTTCATGTATCCTCTCAGCCAAGAAAGAAGCAAAGTCATATGTCATAGAGAAGTTAGGGTGTTGTATTTGCACCCCCATGAACATGTACACAATAGGAATTACCACACCAAGACTAAAACCCAAAATCTGACATAATGAATAGAAAGTGGCCAGTAAAGGGTTTGCAAAACAATTCAATCTGAAAGGTTCCTGATCACTAGGGCTGATATGAAATTGTGAACCTCCTACCCTAATCAGATGAGGTGGAAGCAACTTAGCCCTAAAAAGAGATTTCAGCTTTGCATACTCCTGCTTCATTTCCTCAAGATTGATAAGAACCAAGTCTTTACTCGGCTCACTCAAATCAAAAATCTATTGGATATCTTCTCTGTTAATTTCTAGTAGCACCCCTCCATCATTATCCCTAATTACCTATGTAATAGGGTCATACCTTGTGCCCATTGCCCTAAGTAAGTCCACATCAGGGAATACATTTGGTACAACCAGCTTCCCCATGTCATACATCCATCCATTTGAAAAAGGGTGAGGAAAATTTCTCTGTCCATACCACAATCTAAACATTTCTAAGCCGGTGAGAGGAATCCTAGCATCGGCAATGTTGGAATAATTACACACAAACCCCTCCCTTAGAATTTTCCCTCGCATCAACACTACACCTTTCCTTCTATCATTTGTTGATAATGGAAATTTATCCAAGAAATCATCGTACAAGTTTCTTTTCAAATTTTCAATGTGACCAGAGTGCTGCTTGGTTGGTGTCATCTTGGACAAACTAGGGCTTCGTTACAATGTTACACTTCAATTGGCTAGGACTAAGCAAAGATAGGAAACTATAGAGTAAAAAACTACAATTCCTCACAACTTATGATTAAACTATAGCCTTAACAAGAGATTTCAATAAGCTCAATGACAAGCATAGCAAACCCCTTTCCCAAATTTAGGTGTAAAATCACTGGGAGGCACAAAAAATAAACTTACGACTCTTTTCGCATAAACTCCAAATTTTGGCTACAGCGGCTCACAATTTCACCTTCGACTTTGAAACTGTTTTCACAAAATAATTAGATGTTTTGTGATACAAATGAGGCAGGAAAATTGATTTTATGTCAATCAAATCTTGCTAGTAAATGTCTCATCCACCATTAAAGCTCATTCGTAGGTTGCACGGATGGCTCAAACCACATTTGATACAGATTTAAATTTCAACCATTGATCCTCCAATTTGATCAAATCATCGACGACCACCTTCAAAATAGGCTAACATAATCACCAACATGGAAATAAGGGGCCCACCATGCCATACACCGCAAATGAAAACCACGTGGCGGTTGCCCGCCATACCGCAATCCCTCGATTTACCATCAGGGGATGCCAGACAACCATTGATCCTTCTCATCAGAGATCCTGCTCCTTCAAAAATGGTCATTGTCCTTTCTGTTAACTGTTGAGCAACTTTTCCCTCAAAATTATAACATCCATGTTGAAATAAAGCATGTGCATCTCACAAGCACTTTAGTAATCTTCCCCTTAACACATTTAGAATTGGCTAATGCTTCCTTCACTCTTTAGACCTCATCGGATGAGACACATGGCAAGTGCCCATGATATCTTGATCCCATAATTCCTGATTGCGAGATGGTGGGCATCATTGATTTGCAGGAAATAGATCAACAGTAGCACTAATTCAACCCTCTACAAAATAAAACATTTATTAAAAGGGCAAGGGGACATCACTAGGCGGATGGCACACAACATAAGTTGTTTTAAAATGACAAAGCACAAGGTCAGCATAGACTTAGGGAAAATAAAAACCTACGGAAGCCACAAAATTTAAAATCGAAGGGGCCAATGTCTAGAAGAAACGATGGGGCACAAGATGTTTTAAAACCCCTCTAAAAGGGATCTATTTGATAGAGTCGTCGATTCTTCATATTGATCATATCATTGACGGCCACCTTCAAAACAAGCTGACACAATTTCCAAGAAGGCGATAAGGGGCCCACCTTACCATACACTACAAAGGAAGTCCACGTGGCGGTTGCTCGCAATATCGCAATCCTGAAACTTCTGATTGCGAGATGGTGGGAAACCATTGATCTTGAGCATCAATGATCTTGTTCCTTTAACAGAATCGCCAGCCATGTTGTTAACCTTCAAGAAGCTTTTCCAGCAATATTATAACATATCCGTTAATTTAGAACATGTGTGTCTCGAGAACACTTTAGTAATCTGCTCCTTAATACATTTAAATCCGGCTAGTGTTTCCTTTACTCTTTAGGCTTCATCGGATGAGACACGTGATGCCCGCCCATGATTTCACAATCAACCCAAGCACCATCGCGGGATGGTGGGGAACGACTCAGATCAAATGGTAGTTGGTCAGCGATAGTGCAAATTTGATCCCCCGGATAGGACATGTGGCACCCGCCCTTGATTTCGCGATCCTTCAATTCCTGATCACAGGATGGCGGGCACCATTGATATCTGTAGGAAATAGATCAACGACAGCACTAAATCAACCCTTGCAAAATAAAACATTCATTAAAAGGAGAAGTGGGCATTACTAGGCGGACGACAAATAAAAAAATTATATTTATAGAAGAAAAATAAAATAAATTTACAATTTGTTTTATAATTTCACTTTTAACTTTAAATGTATGTTCACTCATTAAGTTGTATTTTTTTTACAATCACATTTTTATTTTAGATGTTTGTTTATAAAATATAAAGATGCATTAATAATTTATTAGAAATATTTTTCTTTATATTATATAGCATTCATAACATTAAATTAACATAGAATAATTTCACAAGACCACTTAACCAATCAAGAAAAATTTAATCATTACTATGCAACATTATTTTCATATCAAACTAACAAAAAAACATTGAAAACAAATTTATTTTTTTATATTATAACATTCATAACTTAAACCTTTTATACACAATATGAAGTTAATTATAAAAAAGAAATAAAATTATTTATAAGCAACTTAAATTTTTTAACAATTTAATAAAATATAATTTAATATAATTAAGAAAAATTTAATAAGAATTATAGAAAATTTATGAAATATTGATTTACTTATCAAGAAAAAATCAATGATAAATTTACTTATTATAGATAAATTTACTTACCAATCTATTTTAACCATCAAGAAAAAATTAATCATTAGTGATTGCAACATTATTGGCACATCTTTTAAACTAACAAATAAACATCGAAAACAAATTTATTTCTTATATTATAACATTCATAACTTAAAATTTTGTATACAAAATGTCAAGTTAATTATAAAAATACATAAAATTATTTATAATCAACTTAAATTTTTTAACAACATATAATAGAGTTTAGATTTGTTATATCTCTCATATATCAACATAGGTAAATTGAAAAATATTTTAAATTATATAATTTCAAAACAAAATGAATGAAATTATAGAAGATTATTTTTACTGAAGTGATAGAATTTAACCCCAATACTAACACTAATTATAAGTCTAACCATAACCTCAACCCTAAAACTAACATTAATTAACTTCAAACCAAACTCTAATTTTATATCCAACCCTAAACATAACTATGATTCTAAAACTAACATTAATAAAATCGTAATTGATCCATAACCCTAACCCTAATACTAAGCCCTACCCCAATTGAACCATAAAACTAACCCCAAGCTTTATTATAGAACCTTAATCTTTACCCCAAACCTAATCCTAATTCAACCCTATACCTAATTTTAATTAAATTCTAACCCTAATTTAACCTTAAACTTAATTGAACTCATGTTTAGGGTTAGCGTTCAATTAAGGTTAGGGTTGAATTATGGTTATGATTAGGGTCAAAATTAAAATATGATTATGGTTGGAGTTTAATTAAGGTTGCTATTCACTTAGGGTTAAGGTTGAATTAGTATTCAATTTGGGTTAGGGATCAATTAGGGTTATAATTCAATAAGGGTTTAATTAAGGTCAGGGTTAAGGTTAGTCTTAAATTAGGGCTAGGATTGGAGTTAGGGTTCAATTAAGGTAAGGGTTATTGTCTATTTTAGGGTTAGGGCTCAATTAGAGTTCTATATGGTTTTGATACAATTAGGGTTAGGTTTCAACAATACCTAGGGTTATGATTATAGTTCAATTAGTGTTAGAGTTAGGGTTATAATATAAGTTCAATCAAGTTAGGGTCAAGGTTTAATTAGTGTTAGAGTTAGGGTTGCAATAATAAAATTTTCCATAATGATATGGAAAGGCATTCAATTGGATTCATATACAAATGCACAAATAATAATTGGTAGTTAAGAATTCTCTAGAACTAAAGTTATAACAAAAAATGCAATCCTTAGCTTAATCATTTTTTATTTGTTAGGGTTGGGATAAGAATTTAATGGGGCCAACTGAGACTTAGGAAATAAAACGCTACAGAGGAAATAAAGTATTAAAATTAATGTTGGGTTTTAATTTTAATCTGGTGACATAAGCCTAAGCCATTAACCCCAGTGGTCATGTCACCGACGGCTTAGCCAAAGCCTTTCATTAAATACTAATTGTGCAATGTGTAGGTTTTTTAGATTCGAATATATGGGAGAAGATCTCGATCATACCCTACCAACTCACAGACCTAAGGTGTCACCCTGTTATTTGGTGTGACGCCAGCAAAAGGTAGATGTGTTTCCTATATGGATTAATGTTATTGGTCATGAGGAAGGTGAACGATACTTCTTTGGATGTCAAACCGAGTTAGCCCGTGATAAACCGTTTGATCTGCCAACTCTTCAGGAGATCAGTGGGCAGTATTCGAAGTTAGAAAATGGCACATGGTGGTCATTTTATTGTACAACTGGTGAAGCATTAATGAATTATTCGTTGCTTGTGTAGTCACATCGATCTCAATCTATGTGAAGATGTTGTTGGCAATCATGAAAGGTTATCTTTGGATTCTCATGCAGCTCTAGTTAAACAGTGATAGTACATATGTTGCCAAATTGCCATGTTTGCACATGCATTTTTACTAAGCATTGATGAAGGTTGCCATTACCTTGCACAATAAATACAAGAGGAATTAACTGCTAATAATTTTATTCTTGTAGTAGTTAGAGCACTTTGTGGGTTGAGTCTAATCAAGTTTGAGTGCTTGTCTGAGAAGAGAAAATGAGTAAGTCAGTAAGGAGGTCTGTTCGTTTGAGCTCACAAAAGCTCGGTCTTACTATTCAGGAAGGTGCTTTGGTTGACAAGCCTAGGCTTGTGCCCTCTAGATGTAGTAGAAGGTTGCAATTCTAGGATGTTGTTGCTCAACTGGTAGATGACAAAGGCAAGCAGTCTGCGGTGTGCTCTATTACTAGTGTCGGTAGGAAAATAAGGGATGGGCATGGCTCCTTATCTGGATGCCAACACTCACCCATTGACCTTACGAGCAACACTTCTGATGATGTAATCGAGACCGACTCTGACTACTGTCAGTATTTACATCGCTTCAATCACGGTCTACCCTCTGATGAGGAAGTGATATCTGTGGTGCCATTGGTTGTTAAAACCCCAAACAGACGGACTAAAACTGTATTAGGGAAGGAAAAGAAAGAAGAGGAGGCTGAGGATCTACCGTATTGGGAAACAACTAGAATTGGGCATGTATACCGGGGTCTGAGTGTTGGTAAGGGTAGGGTGGTAGGTAAAAAAGAAGTTGTGGTGCCTTCGTGGAAATTTGGTTGCCTAGTTTTTTTGTGGGGATAGCGACAAGGGGATTTTGATGGTAATTTGTGTTCCCTTTTCTTTTAGTTTTCCCTAGTTCCTGCACCACTATGTTTTGCAGATTCAACATGTGGGAAGTTTTGAAATGAAAGTCAAATGCAATGGAGATTTTGTTCAAATGAAAATTTGTGGTGAAATTACATTTGAGCCTGAAGCTTGTTGCTCCCTTGTCATATAAAAGGGAATTCAAGGCTCATTTGTAGGGAGAGAACTGATGAAAACTCTAGCTAGGTTTTGAGTTGAATATATGGGTAGAAAGATATGTGTCCTCTGATGAGGAAGTGATATTTGTGGTGCCATTGGCTATTAAAACCCCAAGCGGACGAAATAGAATAGATAGCCTGTTTTGAATTTTGGATGAATATATGCAAATTATCTTAAATTGTATGCAAATATGACTTATAAGCATGAATAAATGTATAATTCTAATATATTTTCTCTCCTTATGTGGATTTGAGTGAATTTTGAATAAAATGTTAATGATTTTGTCATTCTCCTTTTGAGAATTTTTTCAATTGTGTGTCTATGTTTTGGGTAGAATTCAATTTTAAAATTTTGAGGTTTCATTTTTATATGTGTGAGATTGATCTAATATTCTAGAAAATGAATGTTAAAATATCATGAAAAAAATGGGCATAGAATGAATGTAGAAGTAAAATTATATTTGCATATATTCATAAAATAAGATCTAATAAACAAAAAATATATGCAATTAAAAATAAAGGAAAAATAATTCAACCCAAATTTAGATAAGAGAGATAATTAGATTATATGATATCTTTAAGGCTAGGGTTAGGGTTTGATTAGGATTAGTGTTCGCTTAGGGTTATGATTATAGTTATGAATCTACAATTTGGGTTCAATTAGGGTTATGATTAGAGTTATGAATCTACAATTATGGTTCAATTAATGTTCACTTAGGGTTTCTTTCTTGGGAGAAGTTTATTGAATGGTAAGTGTATTTTATAAAATTAATATGTCAAGAATTAATTTTAGATAATACTACATGTGGTTTTTCATATGGTATTAAATTGTAGATTAAAATTCATAATAGATTTCCTTTCTTCTTTTGCATTGTAAGCTACCATAATGTATGGCCTTAAAATCCTATTCATATTTTGAGCTTTTTTAAACTATACAACATGACATCCAACAAAAAAAATTGTTATGCATTTTTTCCAAGTACAAATCCTTAGAATTCTTAATGTGTTACTTAGGTTAATTCTTTATTGCAATAAATAAATACACAAGTGCTAATATATATATATATATATATTAATATTATGGATTTGAGGGAAAATATTAAAATATTTATATATATAGAAAAATTTAAATGGAAGGGATTCAAGTACATACCTTTACTTTTGTTAATGTTGATGAAGACACAAATCTTGATGAAGTGCCAAATTTGATGACATGATATAAAAAACTAGAATATCTTTGCTCTATGTGGCACTTGAATTTTTTTACAAAACTATAACTAACTCTATGTCAAATTTGTGACTTTGGACCTATTTTGCATCAATAAATACTAGCTTTGACACATTCCTCCTAATCTAGCATACAATATGTACTTAAAAGCTCAAAATAGTTGGGAGTAGTGTTGAGATTGGTGGATCTTTGGGAAGGTCCAATGCTTCACCTTTGTATCTCTCCCTATAGATAGAGGTAGAGATGAATATAGAAGGAGAGAGGAAAAGGGATAAAATTTTTAGGAGATATAGAGAGAGATAGAGGGAGAAATAAATATATAGAGAGATAGGGAGATATATATATATATATATATATATATATATATATATATATATATATATATATATATATATATATATATATATATATATATATATATATATATATAAGAGAGAGAGAGAGAGAGAGAGAGAGAGAGAGAATATAGAGATGAGATATAGGGAGATATAGAGAGAGGGGAAAGAGAGAGAGAGAGAGAGAGCTAAGGATAGAAAGACGAATAGAGATGGAGAGGGAGATATAAATAGGGGGAGATAGAGAGAGAGAAAGAGAGGGGGAGATAGATAAATGGGAAGATAAATACATAGATATAGAGATATATGGGAAGATAAATGGACAAATAGGTTGATATATGAAGATAGATAGGGGTATAGGGAGGGAGCAAGAGATTATGGAGAGATGGGGAGTGATGGAGAGAGGGAGGGAGAAAGGGAGAGAGATATGTAGAGGAGGGAGAGATAGAAGATGGGGAAGAGGGAGATATATGTAGAGAGGGGGAGAGAGGGAGAGCGAGAGGGGGAGGCTAATTTTTAGGTTAAAATTCTATCAAATATTCAATAAATAATAATATAAATATTATAAGAATTATATAATTTGTATTTTAAATTAAACACTATATTTTATTTTTTGAAAAATATGTAATTTTTTAACCATTTTCCTATATATTTCGTATTAATATTTTTACATCTTTTAACAATTCAATATATAATACAAATAAAATATAGTTAATAATTTAATTAACTAGCATACCTATATTAATTAAAAATATATGTAAAACACGCCGAGAGTTATCTTTATGAAGATGCCTATTGACTTGAAAAAATGTTTACATTTTCATGAATATGAATTTGGAAAGCAATCAATTTGATTTCATTATTGTTTCTGTCATTGTTTATCTCAATTCTCATATACCAGCACTTGCACCCCAATGAGGTGCAATACTTACGCCGATCAGCTGATTAGATTACAAATTGTCCTTTTGTCGTAAATGAGGTAAATGACCACATACTGATTTTGTTTTTCCATTAAGTTCTCCATGTTGTCATTAGACTAGAGGAGATCCTAGGGGTCAGGGTTTTGGATTAGGGGTAAGGATTATGGTTAGGGTTAAGGTTGGGGTTATGGTTAGAGTTATGAGAAAAATAATTAAGGTTAGGGTTAGGGTTAAGGTTAGGGTTTATGGTTTAAGATTTATCACAAGGATAGTTTTAGCTATGGGTATGGTTTAGGTTTAGCATTGGGGTTAGAGTTATTCTTAGGTTTCCTATTAAGATTGTGAGAAATAGGGTTAAGATTAGGGTTAGGTTAGAGATATGATTATGCTTTATGGCTCGAGTTAGGGAAATTTTAGGGTTACCATTAGGGTTTATGGTTAAAGGTTTGGATTAATGTTATGAGAAGAAGGGTTAGGATTAGTGTTAGGTTAGAGTTACAATTATGGTATTTGATTAGGGTTACCTAGTTAGTTCAGAGTTATAATTAGGGTTTATCATTTCATGTTTAGGGTTAGTTTTAGAGTTGTGGTTATTATTGGTAATTAAAGTTGAGTTAGGTTGTGGTTTAGGGTTAAATTTAGGAATAGGGTTAGTATTAGGTTCAGGGCTAGGGCTAGAGTTACAATTATAGTTATGATGAATAGTGTTAGGGTTAGGGTTAGGCATAGGGTGAAGGTGAGGGTTAGGGTTATGGACAAGGTTATGATTATGGTAATGGTTAGGGTTAAAAATTGGGTTAGGCTTAGTGTTAGAGTTATGGTTAGTGTTAGGGTTAGAGTTATGGTTAATGTTAGGGATTTATTTGGGGTTACCTAGGGCTAGGGTTAGGAATAGGATTATTGTTAGGGTAAGGGTTAGGAGAAAGAAGGTTACAATTATGGTTAGGTTCTAGGTTTATGTTTATGGTTATGGGATCATGGTAAGAATAGGGTTAGGTTGTGGGTATGGTCTATGGTTAGGCTTGGGGTTAGGGTTTTGGCTAGGTTTTTTTAGCTAGAGTTATAAGAAATAGGGTTACGATAGGGTTATGATTACGGTTTTCAATTAGTATTAAGTATAGGTTAGGGTTACGATTAGGTCTTATGGTTTATGGTATAGGGTTAAGAGTTATGAATACAATTAGTGTTTTGTTTAGGATTAGAGTTATGGTTAGGTTAGGGTTGAGTTTTGTATTAAGGTTAGGATCAAGGCTAGGGTTAGGGTTATTGTTAATAATAGGATTAGTGTTTGGAATAGAGTTGAGATTAGGGTTACAATTTAGGGTTATAATTAAGATTATAGTTAGGGTTAGGGTTCATATTAAAGCCAGGGTTAGTTTAGGGTTACAATTAGGGTTTATGGTTTATGGTTAGGTTTAGAGTTACATTTATGATTGTGATTAGGGTTGGGATTAGAGATAGGATTTTGGATTAAGGTTAAGAATTCTTTTAGGGTTGAGATTGGGGTTATGAGAAAAATAATTAGGGTTAAGGTTATGATCATGGTTGGAATTAGGGTTAGGGTTAGTGTTAGTTTTATGAGAAATAAGGTTACAATTATGGTTAGGTTAGGATTGTGATTATGGTATTTTGTTAGTGTTATGGTAAGGTTATGGTTATGATTAGGGTTTAGGGTTTAGTGTTTATGATAAGGATAGAGTTAGTTGTGGGTATGGTTTAGGGTTAGTGTTGGGGTTAGAGTTATGGTTAAATTTAGTGTTAGGGTTATGAGAAATAGGGTTAAGATTAGGGTTAGGTTAGGATTATGATTATGATTTTATGCTAGGGTTGGGTATAAGTTAGGGTTATGATTAGGGCTTATGGTTTATGATTTAGGGTTAAGTTAAGAGTAATAGAACTATTATTTCAATTATTGTTCAAATTAGAATTGAGAATACAATTAATCACCTACACTAACTACAATTGTAACCCTAAATTTAATTCTATCCATATCCCTAACCCTAACACTAACACTAACAATAAACCTTAACCCTAGCCTTAAACCTTTAATAATAATAATAATAAATATTTAAAAATTACTTTATAATAATTATAATATAAATTTAACAATAGTAATATCATATATTAATAATAACATATTACTATCAAATAGTACTAATATTAATAATATAATATTAATAATAATATAATACTAATATCTTTTAATAATATTTTAATATATATCTTAATATTAATCTATATAGTAGACGTGGAAGAGGGTATTTTTTTAATTGGAAGAAAGAGTAAAAAAGAAAATATACTCCTCTAAAATATTATCTCTCCACCTATACTATATAGATGAATATTAAGATATATAAACTACTATTATCATTTAATATAATTAATTAAAAAATATGTGAAATCTAATATATTAAACCTCATTTAATATTTAATATAAAAATTAATTAATTAAATATATATTCATTTGCAAGTTACCATAAATATCTTAAATATAATCTCCAAATACGTCCATACAATTTGAAAAACTTTCCATAGGAAGGCAAATTAATTCTTGCGGTTTGTCTTTTGGCATGCCGTGTACACAGAAATCTGTCTCATGGATGAGCTTGACAGCCTGGCATCACGATCATTGAAGATAAAATATAATTTATTTTTCTCCTTTTTAACTCCTTATTTACCGTCTTACAGCGGGTGAAAACGGCGACACTTTTTTTAACTTTACGGTGGGTTGAAATTTCTTTTTTGTTTTTCCTTTATAATCCCCAAAAACCTGCAGATGAATTTAGCAGACATGATAAAGTTGGACAACCAAACGATTGACCTACCTATTGAATACGACATGACGGGTACGTTTTGTAGGGAGCTAATTAGACTAGACGGGAACCCCACCTTTTTTCTGGCATCAAACTGGGGGAAATGCCGGTGGGCTTCGCCCATGTAGAATAGCCTATCAGCTAATAAGGGTACACATTGAAATTTGAAATCATAGAAACTTGTCTATAACAACAATCAACCAAGAACAATAAATTTAAAAGCAGAAATGTTCATCAATCATTAGATTTAGTATTGACAACATCAAAGAAGTAAATCATGACAAAATGGCATTAACTAACTTAGATATATCCACTATTTTTTTTTCAAATGTTTGAATACATTGTTAACATTAATGTTATGAAACCTATAGCTTTGCAATTGAGTCTAATAAAGCTTTGCTCTTAGATGAATAATAATTTTTTTTTTGTTTTTATGACTATGCATTTAATCCTTTGTTCAAGTATATAAGTCTCTTATTTCACTTGATGTTTAAATATGTATATGTTGAAAATGACCTTTTGTATAATGTGTGAACTTAACATCATCTTTTTTTTCATGCTTCAAAATGTTCAATTCTTTTCTTGTTACACCCATAATTTCTTTTGCCACTTCTTCAAAAGTTGTAATCCAAGTGAATGAAGTATGGTATTGCACTTTGCATTGAAGTATATATTTATAATCACATTCAGGGAAAGTTTTATCACATCTTCCACAATACCACTGACCATTTTCATTAGTGTTTACCTTCTTTTTGCAGTGCCTATCTCCAATTTTCAAGGGGCATGTTGTATAACAAAAATTCTACCTTAATGAGAGATAAGGTAGCTTTTGGGTAAAGTGCACCAAGATGGTTCTCAAAAGGGGGCTTAAGTGGCCACTTTTTTTGAAATCAGGAAATGCTAACCTTGGACGTGAAATTGAGGATAGTTACACTCAAAATTTGGAGATGGAACAAAAACAAGGATCAAAGTGCTCTAAGTCTACTTTCTAAACTACTAATTTATTTTTAAAATGGTTGAGATTAAGGGGTTCAATAGAGGGATGTACACAAATTGGTGTTGTTTTTGTCAAAAAATGTAACATAGAAACTCTTGTACGATCTGAGCACAGTGAAGAGAGTGGGAAAGTGTGGGAGAGGGTGGGATAGAGTGGAAGAGAGTGGAAGAGGGTGGGAGAGAGTGGGAGAGGGTACGAGAGAGTGGGAGAACATTGGAGATGGTGGGAGAAGGTGGGAGAGAGTGGGAGATGGTAGGAGGTGGGAGTGTTGGAACTGTAAAATTTTGAGAATTTTACAAGTTGTTCATACCCATGAGTTTCTAAATGAGTCCTTACCATAGATACAAAAATCCTCTCTTCATAACATTTTTCCCATATTTTTCCATGTGGTCCCGTAGAATCCATCGAGTCATGATTATTTCACTATATAATCCATATCGGCAAGAGATGGTCAGGGTCTCCCTGATCCATAATGTTTATTTTTGCTAATATACATCTATTGTAGGTCTATCAACAAGCCTTCAAAGATGTCACACCGATCAAAATTCATATGCAATCACCCATCGGTAGGACACAGTTCATTGTTTCACCGACAGAATGACATATCGGTGAGAAATCTTTCATTGGGATGAGTCATAGTGAAATCATATTGTCATACTGATCGGTGCTCGAGCAAACATTTCGGCCAAACCAAAAGTCTTCAGAGTGAGGTCTTGCAGAATGTATTATGTCTCACTAACTAGCTCATAGAATGATGTATCAGCCAGACTAAAGGTTATCAGAATAAAGTCTTAGCGAATGCACCCGGTCTCGCTAACAAAGCATAAGGGGATTATATCAAATGACTCTTAGGATGAGGTTATGTAGTCTTTCTGACTCATATGTCTCACCGATGTGTTTCATCGGTGAGAGAGTAAATATGTTTCATCGACTGGAAAACATACCATGGGGTGTATCTTGGTAAGACACAAAGTATTCTATAAAACCTCTCCTCAACTCCAAAAGTCATAGCAAAACATAAGATAAAGGGATATCTATCGACAAGACAGTGGTTATCGCTACATGTCATAGCGAGTCATTGTAGGTCATACTGATCGGAAAGCAAAGTGAACTTATTTTTGAGACAATAATTATTGAGGAGAGTCATATCAAACACATAAGAGTCTTATCGATCGAGATACAAAGGGTTACATCAGCCAGACTTAAGTCATTGATGAAATGTCATGTAGCATCTATTTGGTCTCACCGATACTATTGAAGGTGGGTCCCGTCATTAGCATCAGAATGAAGTCATGAAGTCTTACCGACTCCTATGTCACAGTGACAAGATTCAAACTTGGAGATACGTTCGGTGAGACTGGCTTCTTCGGTGAGAGCTATTTGAATCATACCAAATGAAGGTTCATCGGCAGGAGAATTGCTATGTTACACCAATCAGAAAGTGAACTTAAGGAGATATTTTAGTAAGACATGAAGTGAGTTGTGGGACATCCTACCGACTCCAGAAGTCACAACGATGGTTTTCATCAATAAGAGTTCCAACGATATACTTGCGATTGAAGGAATAACCATCGGTGAGACATTGAACATCGGTAAGACTGTGTAATGTCTTCATGGGAGTTCGATGAATAGTTGTAAGGGCTCAAATGAAATAACTGCCTAGATGTGAATGCGAATGGACATGACTTTTCATGTGGCCAATATATAAAACCCATTTTTGACAGCAAGGAAGAGGAGAGATAGAGTAAAAAAAATATAGTAGGATACAATTTTTTTTGAGACTATGATGCATGATTGAAAAACAATCGATATTTCAATTGAATTTCTGATGTGATGACATTTTTCTGGTGTCAATTTTTTGTTGTGTTCATTGAAAGTATTACTAAATTTGTCTCCAAGATTGATGCTTTCTGGTTATTTAAATTGATGTAACAAGTTTATATTCATTTTATCAGTGCACATTTGTTGTATCTATGTGGTGGATTGATCAGCTCTTTCAAGAAAAGATTAAATCCTTTTAATGGATCACAGTAATCAGGGAGATTCATCTGGATCATTAAGAAGAACTTGGTAGTCACAGTCTTCCATATTTATACAAGTTATAAACTAAAACATATGCCAAACAATTTTAGTTTCTACCAAAAAAATTATTCATTTAAGATATCATTTGACTCCACATACCCAATAAGGCACTAGTCTCCACATTTTTATCATTTAGTTTCATTCAATTTTTGCATCTGTTAACTGAACATATTAGGTTATAATTTTAATGTTGTTATATAATTTATACAAAATTCCAATTTTATTTGTCCACTCCCATCTACCATTGTGGGAAATACATTTCAAGAGAGATAAGCATAAGTCAAGTCTGCCTCACTCATATAGGTACACCCACCTAGGTCCGGAAACACCTGAAGAGTAGAAGGTTCAATTCATTTAGCCTTGTCTGCTACCCTGAAATGTTGTGAAAGCTTGGCAACCTTTCGTGGTTCAAACCTGCATTTTTGAGAGCTAACAGGGAGAAGGTGGGAGAGGGTTGGAGAAGGTGGGAGAGGGTTGGAGATGGTGGGAGAAGGTGGGAGAGGGTGTGAGAAGGGGAGAGAGGGTGGGATATGGTGGGAGAGAGTGGGAGAGTGTGGTAGAGGGTGGGAGAGGGTTGAAAAGTGTCGTAGAGCATGGAAGAGGGTGAGAGTGAGTTGGAGAGAGTGGGAGAGAGTGTGGGAGACTGGGTGAGTGGGAGATAGGGTAGTGGAGGGTGCAAGAGGGTGGGATAGAGTGGGAGAGTGGGAGAGAGGGTGGGAGAGGGTGTGTGAGGGTGGGAGAGGGTGAGAGAGGGTGGGAGTGGGTGGAAAAGTGTGATAGAGAGTGGGAGAGGGTGGGAGAGAGGGTGGGAGAGGGTGGGAGTGGGGGTTGGAGTGGGTGTACACTATAAATCTTTGAAAAAAACTAACTTTACTATAACATGAGTGCATTATGAATAAATAGAGATATGGCCATGGGAGAGAGGGTGGGAGAGTCGTAGAGCCTGGGAGAGGGTGGGAGAGGGTGGGAGTGGGTGGAAGAGGGTGGGAGAGGGTGGGAGAGAGGGTGGGAGAGAGTGGTAGAGGGTGGTAGAGAGGGTGGGAGGGAGAGGGGTGGGAGAGTGGGAGAGGTGGGAGAGCATGTGAGGAGGGGTGGGAGAGGGTGGGAGAGAGGGGTGGGATAAAGGTGGGGGCTATGAGAGGTGGGAGAGGGGTGATGGGGGTGGGAGAGGGTGGGGAGGTCAATAGAAGTTGGGAGAGGGTTGGGAGAGAGGGTGGGAGAGGGTGGGAGAAGGTGGTAGAGGGGTGGGAGGGGTGGGGAGAGGGTGGGAGGTAGGAGGGAGTGGGGTGAGGTGAGGTGAGAGAAGCTGGGAGGTTGGGAGGGTGGGAGGGGAGGTGGGAGAAGGTGGGGAGAGAGAGTTTGGGAGAGGGGGTGGGAGAGGTGGGAGGAGGTGAGGGGTGGGAGAAGGTGGGGAGACAATGGGAGATGAGTGGGAGAGGTGGGAGATGAGTGGGAGAAAGGTAGGAGAAAGGTGGGATACAGAGTGGGAGGGTGGGAGAGTTTGGGAGAAGGTGGGAGAGGGTAGGGGAGAGTGGGAGAGGCTGGGAGAGAGTGGGAGAAGGTAGGAGAGAGTGGGAGAAGGTGGGAGAGTGTGGAAGAGATTAGGAGAAGGTGGGAGAGGGTGGGAGAGAGTGGGAGGTGGGATAGAGTGGGAGAAGATTGAAAAGTAGAGAGAGAGATTGGGGAGAGTGGGAGAATTGAGTGAGGGGTGGCAAAAGTGTGAGAGAGGGTGGGATAGAGTGGGAGAGAGGGTGGGAGAGTGGGGAGAGTGGGAGAGAGGAGGGAGGGAGGAAAGAGGTGGGAGAGGGGGTGGGAGAGAATGGGAGACGGTGGGAGAGAATGGGAGAACTTTTTTTTGAAAGTGGCCACAAATTTGCTACCCGTCTCCATGCACCCACCCTTTTATCACTATCCAATAAGGTTTACCAGAGTTGGCAAGGTCTTGATCCTGTATTTGTGAGATACTAGGGTTAGGAACAAATAAGGTTAGCATTGGGGTTCAATTAGGGCTAGAGTTTAATTAGGGTTACATTTCAATTAGGGCTAGAATTTAATTAGGGTTAGGGTTCAATTAGGGTTAGGGTTAAGGTTAGGGTTTAGGCTAAATCAGGGTTAAGGTTCAATTAGGATAAGTGCTCACTTAGGGTTATTGTTAGGCTTAAGATTTACTTATATAGTATTTTGGATAATAGAAACAATTTGGATTGATTTAATATTTTCTAAATTCATTATTGAATTTAAATCTTATAATTTATTCTCTAAATTCATTATAGAAACAATGTATGAGAATTTACTCTCTTGATTTTTAGGGTGAAAGTGTGGCTACATAGGGTTTCTATACATAGTATTTGTAGGAGAATGGTATCTCTATTTTGAATTATTCTAAACCTTGTTTCTATGTAGTAGTTTTTAAATTCATTTTGTTGTTATGCTCTATAATTAATAGTTTATATATTGTACTCTCTCTATAGATTATTTTTAGCAAGATTGGGGACACTAATAGAACCTTCATTTATTTTTTTAAAAAGACTAAGAAATGTAAGAAAATTTGACAACATGAAAACCATGAAAATAAAAGTGAAAATAAAAATTTAACATAGTAAAAATGGCCAATCATGTGCCAAAAATGAAAAGAACTGATGAGCCTAAAATATGCTCATAATTTGATGTTATGATAAACTTTTAAATGACTTTATTTTTGCTATTTCACGGCTGTTTAAACTTTGTTGAAACCTTTTATGGGGATATCTTGTAGCAAGACACTTTTATATACCTACAGCCTATTATGTTGACTTGATTGCATTTATTGCCCTATTGACTCCCGAAAATGGCTGGTATATCGTATACAGTTTTTGAATGGTGAAGTAGATTTAAAATGTGTGATTAAAGAATAGATATCGTGTATGTGCCATATGCCTTTTCTTGCGCATCTGTTACCTTTTGTCTCGCAGGTTGTTGAAGAATGATCGAGTCAAGCGCAGCCGATCTCGGCCTTGCAGTAAAGTCCATTTCCTGCATGACTTTGAGGAAGCTCCGGCGAAGACTCTTTGACCGAAACCGATTTGGAAAGATTTTTAATGATAAGTCAATCTGGAAAGAGTGGAGTGCTAGATTCTCTCTGAATCGGGTTGAACACATAAATTCATTTATGAAGTTTGTTCCTTGATTCAGGGATACACTTTATTTCCACGTCTTTCTTTGATGAAGTTAGTTAGTTAGTTGTTCTTCTGATTTAAAAATAAGATACTCCTCCTGCGCGAGAGAGTAGTAGTAGAAGAAGAGGAATAGAATGAGTAATAGATGATATTCAGGGTAAGATAGAAACAGAGTAGTAGATATCATGTAAGAATTAGTATGATAATGAAAGACATAATCTGTTTGTCCAGAAACAGAGTTTGTTGTTAGTTTTCACATCAACAAAACAATGTATTTCATTCTATTTTCATGAATAAAGATCGATAAAGTTCTGAGTTCAGCATTTGTGTAATCAGTAGATGCTTGCTAAGGGGGCCCACTTAGTAAGTATCTATAGTTAATTAGTTAGATGTTCTTTTCTGCTGATATCCAGTTAGCTTTCATTTTTTGAAGTTTTTTATGCAAACTCAGTCTTACACTACTCCTGCAGCATAGAGAGTCCATCCCTGTGACTGTTCCTGCAGCATAAAGCTAGTTCATGGTTTGTGCTTCAGTTGTAGTTGTTATGGTTTCTGTTTTAATCAAGCATAGTTGAGTTAAAGAATTTTGCATTACCATTTTGTAGCTTAGATAGAATTTCTTTCCAGTATGTATTTTTGCTAAGATTTGACCAAAACAAATTCCTAGTGCATATATTTTGCTGCGCCATTTAAAGTCTACGTCCCCTGGTTTGACAAGTAAATGAACGTCCACAGAAAGATATTAGTCACCTGTCGGAATGTCCAATTCCCAGGAAAGTTTTACTGTGATATTCATATCCTTTTGTGAGTGCGAGCCAAGAGCCATTTTTTGTTACTCTAATATTTCAACCTCATACTAAATTACCAAGTGCATTTTATAAATGTATAATGCAAGGAGCACAATATTGCAAATCAATGTGAATGATTCTCATCAAGAAATTAGACATGCTTTGAGATTGAAGGACCCAAGCTCTTTGTAGGTTTTCAATGAAGATTTAATTAGCCACTAATAGGAACAATAAGAAAATAGATAAATGTGAAAATAAATCCTAATCTCTAAGAGACACATTAGACACATCTCATAAATTTCAATAGAGACATGAGACACATTTATAGAAATAAAGGAAATACATAGCTATTTAGATAGTTATTAATCTACAAAAGATTAGGACCTACGTACTTCAAGAGATTAATAAAAATAAGTTTTTATTTATAAATTTTTAACTTTGATAATTTTGAAATTATCATAGATGTACAGTAAAGATAAAACATTTTTCAACAAAACAAATAAAAATGACAAACAAATAATGTGATTAATCAAGAATAACAGGATATTGCAAAAAATATAATAAATAAAAGAATATGCATAATTGTACATAAGCCATCAAAAGTCTAAATATACCTATCTTTATAAAAAAAATAAAAATCTTTAAAATGACTAAAAATTATTAAAACTTATTAAGCTCCATGAAAAAACACTACCTTCCATATAAAGAATATACAACATGATACTTATAGAAAAAAGATTATGTAGGATACCAAAAAATTGATAAAAAGATAAGATAAGATAAAATTATAAATGAAATTACTCATATTAATTCCATAGTTAAGAAGATAATTCTATGGATCTTTAAATATACATATATAATAATCTTTAAATCTTTATTTAAAAAAAAATATATTATATTTGATAAACTTATACATTAAATTTTGTAATATTTAAGTTATACTAAAATCCAAGATGTTCAATATTCATTATTATTTTTAAATTATAATATTTATTAAAGATATATAATTATATTTATAAGATTTAAATTCAATAATGAACTTAGAAAATATTAAATCAATCAAAATTGTTTCTATTATCCAAAATACTATATAAGTAAATTAAAACTATTATAATATAATATTTAAATTTTCTATTTCAAATGTTAAATAATTCTAATGTTAAATTTTTATAATTATAAACTTACCTTTTAATGATGTTAGTAAGTTTTTTAATTAAAATTAGTTTTTCAAGCATTTATTAACATACCTAGATATATTCACCAAAATCTATTATCTATTATTGATTATGTAATTTTGTATGTATAATATATTTTAAAATATATATATATATATATATATATATATATATATATATATATTTGAAAATATATATATATTTAAAAAATTAAACAATATATTTTTTAAATTAGAAATATTTTGAATGTATTCAACTATCAAAATATGATTTTTTTTTAATATACCATTAAAATCACTAGTTGCCCTAATTTCTCCGATTTTGCTCATTTTTAATGAATTTCCCCCCGACCTTGTCAAATATTTCATTTTAAATGTTTTTCTTTGGAAGAAATGAAACATTTAAAATATAGCACACAAAAATTTCCTTGGGCCCCACCTTGTATAGTCCATGTGGCAGCTGCCCATGATTTCCCAATCAACCAAAGCACCATCGCGGGATGGCGGGGAACGACTCAGATGAAAGGATAGTTGATGAACAGTCATGTAAATTTGATACCTAGATGGGAAACGTGTCGCCCGTCCACGATATCACCATCCTACAATTCCTGATCATGGGATGGTGGGCAACCATTGATCTTGAAGGCATTTTGATTGACGATAGTGCAAATTTCATCCTTCTAAAAACTAAAACATTCATTAAAGGGCGAGGGGACATTACTAGGTGGATGGAAAACAACGACATAAGTTTTTTTAAAACCATTCAGCACAGGGCCAACCGGGACTTAGGAAAATAAAACACGTGGAGGAAATAAAATATTAAGACCAAAGGGACCAGGCCTAGATGGAACGATGGGGCATAAGATGTTTTTAAAACCCTTCAAAAAAGGTAATGGTGAAATAGATCCTGACCAAGGCATTAGGTAAACACAAGGGTTTAAGATGAAGACAAAGCTAAAACCCCAGCCCTAAGAAATTTTCCAACACCATGAAAGACTAGTGACATAAGGCAGGGAATGAGTGAAACATTAGGAACAAAATTTGAAATTCCATCAGTACAAGCATTGGATAATTTAATAATAATAGTTTTTCCTATCACAAATATAAAAGGTGAGCACAATAAATAACATGTATTTTCCCATTAAATGTGAAGGATTTTGAAAAAGTTTTAGTGTTCAACTATTGGTCCATTTTTGTTCAATATAAGTTGTATTTTTAATCATTATGTGTTCTTTTTATAACAAATATATATTTTTTGTTCAACTATTAGTCCATATGTGTTGTTTTTATAAAATAGAACATAGAGAACAAAACTTTGAAGTTCCATCACTACCCATAACCCTTAACCCTAAACCATTAACCCTTAACCCTTAAACCCCAAATCCTTAAACCCTCTACCCTCTCTCTCTCTAGTCTCTCCCTCCTACCCCCTCTCCCTCTCCCAGGTCTCTCTCTCAAGTCTCTCCCTCATTCCCCTTCTCCCTCTCTTAGGTCTTTCTCTCACTCACTCCTCCCTCTATCTCTATCCCATCCACCCTTAACCTTAAACCCTTAAACCATCTACCCTCTACCCTTAACCCTCCCTCTCTCTATCTCTCTCAACTATCTTCAATATCCTACCCCCTCTCCCTCTCTTAGGTCTCTCTCTCACTCACTCACTCCCTCTATCTCTATCCCCTCCACCCAAGTAACCTTAAACCATCTACCCTCTACCCTTAACCCTCCCTCTATCTTTCTCCCACCGCATCCCTCTTTCTCTCTCAAGTATCTTCAATATCCTACCACCTCTCGCTCTCTTAGGTCTCTCTCTCATTCACTCACTCCCTCTATCTCTCTCCCCTTAACCCTAAACCCTAAACCCTAAACCCTTAACCTTAAACCCTTAAACCCTCTACCCTCTACCCTTAATCCTCCCTTCCTTTATCTCTCTCTCTCTCTCAAGTCTCTCCCTCCTAGCACCACTCCCTATCTAAGGTCTCTCTCTCACTCATTCACTCTATCTCAAGTCTTGCCCTCCTACCCCTTCTCCCTCTCTTAGGTCTTTCTCTCACTCACTCATTCCCTCTATCTCTCTCCCCTCCATACCCTTAAACCCTCTACCCTCTACACTTAACCCTCTACCCCATATCTCTCTCCCACTCCCTCCCTCTTTCCCTCTTTCCATCTTCAATCTTCATATTATGTTTCTTTGCCTTCTAATTTTGCATTTTAAATGAAAAATATTGGTTTTACATCTTATTTAAGTCATTTAATCCTTGATTTTTGTTTGCAATATATTTATTTAAAACTATAGACACCATCCAATTGAATTATGAGATTCCTCTCTTCTTCTATTCGGATGTAAGAAAAATCATTTGAGAGGGTTTTTTGGATCTTGGCCATTCTACTTTCAAGGAGATCCTTTCTTTGAAAAGGTTTCTAAAGACTTGGATATTCCACTCTTTTAGTCTAAGTTTTATGAATTTTAACTTTTGATTGAATATGCACATGTTAGTGCAATGATCAACTGTTTGGGTGAGCCAATAGTCAGTTGCAACCATTCCTCTCTCTCTCCCCTTCTCCTCTCTCATAACTCATAAAGAAGTGACATATTTCATGAAGTACTGAAATAAGTATTTCTTTTGTTTCAAATAAAATATCACAACTCTCCACTATAAGTATATCATTTAAAAAATAAAATACCCATTTAATGAAATAAGACACTCATTGAATCAAGTGTTGTTATCATAGTGAAATAGTATTGTTCTTATCTGTACAACAATTGGGGTAGTAATGTACAAGCATTGGATAATTTTATATTACTAGTTTGTCCTATCACAAATATAAAAGGTGAGCACAATAAATAACATGTATTTTCCCATTAAATGTGAAGGATTTTCAAAAAGTTTTAGTGTTCAACTATTGGTCAATTTTTGTTCAGTATAAGTTGTATTTTAAATCATTATGTGTTGTTTTTATAACAACAAATAGATCTTTTTTGTTCAACTATTAGTCCATATGTGTTGAATATAAAAGGTAGAGATATCAAAGATTTATGGTTATCAATAATTATTTCGTCTCTCTCTCTCTCTCTCTCTCTCTCTCTCTCTCTCTCTCTCTCCTCTACCCTCTACCATTAACCCTCCTTCCTTTATCTCTCTCCACTACCTCCCTCTCTCTCTCTCAAGTCTCTCCCTCCTACCTCCTCAACCATAAACCCTTAAACCTTCTATCCTCTACCCTCAACGCTCTTCCCCTCCCCCTTCCTCCTATTTCTATCTCTCTCTCTACCTCTACCCTTCTTCCCCTCTTCCCCTCTCCTTTCCCCTTCCTAATTCTTTCTCTATATATATCTTTGTCTCCCTTTCCCCCCCTCTCTCTCTCTCTCTCTCCCTTTCCCTCTATCTCCCTCTCTTAGGTCTTTCTCTCACTCACTCACTCCCTCTATCTCTATCTCCTCCACCCTTAACCCTATACCCTTAACCCTCCTTCACTCTATCTATCTCCCACTCCCTCCCCCCCTCTCTCTCTCAAGTATCTTCAATATCCTACCCCCTCTCCCTCCCTTAGGTCTCTCTCTCACTCACTCACTCCCTCTACCTCTCTCCCCTTAACCCTAAACCCTTAATAAACCCTCTACCCTCTACCCTTAACCCTCCCTTCCTGTAACTCTCTACCACAACCTCCCTCTCTGATGCAGAGCAAGAGGATTTCACAATTCAATGTATATTAGAACATCTTTCACAACAATGGGTTTCAACTCATTCACCCATTCTACAAGGCAACTTTCTTGACAATTTCCTTGATTTCAAGATACCAAAATAGAGTTAAGGCACAAAAATTCTTGTAGAATCAGAATAAAAAATTCAACAATAGCAAATGACTGATTCAAAACCATTTTCCAACTTTGACAACTCAAAAATGTGAACTTCTAAAAGTAGATTGTTCAAATCAGCATTTAGGCCCATTTAGACCCCTTCAACAAGAAAATTTACATTTTCCAAGCCATTTCTCTTTGTTACCACTTCATAAAAGTATAAATAGGTTTGCAAAACCATTAGGAACCTTCACCCAACCTTTCTTCATGTTATTTTAACAAACCCTAGCTTTAAACCACCATTTTCATGCAAAATTCACACAAAATCACTCTTTTCCAGCCTAGGGCCTCCTTGAAACTTTATCAAACATTTAAATACACCCCTGTAACTTTGGAATCTCAAATAAAATGTTAAAAAAGACCTGCAAACCAATTTTCAAGAGTGGAAACTTAAGATATGAATTTTTCTTCAAAATTGGAACCTTCATTTCTGAATAGGGCTGCTGGGAAGATTTGACCATTAGACCACTTAAACGACCTTTTAAAAATTTCTGGTAAGAACAAAAAACTTTAGAAATTGAATTATCTTTCCATAAATTTAAGTTTCAAGTCTGTACTAAACCGTACAAGTCTGTACAACTCTCTAGAACAGCAGATTTCACTGAAAAACACAGAAAAATGGAACTTTCACTTTCTTCATTTCACCAAAATCTTCAACTAACCTTGAATTCGACCATACACATTGTTTATAATCCTTGAAAATCAAAACCAACCTATATAACTGACCCAAACAAACCTCGTAACTACTTGACTCCACCATTTGCACTTTTTTGCATTTTTACAATATAACAACTTTTTACAGAATATGCATTTTTTCAATTTTTGACTCCAAAGACCTTACAAACAATTAAAATTATATTAGATAGTCCCAATGGACCCTAAAACATATAAATCCATTGAATCTTATTACAAATTTGAAAATTGTCTCTTCATGTACCATTTAACAACATTTGGCATTTTTTGCAAATTACACAAAATGACTACATAACTTATCCAAATGCCTATAAAATGACTCAAATACATTAATATGGTCTTTAAAGACCCTATTTAGTGACCCCTAAGCACTCTTTAAACATTCTTTTATATATTGGCATCACGGAGGCTTGAATGCAACAAGGTGCTCCTGCACCAGATTGTTACTACTGTTTTAGAGCACTTAAATGAAGGGGTAGTTAGTAAATTGCAATCTGTACATTCTTTATATTCTTTTATGTTGGAAGCAATAAAGAATATTGATAGGGATCAAGAGGTAGTGGTACAAATAATTAAAAATTGGATCCCTAGGGCCAATGATCTGGATATCATGAATAAATCCTCAAGGTTTGATATAAATAATAGGCCCCAATAATTGAAGCCTACTCATGTGTTAGTAAAATCATTACAAGGTTTTCAAACCCTACCAGATGATTTGAGTAGGAAGATTAAAGAGTTGCTAAAGAATTTCAATGATTGGGGTAACACATTGTTACCTAATATAATTGATGAGCAGGGGAAAATCAGAACACTCCAACAATGGCAGGATCAAGCAAATAAGGTCATCAATAATCAAATTAAATTAATTTGTGATGACTCATATTATGATTTTTTGGTGAGTTGTATGGATAATATTATTGGTACCAACTCATTTTTGGAGTCATTTGAAAGAGATGCGAATCAGGTAGCGGTAAAGTATATGTTTTATAGTACAAAGGTAAATGAGGTGATTAATTTTAACTGGCCTACTGATGAAGAATACCAGAAGTGGGTAGCTAAGTATTTGAATGATGATGAGTAAAAGAGAGTGGACTATGGATAGGTGGAAAATCTAATGCTGCGGTTACAATGGTCCCAGTTTTGTATTGATGACTTTCTCTTTATGGGTTTCTTGTGGTTTTTGAATCGCATCAACTTTCCTTAGTTAACATGATGAACATGAATATGCTTCAGGATGATTGTAGTTGTAATGATTTTTGGAATATCATCAAGTTCTCTAATCAGCTGGTGATGTGGGTACTTTCTAGCCCAAAGCTTGTTTTCTCCTTCATTTTTCTATACGAAGGATTTCAAGGCCAGAAGTACGTGTTAGAAAGTTAGATAATTTTGATCAAGTCTAGGTGAAGTTGCAGAGCTGATTGTAAAGATCAATGGTTTTAGAGAGAAATGCAATTTAGGTTTTGAGTCACTCTATGATAGGTTTTAAGTTCATGAGGATTTAATGTTGCATACTAGTATTAGCATTTGAATCAAAAAGATAATTTGAAGCTCGTCTCTCTCCATTATATGTGCATATCTAAACTTTGAATAAAATAACTAAGGGTTGTTTCATTCAACTCACTGTTGTAGTGTGTATGATTCTATTTTAGCTTTAATTCAAGGAATTAATTAAAATGCTTGAATGGGATTATAAGCAAGTATGTTCTGTATAAGGATTTGATAAGTAGTATTGGGTTAGAATACATACTGATGAAATTGTAATGCATTATTGTCAGGGACCTTCTATGTTATGTATTACATCTGTTATAAACCTTTAAGTGCTTATAACTTTGACTCCTACAATGGATATATGGCACTGATCTAAGTTGCACTCTTTCATTTGATTCAATATTTGTTCATCTTTTCCTCCAGCTTGCTACAAATTGCAAATCAATGACTATTTTATATTATGGGTTGTGTTGTAGTCATTCCATGCTCCATGTAGTTGATATTGTCGAAGAATAGCCAATTCTATTCAATATTATCCTATAGTGTTGAGCAATTAGGTGGGATTATCTATTATTATTAATGTTGTTTATGATAATGGTGTAGAGGTTGTAAACACATTAATGGATTCCCCTCCTAGGTCTTACAGAGCCCAAAGCGTAGGAGATTTTCAGTTCATAGAGATTTAATGTTGTATATTAGTACTAACATTTGAGTTGAAATGAAAATTCAAGCTCATGTCTCTCCATTGTACATGCATATATGAACTTTGAATAAAATAACTAAGGGTTGTTTTATCCATCTCACTATTTTGGTGTGCATGATTCTATTTTAGCTTTAATTCATGGAATTAATCAAAATGCTTGAATGGGATTATAGGCGGATATGTGTTGTATAAAGATTTGATAAGTAGTCCTGGGTTATAATGCATACTGATGAAATTGTAATGCAATATTATCAGGGATCTTATATGTGATGTATTAAATCTGTTATAAACCTCTAGATGCTTATGAATTTGACTCTTGCAATAGATATATGGCACTGATCTAAGTTGTAATTATTAGTGTAGCTTAGTATTTGTTTGTCTTTGCCTAGAGATTGCTACAAATTGAAAATCATTGACTATATTATACAAGGGATTGTGTTTAGTTATCTCACACTCTAGATAGTTGATATTGTCTATGAATAGCCAATTCTAGTTCATATTATCTTATCATGTTGAGCTATTAAGTGAGATCATATGCTATTGTTAATGTTTATAATAATGGTGCAGAGGTTGTAAACACATTAAGGTATCACCCTCCCGGGTCTTGCAAATCCCGAAGTGTAGAAGGCTTTTAAAGTCCTCGTCAGTTGGTCCAGGTCCTTCGAGCTGCCTTCGATTGGAATTGGAAATTCCATAGGTAGATTAGAAGACAGACCTAGTTACATTGTAAAAAGAACCAACATACACATCAACCACCGAACAACCACCTCTACAACTAACTTTTTAATCTTTTATGATCACATGAAACATAAAACACACTAATTTCAAGGCTGTTAACATCACTACTGAAATGTTTTAATTTTTTAACCTTTAAAACATTAAAAAGTACATTAAATTAATTATGTAATGGCATAAAAATTAAAAAAATTATCAATTAATTATGTAACCACATAAGTCAAATATAATTCTATCAAGAAATTAATATCAAATAGATAATATAATCACATAGCTTATACATTTCAATGTCATTGATGTTCTTCTTCATCCAAGTCTTTGTCTGTATCATCCGATCCAGATTCGACATTGTAAGGATTGGTCATATCATCATCATTGTCATCAATATCAGTTTTGATAATGTCATCATCCACACGGATATCATCTTCATGAACATTAACTCCTACATCATCATGATCTAGTTCCTCCTCTTTGACATCTTCATCAGGGACATCATCAGCTAACCGTTGATTCTGATCATCATCCACATCATCTTCTAGTTCTTCATTATCTTCTTCTTCCACCACATTATACTTTACCAGCCTTCCTCTTGGATCATGTCTAACAACAAATAACCAACCCGGTTTAACTGGAACCTCTGAGTAAGATACCTGCTCACATTGGCTTGGAAGAACATAGGGCTCATTTCTAGCTCGCTCGATCAACCTTGTATTAACCATGGTAAATCCATTATCATGTTCAATAATAGTTCTCCCAGGATCATTTTCATTCAATCGTAGCCTATACCATAGGATGATGAACAAAATTAATTTGAAGGACTTTAAGTCACACTCAAGTATATCATCCAAAATCCAATAGTATCAATTTTATGAGACTTTTGGATGTATGCCGCTTCTAGATGAAACATTAGTCACCTAAAAGATTGCAGTTATACCAGAATCACAAGTTTTCTTCATGTTATCCAACATTTTGATTCAAATTTTACGACCATTGCACCACATAGCCTTGTGGTGTTTCACCTGCAATATGTCAAACATGTAAAAATTATTGCAATATCATTAGTTGATAAACATATTTATTCTTGGCCGAATGTATGCAAGGAAAACAATCTCAAGATATATATACATCAATATACTTGAAAATAATTAAATAATATGGGTGATTAATATATTTATATGTACCTGTTTCTCTCTTAAACCATATGCTAAATCAATTTTCCTTTGTATAACATTGGAATATCCATTACGATGAGCTTTTTTAACCAATGAAGCCACACCTTCCCATGTTAATGCACGACTAGATTGTTGACATCATTCAATCCATACCGTCATCCAATCAAGATTGTTGGCAATGTACAAATGTAGTGCATCCCACTCTCAACCAACTGTACCAAAAAAAATTGAAACTCACAAATGACATATAATTAGTTAAATACCATGGTATACGACCTTAATTTATAACTGATGTATATTGAAGATTAAAAATTAAATAAGTACAATATACATAAAAACCATAGGTAAAATGTATTCCAATTAATCTCCATGACCATCTTATAATTACCTCTCCCTTCCTCAATCTACCTTTCCCCAACAGGTACTCCCCTTTGAATTTGTTAATGGAGTTGGGATCCCAAATGTGATCTACATGGATCTTTGCTACAAACTTAGGAAGATATTCACTAATGTATAGTATGGTCTGGTATACCATATATCCCTCCACCATAGAACCCTCAGGATGTGCTCTTTTTCTAACCAAATCCTTCAAAAATTTCAAGTGCCTCTCAAACATCTGCATTGACCTTGTGTGTACAAGTCCACACAATTCAATCTCCTCAACTTGGTGTATGAGGTAGTGTTCTTGTGCATTGAAAAATGTTGAAGGTAGACACTTTTTCAATTCACACATTAGATGAGGAATTTTTCTCTTCCAATAATTTATATCTTCTTTATGGATTTCTTTAGATGACAACCATCTACAAGTGATTCAAGGCGCAAATATATTAACAAGATTTAACAAAAATATATAGTATATTACATAACAAGTAAAAAAAATGGCAATTATAAGATGTATAAAATGAATTGAACAAATATTGCTACTTACCTCATGTATTTTCCAAGATCATATATAACTTGCTTGACATTGTTGTCAAAGTTTTCTAGGAGAGATAGAGGTAGAACGTACTGCAATAATTATAAAATGATCTTTTCATTATTTTTCCAAAAGTAGTAAACACAATACACTAAAAAGTACATGCATTATACAAGTGTACATAATATACCAGAATAATTACCTTAATGAAGGTATGCCAATCATGCATTTTCATCCATAACCCAAATTCACCTTTCTTTGTTATTATATTGTTTATGTTCGTAGAAAATCCTGTGGGAAATCAATTTTTTTGTATGACTTCTTTTATAGCATTGCTTTGTTGCTCTGTTAATAACCAAGGAATGGAACTTATATTAATTTGGTCTCCATCACTATTTAATTGAATGACATTTCTCATTGCATGATTGGCTTCCTGAATGTCACTACAAATTTTGACAATTTTTTCTTTGTCATGCCTTCCATCGAATATTTTCCATAATGTTTCTATTATATTCTTTCTGATATTCATTGTATCAAACAAATGTACAATTTGTAGCTACTCATAGTAGGGAAACCTACTAAATTTTCTAGGATAACTTTTCAGTCCCTATGGAAGGCGACCATTAATGCCTTAATGACCTTCATGAAGCATATAAGTTAAAAAAATTAACAACAATCATTGTCAATTACAACATGAGTAAACAAAACACAATATAAAAATATAAATTCAAAACATATCATATATGATAGATAAAAAATTTGATCTAATGTATAACCTTGACGATTAATTCTATTATATTCTAACTTTCATAGGCGAGGTGACATTCTTCGTGGTTTTGATGTAGTATCCTCTTTCCCATTCAAAAAATATTTTTCAGTAGTTTGATACTTATGATTTCTATGGAGGAATTGCCTATACTCATCAAACACCTTCTTTCCTAAACTTGTTGAACTATGATATTTCATCTTTGGACCACAAATTGGACATGCAAATTTTCCCTTTGTTTGAAGACCTGCAAGATGATATATAATTGGATTAAATATGTCAATTTTTTTAATTATATATAATGAATAGATTATTTTTAAAACATGCATGATATCTACTTCATCAAATTAAATATTGTTTAAAGTGCAGTTGAACATTATAACATACCACAAAAATGTGTTAGCCCTGGGGCATCAAGAATTGTCCATACAAGCATTGCATGGAATTGAACTTGTCTTTGTCCTATTGGTCTAGAGATGTCATACATAGTGAGGCCATTCCATAACTTTAGTAACTCGTCAATAAGAGGCTCGATATATACATTCATATCTTTAACTTGGTACTTACCTAGTTGAATGAACATAAACATTACATAATTATTATAACCATTTTACTGCAATATATATAAAATAATGTACATGACTATTGAATGAAAAAATTATAAGTCATTATGCAACAAATAAGACAAATGAGATGCTACTACGTTAAATAAAATTGATGTAAACAAATACCTGAACAATCATTAACAACATTATGTGCTCCCTCTTTATTGACATCCAAGGAGGAATGTTATTGTTGATAACAAAAACATGCCACACTGAGTAAATAGATCTCAACTCTCCAAATGGATTGACACCGTCCGCTCCCAATGAAAGTCTGAGATTACAAGGTTCTTCTTTAAAGTGTGGCCATTTTTCCTCCATGTCCCTAAATGAGAACCATCCACAGACATTCGAAGAATGTCATCTCCATCTCCATTTCTATTTCATGCATGGTAATCCATAAATTGTGCTAATATTTCACACCTAAATAATTGTTGCATATGTGGAATAATGGGAATATAATGAAGAACCTTGTGAGGCACCTTTTTTGTTAGTTGATCTGTTTGATATCTACTGATATGACATTTTGGGCATTCTATTGAAAATTCCTATTGTTTATGATATATAATATGATCATTGGGACATGCATCTATTGCTTGATACTCCATTCTGATATCTTTCATAATGGCACAGAAATATCGGTATGAGCAAGGTAAAATATTTGATTGTGGTAACAAAAATTCACCAATCAATCTACAACAAAACATATTTTTTTCATATTTCATCCTTTATTTACTAGTGATGAACTAACAACAATTACAATAGATGAAAAAAGATGACATATATGACATACCTTAACATCCGTGAGATTGCTATGTTTGATAAACCATTCATAACCTTCAAGTTCAACAACAACAATACAATAGATAGAAGAGTTCTTTGGGAGCCTTCATAAAGGGGCTCGTATGCCTTCTCAAGTACAAATAAATCATGAACATCATCAAAGTCATCTTTATCATCATCATTAGCTCAGCCACTAAATGTGTCATGGATCAATGTATTCATACCATCATCTTCAACTATTTTTTCTGGCGCATGATCATCTTCTTACATAGGATCATTAACTTCATCTTCGATATTCATAGTGTCATGTTCATCCGCTTGCAAAACCACATTCTTCGGGCGTGATAATCCATATCATCTTCCCTAGGGCGCCCCACCTTTATAATAATGATAGACATAAATAAACCATGATCATGATCAAGTGATTATATATATAAAATGTTAAAAAATATAAACATTTACACATTCAATCAATATAAACACATATAATGAACAACTTACCAATGGACGATAATCATGCCCCCCTTCAACGTGACCATGTTGCCTACAATGTTTCTCAGCTATTGTGATTAAAAGTCATCTTGTCTTTAAGCCCTTGCAATTATTGCAAGGACAATAACATTTCCCATCACCCTTTCTTTTCAATCTAGCCCACAATCTATAAAGTGTCTCTTTATTTTGTTCTGGACTAATATTATCTGACATGATTTTTCTTTACCAATTTTTACTATTTAAGTCTTTGAAAAATATCAAACTCACACTCCAATAATTTTTATTCATAGATAGGTAACATAATCTAATAATTCTAATATTTTACACCAAAAAAATTTGGCATGCAGCCACCCCTGCAAAAGAGAAGATAGTCTAAAGTTAATTACCCCAAAAAACACTTTAAAATGCTAATTCCAAAACTTATTAAATTTTGATTTTACTATGATTTCCAACCGTAAAGACTCCTAAAATCATAATATTGAACTTGATAAAAAACTTCCTACAACAATGGAGGTAGCGAGCTAGTAAGAGCAAGTGACCCATTCCTAAGGAGCAACAAATTTGAATCATCATTGCTAATGACAATACAGATTTATCCTTTTAGTTAAAGATGCAATATATTACTTCTTATGATGAGCTTATTCCTAGGGCCCTCAACATTGAGAGAGCCCTAATTAAAAACAACATAAGCATTGGTAAGAGAATGATTAGGGTACAAACTCTAGGTCTCCATAGAAACATAAACAATAACTATAGCGGATTAGTGAGGTTGCAATACCAGAAAGATTGATACATTGTAGGTAATAAAAAAATCTTGCAATCTAAAGATTGTAGCCAATAACAAGCACACTATGTAGCTTAGTGACATTTGTAAATGCAATCTACAGTAAGAAGAATGAAAGTCATTTGAGATGTGAGAGTCAAAAAGAGGTTGAGTAGTGACAACATAATAAATCTCAAACCTTGCATAATAAAGTGGAGATTTTGACAATGAGTTTCCTTACACCCTTGCTGACCTTAAGGGTTTTTCAAATGCTTTTGGTAGTGTTAGACAAGGAAAATGCAATCAAGGAATGACTGTCCAAATGAAGTAACAATGGTAATCATAGGTTCAATGTTTCTTTTTAGCCATTAATGTATAATGGAGATAGTGGATTACATGTTTGAGCAATGTTTTGAGACTCATCAAAGATGGGAGAATAGATAATAATACATTGTGGACTGTGAAGTAGTGTCAATAAGGTTGAAGGATCTTAAGAACTACAATACCATGAAACAATGAGTCCCTTGTAGTAAGTAGGTAGTCTATAGCGCATAGTTTGATTTTATAGAAGCATGCTCATGAAAGGAATCTTCAATTCACAGTGAGTGAGCTGTTTGAGATTGTAGCTGAGGGTACAATACCCAAACTTAAAGGAAGTTAGCAAAGCAGTAAATGTACAAGAAATTCAAATTGTACACAACAAACAATTCACAATGTTATATTCCACAATGCCTTGAGTTTGAAGACAAAAATCTCATTGTATCTTCATGATGAAAGTGGTGACTTTAATGGTCAATCACTGGCAACCATGATTTTAAAACATGCCATTGTGCTTATCGAGGCAATATTTTAAGCAAGGCAATGAGTGGTGGTTTGGAACAATGGCAGGTATGAAGGACTTGCTTTATATGCATACTATGAAGTCTAGCTTAAGAAAACATTCTTAGAAGAGATTGTAGGTGGATTCTGGAACTCAAGGGTTACCATGAAAAGGAATAAAGCAAAGACTGGGATCTATTTAAAAGCCATGGTCATGAAGATATTAAAGATTTCGCATGAAAAACCCTAGTAGCTGGAGTAATGAATACAATGCCAAAGAGGATAGTGTGTTGGGGCAGATTTAGGAGATCTCCACATTATCTAATTACAGGGAAATACATCATTTATTTATTTTTAATTAAAAGAAATCATTATAAACCCTATATAGGATACATTGATACTTCAAAGGCCTCTAAAGGAATTTGAGATTATGAAAATATATGTCAACTAACAATCATAAGGTTTAGAAAATCTTGATCACTCTCTAGAATAGCCCATTAAACATGGGTTGTGCTTGAATGCACTACATAATTGATATAACACAACCACTCTGCATATCAACTAGAGTTATAGGCTCTTTATTGTAGCAAGAGGTAATCACTCTTCGATCATGCTATAATTACATCCTAACCTATTAAACTTGAGACAACCTGAATGCACCCAATGATGATTGACACCTACATAATACAACCTGAATTAACTATATTATATGGTTGCCTCCATTTCTATCACAACATAGCCACATTAAACTTGGGTCACACACATGAATGCATCCTATATTTTTTATAGAACAACTGTGCCACATGACCAATAGAGTTATGGATCACATAATTATAGTCACAAGAATGTGTTCCTTGGTTGTGATCTTATGGTGATTCCACACAACAAAATATGGACATGAAATTCTCAAAACCCTTAACCTCTAAAAATGGAATATGATGAGATGTTGCTTTAAAATATGATTTTCAAACCTGGAACTATAAATCTGACTTCACAACTGAATTCTGCAAAAAGACAATGACTACCCTTAACCTGGTGATATCTTCTTGAATTTTTTTTTATTTTTCCCAAGAAAATCATCCTTAGTTCTCCACAAACTGTCTCAAGTAGAGCAAAACATTGTTGCAATAAATTAGGCATGAACTCACTTTTCTTTATGTCGGCCACAATTTGATTATTTTATATTTTTCATGTTTGTCAAAAATTCGACGAAAATGATAGCCAAAATTTCGATGAACGTTGGGGATAAAGTTTCAAAAAATTGAAAATTACACATCAAATTTTACAAGCACCCCATGAACATCGGATTTTACATATTTCGTCATACAGTTTCATCAAATTTTGTAGTCAAATGTATTAGTGTGGTGCAGCAGGAGGCACAGGGCCAACATTGTCTGTGGGGAGTAGCACATAGCTCCATTATGATCACTTCCGATGTGTTTTGAGACATGATGTATACACTTTTTTTATTTCTAAGAACATTGATGATTTATGCCATTGTGATGATGTATCTCTTGACATATTTGGATATCGTTGTACACTTGACATTGTGATTTTTGAGATTTATATGATATGCAATGATGATTAGTGACCTATATGTGTTTATGTGATGGACACCTATGATGGATACATTTAATTTCTGCATTACATGTTATGTGATGTTTAATATCCTTATGTGATGATTAAGTATGGATGCAATGATGATATGATGATTCTACATGTTCGACAGATGATGCTTTATGCTATATGAAATGATGAATTTGATTATGCAAATGATATGTGATGGACTTTATTTTTTGTATTTTCTAATACAAATATTATGATATAATGCATGGATGGATGAATGATGTGATAATGCTTCTAATGTATGTATGATATGTAAATGATTATGCAACTACATGAGAATTATATGTTTTTCTTAATGTCAAATGTACTCAATCCATTAATGATAGAGATAACATCATTTTGAAAATTGTACCAGTCTTGGAAAATCTATAAATATAGATGCAAAACTGATATGGATGCAATCTACTTTAACCATGCAAATCTAATATGTAATTTTTTCATTTTGTCAGTCAATTTTTTGTGTTTGGTATCATCATTGAGCCTCTAAATTGTTGAAAGTGAGTACAAACATCAATGGTATAAATAGACCATGATGACTTGAGTACTACTTTCATGATTTTTGATATTGCAAGTTAACACAAGCATCTAGGTATGATTTAACCAAGATGACCTGAGTATTGCTTATGTAGACAAACAAGAGTTAATCATTTTCCTATGCAAATTTGGAATGTCATCAGTGATACTTTGTAGAGCACGTCTCGCAACAATTTTCACAGTAGTAATGATTAACTCACAAATAATAGATAGAGAAAAATCATTCTCCTTCCTAGCTCCTCTATTTCATGACATCATTGAGTTGCTCCAGAGAAATGATAACAAAAATCAAGATACAACAGATGACCATTCATTCTAAAGTGATAAAACCATGCTTCAAAAGAGCATCATCCATTTAAATTTGTTTTGACTAATTTGATTTAGTTGTTAGATTTGGATGATTGATGTGTAAAGTTTGTGATCAATGTTCAGTGTTGATTTTGCACTATGATCGCTGTGTTTGTTACGTTGTCTGATTGTTGTATGTATCTTGGTTTAAGCTCAAAGTTTATTGCCCCCAGTGAGTACAAGATTTTTCCCCCAATCCAGGGTGAGACATGATCGCAATGCTAGGCTATGTACATGAGGCTCTTCGATGATAGGGATAATGATAGCGAAAGTGAACAATTGGCCCATGCTCAAATAGATGGAAAGGCTAATCTATCACAAATAACGCCTATTGCCAGGTTTTCACTACTTGTTTCTATTGTACTTTTTTCGATTTTATGATTTTTTATTGTTTATTGTTTTTTTACTTTTTTACTTTTTTTGCTATCACCAAGACGCTTGTTTTCCAAGTTTTCATAAGGGTGAACATTTTTTTAGGAAATTTTCTCTTTTTTTTGTATTTTTTCAGAATTTTTACCATGCATTGGATGAGTTAGGTGTAGAAATTCTTGAGATGTAGTCTATTGATAGGTTTCTTGAACAAATCTCCTTCTAGTGTAGACAGGTAATAGGCTCCAAATCAATAGATTGATACAACAACAAAAGGACCTAGCCAGTTTGGTTCAAATTTTCCTCTTTTCTCAATCCTATTGATTACAAGGATTTTATTTTAGGACCAAATAACCAACTTGAAATATTCTTGGTTTTACTTAGTGATTATAGCTTCCGGACATTCTCTACTAATAGGCTTTCAGGTGATCAACTGCATGTTGATGACGCTCATCCAATAATTCCAACTGTTGTAGCCTAGATACTCTATATTTCTCCTCTGAAATAACTCCCTTCAAAGACACATGTAGGGAAGGTAGCTCAAAATCAATAGGTAAAATGGCCTCTGATCCATAGAAAAGGGCATATGGTGTGGTTCTTGTCAGGGTGTGAATGCTTGTATGATAAGCCCATAGAGCAAGGTTCAGTTGAATGTACCAATCACATCCAACATCGCTAATGGTTTTCTTCAAGATCTTCAAGATGGTTTTGTTTGAGGCCTCTACGTGGCCATTCCCTTGATGATGGTAAGGTGTAAAAAATTGATGTTGGATATGAAACTTTTCACAAAGTTCTTGGACATCCTGATTCTTGAAAGCTCTACCATTGTCAATGTCAATGGACTGAGGAATACCATATCGATAGATAATGTAATTTAGGATGAAGGATGCAATTTTTTTATAGTGTAGACACATGAAATTGACATCACTCATTTAATTAAATCATATTTGCAAAAAATTAAGTAAATAAAGTTTATTTAATCAATCTCCTAAAGGTTATTAAATAAATCAATTAATCTTCTAAAAGATCTCCATTTAATTAAATAGATCAAAGTTATTTAATTAAATCTCTAATGATTAATTTCTTCTCATTTAATTTAAATAAAACCAAATATTTAAGTTGAATTTCATAATCACTTGATCATCATCTAAGTTAATCTAATCATGATTAATCTAATCTAATCACCCATCACATCCTCTAGCTTTTCCCACTTCTACAAATAAATCAATTTATTGATTTATTAATTCATCATTTTCCATCAAAATGGCATCTTTGAGGAATATTCCCTCAAATTTGAATTCAAAAAACAAGTTGACATGTACATCCAAAAAAGCATTTATGAGCTCTTACATGGCTCTTACATGTCTCTTGCACAAGTCAAACTTAGCATTTAACTCTCAAATTCAAATTTGAATCTCCCCCTCTTTGGCACATTGACCGAAACTTGCACATTCCTCAACCACTCACAAGTTGACAAGTGGCCTCTTCTCATTGGTGGATATTTAGTCCCACATCCTCCATATTTAGCATTCTTCTATCCTTATTGGCTATAAATAGAGGGCTTCTCTATTGTATCAATCCTCCACAAATCCACAACCCTCATGCAAAGTTACTCTCTTCAATGGAGATCTAATTTTTTCCACTCCACAACTCATCATCTTGATCATCAACATATCATCAACAAATCATGGAGCTTAGAAAAGGATTGGGAAAGGGATTCTTTCCATAGAAGCACCAATCCAATATGAGATAAAGTTTTGATCATGTTTTTATATGCTTGCAATTAGCTATTTTTGTTCTATTTAGTTTTTCATATTTTAACATGGTTAAGTATTTCATAGGGATGTTTAATCTAATGTGTGTCAAATGACTAACATGATATTATGTTAAGGTTTAAGAATATGAAGATTTGATTTCCACATATAGTGATTGTAGTTAAGGGGACAACCTCAATCCACTTTGTAAAGTACTTCGTTGATGTGATGATGAATTTGTGTCCATTGGATGATGATGACTAAATTTTGCCTACAAGATCCAATCCCCATTGGAAAAAATGCCATGCTGATGTGAATGGTTACAATTCCTATGTTGGTGCATGTATCAGTTTTCCATGGATTTGACATTTTTGGCACTTCTTTGACAAATTGAAAAGACTCCTTCTCCATGTTTGACCAGTAATACCCCAAGCGTAGGAGTTTCTTAATGAGAGTTAGACCGCTTGAATGAGTGCCACAGATACCTTATGAACCTCGCATAAAGTGGTTTCAACTTTGTTATGTTCAAGATACCAAAGGAGAGCACCTTCAAGACCTCATGGATAAAGTACCTCGGCTATAAGGGTATGTCGAGTTTTTTGTCAAATAAAGTTTCATTTTTGGTTTCGAGATAGATCGGGTGGTAGGGTATTGTCCTTTAGATAGGTGTAGATCTTACCATAGATTGAAGCTTTAGTCTTGACTATATGGTGTATGAATTGGGATTCAGGATTATTGTAAGCGAGATTAAACACTTGTTCCTCTATGAACTCATAACTTCATTTTTCAAGTATCTGTAGAAGTGAATCAATTGTGGCCATGGAATAAACAAATTTGTTATCCCATCTTGGAATCTGTTCAAATTTGATCTCAACAAATTATTTTTTGAAATCATCAACCATTCTCTTATACAACATCAAATTATCATCCTTTTTATGATAATCACCATTCACCTGATTAATGACCAATTGTGAATCTCCATAGACTTGCAACTCTGTGATTTTCCATTCAATAACTACCTTGATTCCAATGATGAGTGCTTCGTACTCAACCATGTTGTTAGTACAAGGAAACATCAACCTATAGGATTTTGGAATGGTATGTCCTTGAGGTGTGACAAATAAAATTCTTGCACCTGATCCATGTTGTGTGTAAGATCCATCAAAGTATAACACCCACTGTTGTGTTGGCACTATTAGGACTTCTATATCTAGAAACTAAATATGCATGGGATGATCATCTTGTAATGGTGCTTCAACAATTTGATCTACTATTGCTTGGCCCTTGATTGTTTTTCTATCCACATACTAGATGTTAGAATTTCTAAACATCATTACCCATTTTGCTAGTCTTCCTATTAAGTTGGATTTGCTGAGAAGATATTTAAATGGATCTATTTTTTATATGAGTTTGATGGTATGGGTTAACATTTAGTGTCTTAGTTGTTGAGTAGCAAACACTACCACCAAAAAAGCTTTTTCAATGTATGTGTAGTTGATTTCATATTCATTCAATGTTCTACCGATGTAATAAATATCCCTTTCTTTTCCCTCAAAATCTTCCTCTACTAGTAGGGCATCCAAAGATACCTTTGTTTTTACCATGTAGAGTAATAATGGTTTTCCCTCAATTGGTAGTACCAGTATGGGTAGTGACATCAGATACTGTTTCAATTGATTAAAAGCCACTTCACATTTTTCATCCCATTTGAAAGAAACATTCTTGTGTACTAAGTGATTAAAAGGATGAGTTTTATTCACCAATTGTGTGATGAACCTTCCGATAGATTGGAATAATCCCTGTAAATATTTGATTTGGCTGATATTCTTGGGAGGATGCTTCTCCATGATGGATTTGACTTTCGCAGGATCCACCTCAATACCTTTAGATGATACTATATATCCTAAAAGTTTAGTTGATGTCATGCCAAATACACATTTCTTGGGATTTAACCTCAAATTTAACTTCTCCAACCTGGTAAAGATTTTGTCTAGGATTTCTAGATGTCCTTTTCTAGTGTATGATTTGGCTGGAAAGTCTTCTACATAATCCTCCATGAAGGTGTGCATCATGTCATGAAATATCATGGTCATCGCATGTTGATAAGTGGCCCCAACATTCTTCAACCCAAAAGGCATGACGTTCCAACAAAATGTACCCCATGGCCATGTGAAAGTTGTTTTATCCTATTCTTCTAGTGCAATTTTTATCTGGTTATAGCCTGCAAACCGTCCATGAGTGATAAAATTTCATGTCCTATTGTCAAATCTATAATGATTTCAATATTAGGAAAAGGAAAATCATCCTTTGAACAAGCCCTATTAAGATCTCTGAAATCCGTACATATCCTGATACTATTATCTAGTTTTGAAACTAGTACAATATTTGAGATCCATTTAGCATAGTCAATAGGTCAAATAAATCTTGCATCTAACAATTTTTTCAATTTATCTTTTACTAGAAGGGCGATATGTGGATGCATTTTTCTGAACTTTTTCTTCACTGGTTTCACTCTAGGTGGTAGAGATAAGTGATGCATTATAAGATCTAGATCTATGCCTAGCATGTTAGTGTAGGACCAAGCAAAGTTTATTTGTCTCTATTCAAAGAATTTAGTGAAGCTTGGTTTTTCTTCCTCTATCATGGATGTTGCTAGATGTAGGGTCTTCACTGTTCCAGCTGTACCAATGTTGATGGATTATGTGGGCTAGACCAGTACTTGAGATCTCTCATGATAGTGCTTGGGAAGAGTGTCAAATATCCCATCCTTTGGTTCCTTATAGAGGTTTTCACCATTAGATGAGCTCTTTATTTTTACTTTTTCTTGATCTAATGCTATCATTAAATGGTTTTCACCATTAGATCATTTTTTGATATTCATTTTATAGTTGAGAGGTTTGGCACTCCCCATGTCTGAAGCGTCATTATGAGATTCAATGATGGAACATGTTTTGGGATTGTAAGAGCAAAGGAAATTCACAATGGAATCATTGTTTGGAAAGATAGGTATATCAAGCAGCTCGGTTTGGTCCCAATCAATAAGTTAGGGGTGTATCAATGGTAAAAATCATCAGATTGGTTTAAGTAAAAAGAGGTGAGGGTCATGATGGAAACGTTGTCAAAGTGTTCGATAGCAATATCAAGGTCTATGATGTTACTCTCCTCTGAATAATCTATCTCACTCGAAGTTTGATTGTCTTCACTTGAGTCATTGATATGTTGTGATCCAATTTGAAGTGGTCTAGACCCTAAACTCTTTCCCTCCATACGTGTCAATGCATACCTTTGTATCACATCAATTTCTTTTTCATGACAAGATTCTTCAAAAAATGAATCCCACTCATATTAATTGGAGTCCATTTCAGAACTATCTCACAATTGGAGGATTCACTCACAAAATTGTTGCTTTGTTTCTTCCTTTGACTCTTCTCTATAGCCTAGTCATTTCTTGTCTTTTGCATTCATTGTGATGGGTTGAATTGGTTCAACAATTCCTTTTATTCTTTTTTTGACAGGACCTTTTCCTCCGTATCCCATCTTCTCTAGGATTGTTAACCCTTTTCCATATGGCGTTCTTAGTACATTGGAAGCTGATGCTTGTGATGCTTCCTCGTCTTTTTATAACTAGTTTAAAACATCCTTGTCTTTAGATTCATCCACTAAGGTGGCTGCTTTTACAAACCCACCCTCAAAGATCATGGTAGGTTGTGAGGATTGTTGTTTGGATGTCGATGGATGTCCATATGACTTAAGAGAAGGTAACAACTCTAAAAGACTTAATGATTGCTTAATAGAATACTTGTCTAATCCTTTGTCTTTCAACTAATTTTTTTTCTCAAATAATTTTGACAAAGAATTTAGTTGGCTTTCATTGCTTGAGGAAGTGGAATCACTAATTCCTTTATCTTTTGACTGAATTTTTTTCTCAGATTGATATGACAAAGAGCTAATTTGACCTTCATTGTTTGATGGACTAGGAGTGATAGCTTCCCTATTCTATGGTACATAAGTTTCTAGGATTGATTTGAGCATGTTGTAATATTGAGGATTGTTAGAATCAGCTGAAATGGTGATTTCCTATCCATTGAAAGGAAATTTCAAACATTGATGATACATTGACGACACAACTTGTATCTCATGGATCCAAGGTCAATCCAAGAGTATGTTATATGTCAAATATTTGTCCAACACTTGGAAGATTATATCTTTTACAACTAGCCCTACTTGAATTGGTAACATTATCAATCCTTTAGAAGATATCTCTTCATCATCATATGCTTTGATGGTGATCTTTCTTCTTTCATCAATGGCATTTTTTGAATATCCAAGTGCATGGATAAGTTTTAAAGTGCAGATATTTAGGCTAGCTCCACCATCTATTAGAAATTTTTTGTCCTAGTGTTTGTGAATTAAAACATAAATGTGAAGGGAAACATTGTGTTGATGGGTGAGTGATACATCAATCCTTTTTGGAAAATGATAGGAAATGAGGTGCGGTCAAGTGTCCCAGCATAGCTTGGAATTAGAAAAACTCTAAATTATTTGGTACTATGGTGGTGACTAGAGCTTGTTCTATTATTTCCTTGTGAGATGGTGAAATTTTTAGTAGTTCTAATATGGATATTTGAGTTGGGATTTTCTGCAGTTGATCAACAATGTTGTACTAACTTGATGGGGTAGCAGGTGTATTAGAGGTACTTCCCTTCAAGACATACTTGGACTAAGCTCTTTTGGTTGTGTTTACTGGAATGTTGTCTTGTTTGTCTTTTGATTTGATGACATGACTCTGATTATAATTTTCATCCATGTCTTATGTGATGTCATTGATTTGGTTTGATTGGATGTTGATTTCATGGAATTGATTTTTAGATGTAAGAATGTCATGTTCATGTTCCATTGTGCTGTCATTAATTTGATTACCAGTTGTAACAAATTTTTGTTCATCATGGATTTCAATGTCATTAGTTGGATCATCAACTATAGCAATGTCATTCGTTTGGTTATCAACTGCCTCAATATGTAAAATAGTGGTGTCATAAATATAGTTCACATTTTTCCCTTTGGTGTTTGAAGAAGAAGATTCTCCTTTTTCATAGTTTGGTAAAGGACTTTTGAATACTCCATGATCATTATTCATTTGGGGTCCTTCTATTGAGATTTCCTTTCTATCAATTAAATCTTGCACCAAATGTTTTAGTTTCATACATTCACGTGTTTTATTGCCTTTATTTCTATGAAAAATATAGTAGTACACACCATTCCACCAAGATGGTTTAACTCTTGGTTCCCAATCTCATGCCTCTGGTAATGTTATAACTTTGGTTGCAAGAAGCTCTTTCAATGTTGATTCCAGTGACTATCCCAACGGTGTAAATATTCTTCGGTTTGATGGTGTTCGATATGGTGGTGGTTTAGATTCAGCATTGTTTTGATTGTTTTTTTGATCAGTGTTTTGATTGGTATTCTAATTATTGTTTAGACTATTTTTAGAGGCTGTAGCTATCAAGTTAAAGACTATTTTTGCATATTGTGTTTCAGTTGCAACATTATTATTACCAAAAAAATTATTTCTTTTCCAAAATTTTGGTTTATCATTTTTGTTATAATGATTGGATGAGTTTGCTGAGTTGTTTCCTTCATTGTAGATTTTTAAGACTCCTCTCTTGACCAAGGCTTCTTCGATTTTGATTCCATTTTCAATCATATTCTCAAAAGTGGGTGGAAATTGCAATTCAAGTCTATAGCTCATCTCATCATTTAGATTGTCAATGAAACTTTCCATCTTTTCCTTTTCAAGTATGAGATGAGCATATCGTGAAAAAAATCTTCTCCATCTTTGTAAATATATAAGAAATTATTCATCCTTTTTCTATTTTTTGTTGCAAAGGTCTTTCATGGTTATCTCGTGTTGGATGTTATATGAGTATTGGGTGATGAATTTATTTACGAACTCTTCAAAAGATTTGATATTTGGTGGAAGTTTGGAGAACCATTCCATACATTGTCTACCTGAACTTTGTGGGAATAATCTCATCAAATAAGTCTCTTCATGTGTAAATTCAAGAATCATGGTTCAAAATTCCCTTACATGATCTATAGGATCTGTTTTACCATTGTATTTATCATACTTTAGAAATTAAAAATGTTTGGAAAAAGGAATCATGTTTATAGTTTGATCAAATGGATATGGAAAGATGTCTTGCAATAGGTATGTTTTTTGTGGTTCCTCTTTGCATGTCTTGAATTTTTTGTTGGAGATTTTTCATTTGATGAGTTAATGCAACCATTGGATCTATGTTTGGTGGATCAATTTCCATCCTTTTAAGAGATCCTTTTAGTTGATTAACATCAAATTCATTTGGAAGTTTCAAACCTTGATTAGCGAGCATTAAAAAGTATTTTTCTCAATCTTTTTCCAAAATTTTCTCCATGATTTTTTGGAAACTAGGATCTTGTTGGGCATGTTTGATGTCTTCCTTAGTTATTTCATCACTTTTAGGTTGGAGGAATCTATGAAAGGGATTTTCCTCACCTTCAACCATAGTAGTTTGAGTTTCAAGTTCCTTTTCCTTGAGTTTTTGCTTTTGTGACCTTGTTAAAACAGAGCATACAAGTGTTATAATTTTAAGTAAACTTTGATCTTTGTTTGAGAAATTCCAAGGATAATAACTAAGTCAAATAAGATGACCAATCCTATTTATGGGACTAAGTTAAATCTCATTATAAAACTTTGTTTCATGATGAAGGATGACATATCTTGATGATGAAACTTAGCTTAACAATCAGAGGTGTGTTAAATGATTAGGCACTTTAAGGTGTTAGATCTTAGTTTGGTTTGAAGAATTTCACTTGTATTAAAGTCCAAATTCTCCATGTTTAAAACACTATTGTGACTGAGAATTGGTTTTGCTCTAACAAGGACCCCTAAATGTGATTTTAATTTTTGGACAGATAGTGAAAATAGCTCTCTGATTTGATATTAACTAGATGTTCTAAAATAGGGTACAAATATGCTAAAAGATGACCTGGATGTAGTAGACTATCCCCAAGATGCACCAAAAAATGAAATCAATGCACTAAAAAAAGGATCAAATGCACAAGAAGATGCACTAAATGCACTAAAAGGTGAACTCAATGTGTTGGAAAATGACTCAGATGTGCCAGAAAATGGGTCAAATGCACTAAAACAAGTTAGGGATGTGCTAGACTGCCCCTAAAATGTGATTCAACTTGGTAATATGTTGGATAATTAGGTAAATGTGCTAAAAGGATCTACAAATGTGGTGGAAGTGTTGAAAAATGAGGTGTATATGGAGTAGTTTTTTGTCTCACTATTCCTTCATGCTTACAATAATCATCAAATTCCTCAGAACAATACTTACCACCATTATCTAATCTCAACATTTTTATCTTATGATTTGATTGTTTCTCAACCAAAGCCTTAAATTCCTTAAACTTATTAAATAGATCAGATTTTTTATGCATAAAATATATCCAAATGTATCTTGAGACATCATCAATAAATGTGACATAGTATCTATATTTTCCAATAGAGTCAATAATCTCTAATAATCTCTAATAATCTTTTAGCTCTATTTGTACCACTAGGAAATTTAGATCTAGATTGCTTTCCAAACACAGTGCTCACAAAATTCATTTTTTCTAATATTATAATTAGGAATACCGTCAACCAAATTTTTATTAAGAATGGTCCTAAGACCTTTTTCACTATATATGGCCCAATCTATGCTTCCATAGCATACATGTATTTTCAACTTCAGTTACATTTGATAAAATATTTACATTGGAGGTATTCAACTTAAACAAAGTCCCAATCTGAGATCCTTTAGCAACCACCTTTTTCAAATGTCACATGCATTCCAGAATCATTAAACTTAGAGACAAAAATTAGATTCCTTGCAAGTCCTCAAATATGCAAAACATCGTTAAGGGTATTAACACTACCATCACTGAAATACAATTTTACCTCTCCTTTGCCAACATCTTTTGTTGTGTTGTTGTGTCCAAAGAAGACATCTCCTCCATCATATGTAGTATACTTAGAGAACCACTCCTTTCTAGGAGTCATATGATAGGAGCAACCTAAATCAAGAAGCCAAGAGTTATCAACAATAGTATTAAAAGAAATGACTAATGCATCATTACTGTCATTGGATTTTTCTGTAGAAGCATGAGTACTCTTCTTCTTGCTCTTACAATCCTTTATAATATGTCTAGGTTTTCCACAATTCTAGCACTTTATCTTACTCTTACCAGGGGTTTTTGACCGTCCTTTAGACTTACCCTTTCCTTTCTTGTCTACTTTAGATTCCTTCTCTTTAGGCCTACCTCTTACAAACAAGGCATCTTGGGAGCGAGTTCTATATTTCCTTCTCATCTCCACTGATAGGAGAGTAGGAATGATGTTGTCCATATTTGGATCTACACCATTACCACTAATTGTAACTATTAGATTTTCCTAAGAATCTGGTAAAGAGAAAAAAGAACAACATCAGCAAGCCACAATATAATTGTTCCTCTTTCCTTTTTATCTAACTTAGCCCAATCTTCATCTGACATAGTTGTAGATGTCTTTGTCTCATTATTAATTGCTAACCATTGATCTCTTTCTTCAAGAAGATCTTCCATTTTAATTTCCACATTTCATAGTTAGAACCATTGAGCTTTTCAATATCTAACCTTGAATTCATTGTAACGAAAACTTAATTCCAAAATCAGCAAATTACTGAAATAATAAGAGCTCCCACTAAGCCAATAAATCCTTCAAACTTTAAGAGAAAGGCATCCCAATAATCTACCCAACCTCATCTCTGATACCATTAAGGTTTGGTTCTTCCTTTCTAATACTCCATTTTGTTAACTAAACACAAGGTGAGTTTCACCTTACCATGTGGGTGTCCCATGTGCCCCTATTACTTAGGAACTCACAATGGATGACATCACATGATTCTTACATTTATAATTAATTACAAATTTCAATAATCATCATTATTTCGTCAAATATTAATCTCATCCTAATCTTACTATTGTTGAACACATTCCAAGAATCTAGGAGATACATGAAATAATTAATGTTTAGGATTTGCAATTAAATGGAAACCTATTTCCAATAGGAAGATGGAACAAATGCACCAGAAAAGGACCTTGATGTGCAAAAATATGCACTACATGCACTTGAAAATGACTTAGATGCATTCAAATAGGGGATGCATGTGCTAAACTAGAAGTGTTTCACTGTTTTGAAATTTTGTCTAGTTATTTTGCTTTGAATCTGTGAATTTGAATTTTTCAAAGGATAATCTTCTGAACAATGATTATTGCTTGATTTCCTTGTCTATGAATTATGTGAATTAAGTGTTCTTAAATGGACAATTTCTTGAATAATGACTTCAAACACAACAAAAAATTGTAAAGCAGTTGTTTCAACCCTAGAAACTAAACATTAAGTGTATGTTCGAAAATATGGTCTGATTCCTTTGATTTCCATAGGCATATAACAAGAGAAAATAGATCAAACACTTTTCTAATGTCAAGGGTCATTTAAAATATCATAGCCCACATCTTAGAACTATGTCAGCTCACACAACTGTGTCACCCACTAGAGGGTTCCCATGTTTTTTCCTTTCCGAGGTCTTAACCAAAGTTGAATCCTCCACTTTTGGCCAGTAATCCCTGATAGTTATATGGTGAGTATCCTGGGGGGAAATTCTTCCCTCCCCTTGCACTGTGAATATTAAAAATGTTTAGAGATTTAATCGACTAGCTTCTACACTTAAGGTTCGTAGTAAGGGTTTTCATGTGGTCTGGCAGATGATAAAATCACTCAAGAGACCTCCCAACCTTTAGAAAAAATGCTTTGGGGATGGTTATCTTGCACACTACTGTTAAATTGTGTGTTTCCCCAAATTCACTTTTGATTATAGTGGGTCAGAAAACTTGGCTTTAGTTGTTCCCACTTAGGTCGTTCCCATAGGGTGAGTAATTTTTCCCACTATGGTAGGGCTTCTAAAGGTGCTATCAAAACATGAATATTGACTTTGGCATTCTAGTCACCCAATGAAGGGGAGATCATAGGCCTATCACTTTACAAGCATAGTAGACAGGGTGTTTATTAACATCCTAATTAAGCTACGTACCTAATTTAATCAAAAGAAAGCATTAAAACAACTCCAACCCCTGCAAACACCATCAGTAGTTTGATATAATTGTCTTTGAAAGCGTTTAAAAGTACTTGCAAAACAAAAAGTATTGATCAGTTCATGGAATTTGAAGTTTCTATAAAGAAAACTAGATGCTCTAAAATATAGACCATATGGACTAAAAGGTCAGACAATTTTGCTAAAACAACTACTATATGCACTAAAAGAACTACTAAATGCACTAAAAGAACAACTAAATGTGCTAAAATAATCCTTGTATGCACTAGAAGATTATCTTGATGCACCAAAAGATGAGTTGGATGCACCATAATAGGAATTGGATGCGCTAAAAGATGTTTTCTTTGTGCCAAAAAAAATTATGGGTGCGCTACATAGAAGTTCACGTCCAAATCTGTAAACAATTTTCCAGAAAACATCAATAAAAATGGGGTTGAGCCCCATAGTGGGTGCCAAAACGTATTATAAAGTATTGAAATCTATAAATGCAAAAGCAATAGATACAACACCATCAAATAAAACCTTATATTAGAGAATTCAACTCACAAATCTAATTGAATTGAAACAAAAAAAAATTCTAAAGTCATCCCATTGTCTCCTATCTTTAGGGATTCGTTAAATCATAATGGTTCTCAGATTTCTTTATGCACTATGACCTTTAGAATGACAATCTAAGGAACAAAATGGTGGAAAATTCAAGAAATCTATTCCTACATGATTGATTGAACTATATGATAATGTTTCTATGATAATGATATTGTAATAAGGATATGATGCTAAATACTGTGATGAAAAGGTTGCATGAAAACTACCATGATAACTAAAATGCAACTACCAAACTAAGCCATGATTCTAATTTAAATGCTTCTAAATGTCAATTGCTAAATGCTCACAAATGCTCTAATGACAATTCAACAAAGTAAGATTTCTCAAGTTGGGATCTCAAATTTTGTAGAATGAGGTTGTATTTATAGGATTTCCAAGGCATATTCTAATGTGGAAACAACAAACTGTCAGGATTTTAGCTGGAGAGATTGAGGGTGGAGAATGAAGAAGTTAGAGGCAATAAAGGAGAGTGTTCCCTTTAATAGTATGCTTTGCCAAGTGTGAGAGAGAATAAATGGAGGAAGAAAGCCAAGTGTCGCAAGTTTGTTTCAGATTTTGTTGAGGAAAAGGCCCATTTAAATATTAAGGATATTTAAATTCATGAGACACTTGATGAGGTCACAAGAGGAAAAAGTTGTAGACATGTGACTAGATTTAAATTTGGAATTATTCAAATTTAGTAAGAAGATATTAATTAAATAAAACAAACTATTTGAATTTTTTTATTTAATTAAGATTAGAGGCATATTATTTAAGATGTAAGAATTAGAAAATTAACTATATATAAATAAATTTAAAATTTATTTATAAATAGATGAATTAAAAGGGTTTTTAATTAAATAACTTGTATTTAATTAACTGATTTTCCTACCCGATTTTAGGTCTATACAAGTTTCATTTAAATCATTGCATTTAGTCATACACACATTATACAATCCTTTATTTGAGTGAACCACCATAATTTTATAGTTCTATCTCTCTCCTTTTAGGTTGAAGATCCTAAGAGTGTAAGAGGAGCACATAGAACCATCTAAATTGTTGGTTCATTTTGGTGAACCTGCATATTGAGCACATTATCTTCCTAATTCTAATTGCATCTTGCATCCTAGGTTTCATTTGCACAACATTCAATTAGGTTTTGTTTTGTTTTTGCATCCTAGGGTTTCTCAACTTGCATTAGTGAAAGACTCATTTAGACTTCATTTTTGCATATCAAATCATTAAAAAAACTGCAAAAATGAATTTGCATCCTTAGTTTCCATTTGAAAAGCATTAAAATCATTTTATTTTTTTTGAAAAAACACAAAAATTCATACCTGGACTCATTCGTCACCCCGGGCGAATCAATCCAGTTGCATTTTTTGCATATAAATTTCTGGCATTTTCACAATTTTTCCTACATTTCTGTTTCCTATTACTATCTTCTTATTTTAGTTTACATAATTTTTGTCATTATAATTTTATTGTTCTTAGTTTACATTTGCATTCACCCCATATTTTGTGGTACTTGTATGAGTGTTTGGTGCCCCATTGATAATACTCTAGTGAGAAGAAGTTCTAGACTCATGGCTTCCCGTGATAGCACTTTCATTCTAGACCTTGGAATCTCAAGATCTCCTACTCCTAGTATGGAAATTGGTGCACTGGGCATGGATACTACGACTAATATTCCTTTACCTTCCCATCCAATGCATGTTGACACACAAACTAGTTCCATTCCACAAGAAAAAGTCATTAGTATTCATGAGGATTTTGCACATTTACAACAAGATTTATCCCTTGAAAACATTTTCACCACTGCCATACCTTCCATAGAAAACCTTCATCATTTGATTGAAAGTGATGATGGCTTACAAGTTATGAAAATAATTGTTAAGATATATAACAAACATGTTCCTTCCACTTCCCACTCAACAAACATTGTTATGAGCCAAGGAGGACTTCACATTCCTCCTTCAAACATAGCACCCATACCAACCTATACCACTCCTCAAGTTACAACAACCATGAAACAAGTTATCCATGTGACTCCTTTCACTATTCCGACTAGCATCCCTAGTTCTTTTGTGGCATCGAATGTTCCCTCTTCCACTTTCACCCCTCTTAGTGTTCCCTTTACTTCTCCTCACATTACATACACTCCATCACCATTTTCCCTTCCACCTTGTACCACTTACACCTACTCCATCAATACACAACTCTTTAACATTGTTTCCTCCATTCAACAAAAAATCTCCACCATTAGCTAAAGTCAAAATGCTCCACCCATATATCATGTCCATAGTAGCCCATTATCCTTAGAGATCTTACACACACAAATGCCACAAGGAATTGATATGCCTAGGTTTGATAAGTATGGGGGTAAGGGTATGTGCAAGATCATCATGGAAAGAACAAGCCCTTAAGTGGAAAAAAATTCAAAAAAATCAGAATTAGGCAACTTGACGTAAAAATTTAAATAAGTTATCTATATTATTTCAAAAATATGTAAGAATAGAATCTGTAGAAAATTGAATGTAGTTCATAAACTACTACATTTGTTTAAAAAAAAAAATCTATTTGGTGAAAATGTGAAATTTCAATGCAGTGGTACTTAAATTTGAGGGAAAAAATAAGAAGTAGGTGTCTATCTGACCACCCTAACCACAATAAAATGATAATATTTTTTATAAGATTTTAGATATAAGTAGAGGATTCATGCCCAGATGTGATGCATATTTTTTTGTATTTTTCCAAGTAAATAATTAATTATGAATTTTTATTACAACTTTTAAAAATATAAAAATCGTGTATCAACCACCTTAACTTGGTCAAACTTCATGAAATTCAATTTTTCTTTTTTTAATCCTATAGTATGTGAAGCATAAAATGTGATGCATGTTTTGGATTAAAAAAACCTGATACCATTTGAAAGCTATAGATTTTTTTCAATCAGCCTATCAATCAGGACTTTAGTCGTAATTTGAATAGAAAATGAATAATAATTACTTATTAAATTCAAAGTAAATCATAATTTATATAGGTGGAAAGCTGAGAATCTACTTTAAAAACCCTTTTTGTTTCATCAATTTTGGGTAAAAAAATAGTCATCAGCCACATACCCATCATATTGCCACTTTTTGGCCCATCATGATCCTACACATATCTATAAAGGAGACCCTACTAATCATATTAATGCCTATATAGCATTGTGCAATGATTTTTTCCTTGACGATAAACTATTAGCCAAACTTTTTCCTAGGACCTTGAAGGATTCTTCATTGGAGTGGTTTTCAAACCCACCCAATCATTCAATGCGATCATTTCATGAAATTGTAGATGCCTTTATAAGTTATTTCTAAGCCCATATGACTCCCAAAAAGACAATGGTTGATTTAATGAGATGTAAAAAAATGTGGATGAAAAGGTAACTGATTTCATTTCATGTTATCAGTCATTGTATGCTCAAATAGATGTCAAGATTCCTGATTCCCATCTCCAAAAGATGTTTATCGAAAACTTGCACACTCACCTTCAAGATAAGTTGACTATGATGAAATTTCCTTCGTTCATGCATTTATGCAAAACCCTTTGTGACTATCAGAACTTGGTTACTAGTCATGATTCAAAGTCCAGTTCTAACCAAGCTGAGAAGTCTGAACAAAGCAACCAAAATAACGTGCAAAAATTTAGAAAAGAAAACATAGGCTTCTTATAGTTCATCCCCCTTCTCTGCAACCAACTCAACCCGTGCCTTATAAAGTGGCCACTGTTAAAGTAGTGGTGCCCTTTACCTATGGGGACCCGAAGAGACAATTTACCCCCTTACCCGATACTCTCCATAACACAATGACTCAACTACTCCAACAATAGATGATCACTTTGACTACTGTTAAACCACTTGATACTACCAAGCCTTTACCACCCACCTTTAAACCAAATTCTTATTGTCATTTTCATTGCAAAAATGGGCATGACACTGAACAATGTAAGTGTCTCAAACACTTAGTTCAGGACCTCATCGATTTTGCTCATTTGTCCATTGTGGGTGTTAATGATCAAGGCAATAATCCCATTGCACCCCCTAATAAGAATTTAAAAATATTTACCAACCCTATTCCTAACCACAATGTTTCATTTATCAAGGATAGTGAACCTTGAAACACTCACATGATGAACATTGATACAAATAATGAGCAACTTGCTATTACTCCAAAAGTTACCCAAATTAATCCTATGGATGAAATTGTGGATACAATAGAAGTTGTCCCTTATAAGGGCCTAACAAACAAATCTCTTGATAATACTTTTTCTTCTCATGATATACTTAAAAAACTTCCTAATGGTCCTCTTTACATAGTCGGTCGCATCTATGATAAGCTCACCAATTGGATATTAATAGATCTCACATATGGCGAGAATGTGATCACGAAAGAATTTTTAGTATTACAAGATCTCTATCAAGATGATTATGATAAAACAACTGCATGTATTAAAAAACTTACTAGTTTTTTGTGCCCTACGATTGGATCGATCGTACTCCCCTTAAAAATAGGACCCAAAACTTTGGATTCAACATTTTCTATTATTCCACAATCAGATCAGTTTTGTTTACGGATAGGTCATCCTTGGCTTCTCTTCTTGAAAGTTGTTCCTTCAGTTGTTTACAAATGTTTGAAGTTTTTGCATGGAAATGAGATATTTACCATACACCATAATGGATTTAATTCATTTTCCTCTAAAGGTACATTGGTACATTTTGACCCATTTTGACCAGTGGTAATTTTTCCTTAGAATCCTTTTGGCCTGGACCTATGGAACCCATCACCTTGTTGGTTCTTTTTCACAATGTTACCATGTTTGTCTTCTAATCTACCTATGGAATTGCCAATTCCAATCAAAGGCAGCTCAAAGGACCTGGACCAACTGACGAGGACTTTAAAAAGCCTCCTACATTTTGGGCTCTGCAAGACCTGGGAGGGTGATCCCTTAATGTTTTTACAACCTCTGCACCACTATTATAAACAACATTAACAATAGCAGATAATCTCACTTAATAGCTAAACATGATAAGATAATATCCACTAGAATTAGTTATTCATAGACAATATCAACTATCTGGAGAATGAGATAACTAAACAGAATCCATTGTTTAAGATAGTCATTCATTTGCAATTTTAGAAAGCTCTAGGCAAAGACAAACAAATACTAAACTACACGAATAAGTAAAACTTAGATCAGTGCCATACATCCATTACAAGAGTAAAATTCATAAGCATCTAGAGGTTTACGATAGATTTAATACATGACATATAAGATCCCTAACAATATTGCATTGCAATTTAATCAGTATGCATTCTAACCCAATACTAGTTATCAATTCCTTATACAAAACATATTTGTCTATAATCCCATTCAAGAATTTTAATTAATTCATTGAATTAAAGCTAAAATAGAACCATACACACCACAATAGTGAGATGGATAAAGCAACCCTTATTTATTTCATTCAAAGTTTAGATATGCATTTATAATGGAGAGACATGAGCTTGAATTTATCATTTCAACTCAAATGCTTGTACTATAATACAACATTAAATTCCCATGAACTCAAAACCTATTACAGAATGACTCAAAACCTAAATTGCATTTCTCTAGAACCATCAGACTTTACAATTTTCTCTACAACTTCACCTAGACTCGACCAAAAATTATCCAACTTGCTAACCCATACTTTTGGCCTTGAAATTATGCTTATAGAAAATGAAGGAGAAAACAAGCATTGGGCCAAAAAGTACACATGTCACCAACCAATTGAAGCACCTGGTGATATTCCAATTTTTTTTACAACAACCATCACATTGGAGAATATTCTTGTTCATCATATCAGCTGAGGAACGTTGATGCAACAAAAACCACAACAAACCCATGCCGAGAATGCCATCAACACAAAATTGGAACCGTTACAACCACAACATCTGATTTTCCACCTGTTAGTAGTCCATTCTTTTTACTCTTCCTCAGTCAAATATTTAGTTACCCATTTCTGGTATTCTTCATCAGTCGGCTAGTCAAAATTAATTACCTTATCCACCTTGGCATTATAAAGTGTGTATTTTACTGCTACCTGATTTGCATCCCTTTCAAAAGATTTCAAAAATGAGCTAGTACTAATGATTTTATCCATACAACTCAAGAACAAATCATATTTTGAGTCATCACTAATTGAATTAATTTGATCATTGATGACCTCACTTACTTGATCTTTCCATTGTTGGAATGACCTAATTTTCCCCTACTCATCAATTATATCTAGTAACAATGGGTATGTGTAGGATCATGATGGGCCAAAAAGTGGAAATATTATGGGTATTTGTAAGGTATGTGGCTGATGAATTTTTTTTACCCAAAATTGATGAGACAAAAAGGGTTTTTAGAGGAGATTCTCATCTTTCCACCAATATAAATTATACTTTAATTTGAATTTAATAAATAATTATTATTCATTTTCTATTAGAATTATGACTAAAGTCCTAATCGATAGGCATATTGAAAAACATCTATAACTTTCAAACGATATCACATTTTTTGAATCCAAAACATGTGTCACATTCTATGCTTCACATACTATAGGATTAAAAAAAGAAAAATTAAATTTCATGAATTTTTGACCAAGATAAGGTGGTCAGACATACGAGTTTTTATATGTTTTAAAAGTTGTAATAAAAAATTCATAATTAATTATTTACTTGAAAAAAATTATAAAAAAATATGCATCACATCCAGACATGAGTCCTCTACTTATATATAACATCTTATAAAAAAATATTATCATTTTATTATGGTTAGGGTGGTCAGATAGATACATACTTCTTATTTTTTCCCTGAAATTTAAGTACTAGTGCATTGAAATTTCAAACTTTCACCAAATAGATTTTATTTATTTTTAAATAAACTTATTAGTTTAGAAACTACATTAAATTTTCTATCGATTCTATTCTTACATATTTTTGAAATAACATAGATAACTTATTCAAATTTTTACGTTAATTTGCCTAACATTGATTTTTCTCAATTTTTTGCCACTTAAGGGCCTGTTTTTTCTATGATGATCCTACACATACCCCAATGTGTTACCCCAATCATTGAAATTCTTCACCAGCTCCCTAATATTCCTACTCAAGTCATCCGGTAAGGTCTGAAAACCTTGCAATGATTTTACTAACACATGAGTAGGCTTTAATGATTGGGGCCTATTATTTATATCAAACCTTGAGGTCTTATACATGATATCTAGATCACTAGCCCTAGGGATCCAATTTTAAATTATTGGTATCTCTACCTCCTGATCCCTATCAATATTCTTTATTGCATCTAACAACAAAAAATATAAAGAATGTATAGATAGTAATTTATGATCAACCCTTTCATTTAAATTCCTCAAAATAGTAGTGACAATCTAATTTTGCTTTAAAAGAGATCCCTCCTCATTTACCTTTAATGATGCTTGCAATTCATCATTTTTTGCAAGAGATGCCTCTTTTTAGGATCAACATAGCACTATGTTTCTTCATAAATTTCCTCTAAAGAAGGGGTGAAGATAGGATTCTGACTGGGAGACCCTAGTGTGGAAACAATTGGAGAAGCAGGAGACGCTGACCCTGTTGTGGAAGGTAATGTACTGGTTCCTGGAGCACTTGATGTCTCACCCAATCTATCTATACCTGAACCTTTCCACCTCAGTTTACAACTCAACATTTTTCTACTGCATCTTGTTGTACTCCTCAATCAAATGGTTATATTTTTCCATTAAGCTCTTCCTTTTAGCTTCTTCCCTTTCAACAATCTTTTGAGCCAATTTAGCCACATTCATAGTTAAATTAGTGGCCTCAGTGGTTGAGGTCTCTAAAGCTCTCTTTATTATTAATCCTCCTCTGAAATTTGGATTAATATCAGAAACATCTAGTTTTCTCCCTTGTGGGGCCAATGCCCAAATTGCCAAAGTTTCATATTCTTCACTGAAGGTAGAGTTTTGCAATGCTTCCTTGACTTCTTCTTCAGAATCTTGAAAGGGATACTTGGACTTCATGATATCATTAAAGGCCACAACATCTGCAATGTCTCATTCAAGAAAAATCAATACACCAGCCTGATTCACTAGTTTTCTTCCTTCTTGAGGAGTGATGTTCTTGAATTCTTCCATTAATTCATATTTTACCTCCTCATCATTCTCCTGGTCTGACCTATTAGGCCTTAGTTCTCTTCTCTACCTACATTTATCTTGATATTCTTCAAATTTCATCCTCCATGCCAATTGCAAGAATATAGGAGTTTTTACAAATGTATTGTCATCTAGAAACTCCTTGCATGCTTCTATTCTTGCATCTTGTACACTTTTTCCTTTCATATCTAAATCAGATAAAACCAATTCAACTGGCCTAGGAGGGGAAGGCATACCAACTTGCATGTCTTGATCAATAACAATGATTTCATCCATCAAATCCTCTTGTGGTTGATCAATTATTTTCATTTTAGGGCTTGGCTCAGATGGTGGTGATGGGGTACTATCCTCTGTTGATGATTCTAAATCAATAATTTTGATTGCCCCAGACACTTTTAATTTTGGACCTGGTTGTGGAGGAACCTTCATAATATGCTTTCCTTTTCTGTCCACTTCTTCCTCATCACTGTTGCTATCCTTTTTCCTCCTATAAATGGGCCACCTTTCCATAGGCTGATATGCTGGACTTGTCTCAATTGGTCTGACACCTTATTCTTGTACACCCAGAATCAATTCTAAATTTACCTTTTTTGTTCTCAAAGTGCCCATAATCCCTTTGAAGTTCCCCATCAGAAAATCAATTTTCTTATGGTGGGGACTGAACTTCAATAGTCGATCATATTTCAAATCCATTTTGTGCACAACATCTACTAGCTTACTATAAGCTATCCATTTCTCCTTGTTCAACTCCTGTCTATTCAAATCAAATTCATTTATAGTCAAGTATTCAAGCAAGTTGAACTCATGCAAAAAAAAATTAGTTTTTATTCTTTGTCTAAAAAGAGCAAAGAAACCCTCAGGATCATTTTTCCTGTTTGGACCACATCTCAAATGATAATCATCAAATAATTTATCAAAATGCATCTAGCCTCCGTTTAAAAATGCAAAATTAGACACCATTGTATAATATGGGAAGAATGTTCCCTTACCCCTTCTAGTGAGGTTATCCTCATGAATACAACCTATCTACCACATAACTTCTGCAAACCCACTCTTGGTGGCACATTGTATGGCAGTATATGAGGGTCTCCTTGAAAACCATATATTCTCAATATAGTGCTGACTAGGTATGGGATAATGTCACCCTAGTTATGGTAAACTTTCAATTATGGCTTCCTCTCCTTTGGCCTAAGGAAATCATGTAATTCCTCAGGGATCCTAGGTACATTCACCTTCAATCTATCCCTTAATCTAGAAGAAATTTTTTTATCAAATTGTACATAACTAGTGCTTTCCTTATGACAAGATAAATTTGCAACCCATATCTATATTGGCAATCTTTCTCCATCGGCCGATTGCCATAATTTCATGTTCTCGGAAAAGAAGTCAACATTCTTAAACAAAAACATATGCATCAACATAGAATACCAAAATACTTGAGTGTCGGTATCATTCTTCTGTAGCTTTGACAACCCCTCATGTATTGTCTTAGCTAAGAAAGAAGAAAAGTCATATGTCAGAGAGAAGTTAGGGTGTTGTATTTGCACCCCCATAAAACATGTATGCAATGGGCATTACTGCACTAGGACTGAAACCCAAAAACTGATACAATGAATAGAAAGTGGCTAGGAAATGGTTAGGAAAAAAAATTAATTTGAAATGTTCTTGGTCACTAGGGCTTATATGAAATTTTGAACCTCCCACCCTAGCCAGATGAGGTGGAAGCAACTTATCTCTCAAAAGATACTTCAAATTTTCATACTCCTGCTTCATTTCCTGAAGGTTGATAGGAACCAAGTCTTTGCTTGGTTCACTCAAATCAAAAATCTAATGGATCTCTTCTCTGTTAACTCTCAACATAACCTTTCCATCATTATCCATGATTATCCATGTGATAGGGTCATATCTTGCAGTAACTACCCTAAGAAGGTCTACATCAAGGAATAAATTTGGTACCACCAACTTCCCCATATTATACATCCATCCATTTGAGAAAGGGTGAGGAAAATTCCTCTATCTGTACCGCAATCTAAACATTTCCAAACATGTGAGGGGAACCCTAGCATCAGTGATGTTGGAGCAATTGTATTTTAACCCTTCCCCCAGGATTTTCCTCACATTAGAATCAATCCCTTCCTCCTATCATTTGTTGACAAGGGAAATTGATCCAGGAAATCATTGTACAAGTTTCTTTTTAAATAATCAAATTGGCCAGAATGTTGTTTTGGTGGTGCCATCTCGGAAAAACTAGGGTTTCTTATAACTTCACACTTCAATTAGCTAGGACTAGCCAAAGATAGGAAATTACAGAACAAAATACTTTAATTTCTCATAATATATAATTAAACTATAGCCCTAACATGCTTATCAAAAAACTCACTAAAAAATAGAGCTAATCCTTTCTAAAATTCAAGTGCAGAATGACTAGGAGGCACATAAAATAAACTCATGACTTTGTTCACATAAATCCCAAATTTTGGCTGCAAAAACTCGCATTCCACCTTCCGCTCTTAAACTGGTCCGCAAAATAGTCGAATGCTTTGTGATACAAATAAGACAAGAAAATTGATTTTATGTCGATCAAATCATGTCAACAAGTGTCCCATCCAGGTCATTAAAGCTCAATTTAGCACTGCACGAATGACTCCAACCATATTTGATGCTGATTTATATTTGAGTCGTTGATTCTTTAGTTTGATCAAATCATCGACGACCACCTTCAAAACAGGCTGACATAATTTCCAACTTGGCAATAAGGGGCCCACCATACCATACGCTATGAAGGAAGTCCACATGGCGGTCGCTCACGATATCGCAATCCTACAACTTCTAATCGTGCAATGGTAGGCAACCGTTGATCTTGAACATCGCTGATCTCATTCCTTCAACGCAGTTACCAGCCTTATCGTTAACCCTTGAGCAACTTTTCCATCAAGATTATAAAATATCCATCGATTTGAAGCATGTGCATCTTAAGATCACTTTAGTAACCCACCTTTTAATGTATTAAGACCAGACAATATTTCATTTTATCTTTTCAGCTTCATCATATGAGACACGTGGCACCCGCCTGTGATATCATGATCTTGCAATTTTGGATCACGGGATGGTGGGAAATTGTTGATCTTTGACAATAATTAATCAATGGCATACAAACTCATCTCCATTGGCCTCACCAAGGAATTCCATGTGGCACCCGCCTGTGATTTCGCAATCAACCAAAGCACCATCGCGGGATGGCGGGGAACGACTGAGATCAAATGGTAATTGATCAATGGTGGCACAAGTTTGATCCACCAGATAGGACACGTGGTGCCCACCCACGATATCGCAATCCTACAATTACCAATCACGGGATGGCAAGCAACCATTGATATCTCAAGGAAAATGATCAACAATAGTTCGGATTTCATCCCTTTGCAAAATAAAACATTCATTAAAGGACAAGGGGACATCACTAGGTGGATGGAAAACAATGACATAAGTTGTTTTAAAACTGTGAAACACAGGGCCAACCAGGACTTGGGAAAATAAAACCCTCGAAGGGGATAAAATATTAAGACCAAAGGGACCAGGCCTAAACGAGCCGATAGGACATAAGATGTTTTAAAAGCCCTCCAAAAGTAACAAAAAGATAGATCCCAACAAAGGCATAAAATAACACAAGGGTTTTACATGCAGGAAAAGGTAAAACCCCAACCTTTAAAAATTTTCCAACACCATGAAAGACCAGAGACATAAGGCAAGACATGAGTAAAAAACAAGGAGCAAAATATTGAAGTTCCATCAGTGGCTCTAGTTGGGGACGTTCATTCCACTAGAATGAAGCAAGAATTCAGAATCTCAGGAAGAGCAGACCTAGATGTAGAGACGACCAAAAAGGGATTGTTCAGACAAAACAACCCAACCTATGTATAGAATATATACAAAATATACAAACCTAAACTATTGTTCATGGAAAAGAATACTTCAAGTGAAGTATAACTTCAAGAACTATCCATGAACTGGCAGCTCAAGAATATCCCCTCCCATATCTTGAAGGAAGTACAAATCTTCACCCCACTTACCATTAATAAAAAATGGACTCAACCAGATTGCATCAAATTTCCCATGTTTCCCTTTATCTTCTAGTCTGGCATTCCACATTAAAACCAAATCTCCATTTTTGAAACTCCTACTAGTTTCCCTTTTTTCATACAAATTCTTTACTTGCAACTACAACTTTACATTTCTCTTTTGTGTGTGCTTCCTAGTTTCATCCAATTCTATTAGAGCTTCCATTCTTAATTGCATCTCATCATCAATTTTGTTATCATACATCTGGACAAACTTATACATTTCCATTAAGTTATTTTGGGGCAACCTGGAATTTATCCCATAAACCAAGTCGAATAGGGCACAACCTATTGCTTTTTTCACAGTTACCCTATAAGCCCAAATTACTAATCTCAACTTAGAATCCCAAGCCTTTTTATTCTGATCTAGGATTCTTTTAATAATCTTCATCAATATTTTATTGCTTGATTTTGCTTGTCCATTTCCCTATGGGTGATATGGTGATGAATAAGAAATTTGGATTCCATGCTTCTCACAAAATTCTATGTATTCTTCAGGTCTAAAACACATTGCATTGTCTAATACAATCCTTTCTAGACATCCAAATCTAGTCAATATGTTGTTGATTAGGAAGTCAATTACCACTTTACTAGTGGCTTTCTTTGTTGGAATTGCTTCCACCCACTTGGTGAAATAATCAGTGGCCACCAATATCCATGAGTGGCCTCCACTAGATTTACATGCTATCTCTCCTACAAAATCAATACCCCACTGCTGAAATGGAGCTTGTACTATGACTTGTTTTAGAGGAAAGTTACCAAAAAACTTTAACTTACCAAAGAAATGTTGACAAGCATCACATGTCTTTACGAATTGGTGTGCATCCTTAAAACTGTAGGCCACCAAAATCCATCCCTCATTACCTTATGTGCAGTTGTTTTAGCCATATAATGTCCTTGACAAACTCCACCGTGCATCTCACTCATAAGTTATTTTCCTTGATCTTGGTCAACACACTACAGCATGACACCTTCTACATTTCTTCACCAGATCTTTCCATCTACAATCACATACTTGATAGCATGTAACTTCAATGTCCTTTTCTCATTTTCACTCAAGTTGTCAGGACTTTTCATTCTTTGCAGATAATATATCACATCTCTATACCATTTTGAATGCTCCATATCGCATATATGTGATCTATTCTCCTCTTCTAGCAAATTTATCTAATTTTCTTCCAGATTACTTTGGTCCATAAGATTGGCCAATCCTTGTCCTCTCACCAGTTTGCTAATTTGGGCCTCAATATTGAATTCCTAGATCCTATTTATCCACCTACACCTTCTTCCTGAAACTTCTTGTTGTGTGAAGATGTCCTTAACAGCAACGCTAGGCACATATGCAACTACAATAGCTCCCATCAAATAAGGCCTAAAAGATTTTACTGCTTTCACCAGTGCATATGCCTTTTTTTCATTTATATCATACTTAAGTTCTGTAGCTTGTAAGGATTTGCTGAAAAAGGCCACATGCTGCTCAAAACCTTCTGCATTCTTTTGCAATAACACAACTGCAATTGTGTGGAAAGAAGAAAATGATAAAATCTATACAGGTTTAGAAAAATCAGGGGTTCTTAACATAGGAGCCTCCTTTATTGATTTCTTAATGGCTTGGAAAGCTTGCACGAACTCATTATCCTATTCAACCTTGGCTCCTTTCTTGACCATTTTGGAAATAGGGCAAACTATCTCAACAAAAATTTTCATAAACCTCCTCGAGAAATTTATTTTTCCAAAGAAAGACTATATTCCTTTGACACTTCAAGGTTGTGGAACTTTATCAATTGCAATTACCCTCTCTGGATCAATTTTTACTCCATCCTTGGAAACTATATGTCCCAATAGTTTTCCTTCTAGTACTCCAAACACACATTTCTTTAGATTCAAAGAAATACCATACTCCAAGGATCTAATGAATACCTTCTCTAGGTGTTCACAATGATCCTCTTCCTTTTTATAATATGTTTTCAAGTCATCTTGGTAAATCATCAAAAACAAGTTAATGAAATCTGAGAATGCCAAATCCATGGCTCTTTGAAAAGTAGCCCCTACATTTGTTAGACCAAATGGCATTCTTACATAAAAATATGTTCCCCATGGTGTGGTGAAAGTTGTCTTAAACTGCTCAAACTCTTTAACCATAAGCTGGTTATATCCAAAAAAACCATCCATCATAGACATCAACTCACAACCTGTCACCCTTTGTAGCATGGCTTCCATATTGGGTAATGGATAATTGTCTTTTAATGAAGACACATTCAAATTTCTGAAATCTACACATAGCCTCATGTCTCCATTTTTCTTCCTTACTAGTACCAAGTTTGATACCCAAGATGAATGTCTAATTGGCCTAATGATTCATGCATCCCTTAATTTCATTAATTCTTCTTGCATTTTGGGGGCCAAGGTGGGATTAATAGGCCTTTTCTTTTGTCTGAATGGCTTGGCATCATCACATAGAGGAATCTCATGTCTAAAAAGATCCTCCATGTATGCCTTAGGGTCATCATAAGACCATGCAAACACATGCCTAAACTTCCTTAATAAGTCAATTAGCATCCTTCTCACCTTTGGTGACATTTTCTTTCAAATAGATACCTTCTTGGGGGATGCTTTTGTTCTAAGATTTATCTCTTCCAAGTCATCAGGACGGGAAGCAATGTGATTAGCCTTTGTCTTATCTTGATTATCAAACACTCTTTCTAGTACAACTAGACCCTTGGGAATTGTGTTTTTCTTTAACTGAATGACCTCATTTCCAAATATTGTATCCTTACCATCAATATTTTCAGCAAAAGCTCCAAAGTCAATTTCTTGATTTTCATACTCTCCCACAAAATTCAAAAACCTTAATATGTCATCATCATTATCAAAAAATTGCCAATTTTTTATATTATTAGGGATAGATGGCCTAGTTTGCACCTCAACTTTTGAATTTCTAGCATAAGTCATATCGTCTGGTTTTAATGCAATGTTGGCTAATAGGTCTGCCACTTTGTTTTGACCTCTTTTCGTCCATCTTATGCCAAATGCATCAAATATTTCCAATTCATCCCAAACAACATTCCTATACTATTTCAACCTCTTGTTATTTGATACAAACTTGGATTTGACTTGGGAAACCACAAGCTCAGAATCCCCAATCGCCTTGAGCTTCTTGATCCCATGCTTTTCAGCCAATCTCAATCCTAGTAACAAGGCTTCATACTCTGCCACATTACTTTTTCATTCAAATAACAAAGTGAAAGAAAAAATAAATTTCTTTCCACTTGGTGACCGTAACAAGACACCTATACTAGACCCTTCTTTTGAACTTGCACCATCAAAATACATAGTCCACAAATCATCAGATTCTGACAATTGTTTTATTTTTGTATCAATCAATGTAGTAGGCTTATCACAATTGCTATGGAAATCCTCAAGCCAAAATTCATCTATACCACTATCAATAAAACATGTCATATTCTCAATCGGGCCATGCTCAATCATATGAGGTACTTTTGACACTCTTTCAATTTTGACATCCTTACCATCAATGGAGAAAGTAGCAAATTACAAATCACATTGCATGTTACCCCCCATTGATGTACTCCATTTTCTTGACAAAAGCATCCCAAAATGAGGTGTGATATCTGTGACTAATACAGTCATGACTAAATCTTTGCCAGGGTAGTGAGTCAATTTATAAGGCAATGTTATGATAGCTCCGATAACTAGCACCTCTCTTCAATCCATAGGATAGCATTTACCTTGAGTAGTATCTACTATCAAGCCCATTGCCTCCATAATTTTGACTAGCATAACAGTATTTGATGCCCCTAAAACTATCATACAATTCTTTAAAGTTTTCCCATTTATATCCACACTTAAGAAAAAAGGGGTTATGTTTTCAAGGCACATGTTAATAGAATTTCCTAAATACACTAGGAGAATTTTTGACACAATTCCCTCCACTTCCTTTTCTTTCTCTTTATCCTTCACTTCTTTACCACTTCCTTGTTTAGTCTTATTACCAGCAACATCTATGATCAAGACTATTGTCTTTTCTTTGTGTTCATTTATTCTCATCATCTCTAGCAAAGGTACAGTTACTTTAACTTGAGAAAGAACATGAAACATATCCACAAGTGTATATTTAGGAAAATTAGACATCATACCTTCATCATTTTCTTTTCTCTCTAGCTGATCACTTCCTCCTAGCTTCTTTTGCTTCTTATCCTTTGCAGCAGGTTCAACTACTTTTGTAATCACCTTAGTCTTCACAAGTGACGAAGTCACACCTTCTTGAGACTTTGGGGCTTCATTATTTTTTTCCCAAACCTTATCACTCTTGACTTCTTTGAATTTCACGTCTTTTTTGTTGTCAACCTTAACACCTTTTTTTTATCTTTTTGTTCTTCAATGAATAGGCCATCAGGTTTACCCTATTCACCACCCACAGTTCTATTTCTCAATTGAAGTGAAATTCTCATTTGAGCATCCATTTCTTCAGTCAATGTTGCAATCTCTTCTTCTGACGGCCTCCTTAAGGACACTGAATCTTCAGCCTACTCCATATTACAAGCATTATGATCAAAATTATCTTCCTCATCAGAAAAGACTTGTTGATGATACATCTCACTTCTCTGCCACTGATTATCCACATCAACTTCTTGTATTTCATTGTTAGAGGAACATTCTACCTCATCAATGTACGATCTGGCCATACAAACATCTACATCATTCTACTGATATTCTGATGTCTTCTCATGAGAATCCTCCTCTATTTCCGTAGCAACAAGAAATTGAGCAACACCACAATAATTTTGATCATTTGGATGCTCACATACTTCACACCATGGTCTATCTGCTACTAGATTCACTGAATGTTTTTGCAAGGGGTCTGACATATACTGATCAGTTTTAGGCTTTTGGCTAGGCAAGATTGGTTTTCCATCTTTCCAATTTTTATTGTAAGGATAATTTTGCAATCTAGGCTACCTATCATTTATATTATAGGATTTCCTTTCATTTCCTATACCCTTCTCTTGCTTAGCAATATTTTGTTTTATGTCTTTGAAAGTATTGTAAACCTTTTTCCACTTTTCATCATCCTTAGGCTTTGTAGCCGAAACCTTCTCAGTCTTATTCCTAGGATTTTTAAAAAGTGTAGGTTTTTCTCTCCTACCATACTTCCCAGAAGCTCTTTTGTTACTTTCAATATTTATAGCCACCCTAAATTCATCCCTCATAGTCCGAGGGTCCTTATCTCTAAGGAGATAGGCCATTTTAGCATCAAAAGCATTGAAATATGTAGTTAAACAAACATTCTCATCAAGCCTCAAAACCTGAAACAACTTATACATTGCTTTCTGAAATCTTAAATTAAACTCTGTCATAGGCTCATTCAGTGACTTCTTGATGTTATTAAATTCATTTAAGAGAAAACTAGTATTAGTTTTATCACCATACTGCTCCTTGAAACACTTTTTAAACTCATCCCATGAACCAATACTAGCATTAGATAAACCTCTATACCAACCCCTTACATCTTCTACTAGAGATTGTACAAAAAATTTCATTACAACATCTTCATGTTCTACCTCATAATCATTTAGCATATCCATAAAATCTTTCAAGTGTTCCTCTCTTGTTACAACATTATTACCAACAAACTTATTCATCTTTTCTCTCAAGTCAACAGGGATGGGATTTGGATAACTAGGGATACTGTCAAAGAATAATAGTCTATACCTTTCCAACTATATATGTCGTAGTTGAAATAATCCTTCATTCATCTAAGGATCAACACATAACCCTAAATCTTGTACTCTAGAACCACCATGATTTGGATTTATAGACCTATTTGCGTGAGTCTTCATGCTAGAATTATTTATGGTGGGGTCTGGATTAGTTTTAGGACCGTCCTTTAAAACATCTTAGTGACCTGATGAGGTTGCAGCTTGTGTAGCCTCATCCATGTTTGACATCTTTAGGAAACTTATATTCCTCTTCATTTCTGCATTTGCAGCCTCAATTTATGTTCTCTCCAACTCTTCTGCTAGAGCCTCACTCTCCTTCCTAGCCTAAGTTTTTAATGCATATTCTATTTGAAATGGCACATGTGGCTGGAGATCTTGTTGAGTGGAATGGGGAGTCACCTTCTCTTTTATTTTAATCCCCTCAACCTTTTGTTTTCCCTTATCCATGACAGGCTTAGGGTTCATATTACTAGGTTGAGAATTAACATGATTTGAGGGATTTGGGTCATGATTTGAGGGCTTTGGGTTAGCAGGTTTGGAACTTCCATTATCCTCATTGGGAGCTCTAGGGTTTTCTTTAGATACATGTTTTGCTTCCTTATTAGCAACTTTCTGTACAACCAGACCCTCAACACTTGGTTTACGCTATGCTTGGTTTAGGATTTTCATTCTTGCCAATTGTATCATCAACCTATCCCTTTCAATCACAACATCCCTCAACTTTCTTCTTTTTCTTTTTCTCTCTTCTTCTTGAGCTCATCTTACTTTTGGATTTCACATCTCAAAGAATTAATGTCTCCAAAAAAATCATCAGGGTTAGGAAAAGTCACCTTAGAACCTAATGTATTATCTAGGTCTATTAGATTGACCTTTTCTAGCACATGTTCAGACAATAAAGGGTTTACATTATTTTCAGCAGAAGGAGGCACATCACTGGTGCATTCTCTATGATGGCTTCGACTTCTACTCCTGCCTCTTCTCTTTACAACATATTTGATACTAATAAGCCCTTTATTCTGACATATCACATCTTCTTGAACCCGTGTAGCAAATAATGAATCAAAGAATCCACCACTGTCTAACTCAGAATGCCTAGAAACCTCTTCAAGATTCTCAGGGATAGGGTGTAAAAGCTTATTTGTACCTTGGTGTATAGAGTCCTGTGATGCAGGAGCATCATTACTAGATTCTGGTCTTTTCTTTCTCTAGTCCTTCTTCTTCACTTTGGGAAGTTCACCTTCCAATTTATGTTCCAGATAATTCTTCATGAATGACCTGGTGTTCTTCATTCTTTGTACTTTTCCAAAAATTCTTTCCACTTACAATAAACCTTTCACAATAAAATGCACACTAGTGCAGAGACTTCAGAGTCACCACCCAATTTTCTTGGGAATACCAAATACCTAAAGACACGTGGTAGAATATAAAAACCTTTGGAACCTCGTACTGAAAACACACAAAAAAGTGCTTTACAACATACTTTTAACTCTTATGAAAATAGAAGAAATGGACAAACCTAACACAAAATTTTAGGCTCAACCTTCCAATCACATAAATACTATGACAACTCTATGCAAAATGGACAACCGACACACTGACAAGAAATATTTTAAAATTATCTCCCCAGCAGAGTCACCATTTTGTTGGTTCTTTTTTACAATGTAACTAGTTTGGTCTTCTAATCTACCTATGGAATTTCCAATTCCAATCAAAGGCAGCTCAAAGGACCTGTACCAACTAATGAGGACTTTAAAAAGCCTCCTACACTTCAGGCTCTGCAAGATCTGGGAGGGTGATCCCTTAATGTGTTTACAACCTCTGTACCATTATTATAAATGACATTAACAATAGCAGATAAGCTCACTTAATAGCTGAACACGATAAGATAATATCCACTAGAATTAGCTGTTCATAGACAATATCAACTATTTGGAGCATAAGATAACTAAACACAATCCATTGTTTGAGATAGTCATTGATTTGCAATTTGTAACAAGCTCTAGGAAAAGACAAATAAATACTAAACTACACAAATAAGTACAACTTAGATCAGTGCCATACATCCATTACAGGAGTCAAATTCGTAAGCATCTAGAGGTTTACGACAGATTTAATACATGACATATAAGATCCCTAACAATATTGCATTACAATTTCATCAGTATGCATTCTAACCCAATACTACTTATCAAATCCTTATACAGAACATATCCGTCTATAATCCCATTCAAGAATTTTAATTAATTCCTTGAATTAAAGCTAAAATAGAATCATACCAACCACAATAGTGAGATGGATAAAACAACCCTTAGTTATTTCATTCAAAGTTCAGATATGCATGTACAATGGAGAGACATGAGCTTGAATTTATCATTTCAACTGAAATGCTAGTACTGTCATACAACATTAAATCCCCATGAACTCAAAACCTATTACAAAATGACTCAGAATCTAAATTGAATTTCTCTAAAACCATCAGACTTTACAATTTTCTTTGCAACTTCACCTAGAATTGACCAAAAATTATCTAACTTGCTAACCTGTACTTCTGGCCTTGAAATCCTTCTTATAGAAAATGAAGGAGAAAACAAGCATCGGGCCAAAAATTAGACATGTCACCAGCCAATTGAAGCACCTAGTGATATTCCATAAATTGTTACAATAGCCACCACCTTGGAAAATATTCTTGTTCATCATATCAGCTGAGGAACGTTAATGCAACAAAAACCACAAGAAACTTGCACCGAGAATTCCATTAACACAAAACTGGAACCGTTGCAACCACCAGATCTAATTTGCCACCTGTTAGTAGTCCATTATTTTTACTCTTCCTTAGTCAAATATTTAGTTACGCATTTTTGGTATTCTTCATCATTCGTCCAGTCAAAATTAATTACATCATCCACCTTGGCATTATAAGGTGTGTATTTTACCGCTACCTGATTTGCATCCCTTTCAAAAGATTCCAAAAATGAGTTGGTAATAATGATTTTATGCATACAACTCACCAAAAAATCATATTCTAAGTCATCCCAAATTGAATTAATTTGATCATTGATGACCTCACTTTCTCGATCCTACCATTGTTGGAATGACCTGATTTTCCCCTGCTCATCAATTATATCAGGTAACAATGTGTTACCCCAATCATTGAAATTCTTCACCAACTCCCTAATCTTCCTACTCAAGTCATCTGGTAAGGTTTGAAAACCTTGCAATGATTTTACTAACATGAGTAGGCTTTAATGATTCAGGCCTATTTTTTATATCAAACCTTGAGGCCTTATACATGATATCCAAATAACTGGCCCTAGGGATCCAATTTTAAATTATTGGTATCACTACCTCCTGATCCCTATCAATATTATTTATTGCATCTAACAACAAATAATATAATGAATTTATAGATGGTAATTTATTATCAACCCTTTCATTTAAATGCCTCAAAACAGTAGTGACAATCTCCTTTTTCTTTAAAAGAGATCCCTCCTCATTTACCTTTAATGATGCTTGCAAATCATCAATTTTTTGCAAGAGTTGCTTCTTTGTAGGATCAACAAAGAACTCTTTTTCTTCATCAATTTCCTCTAAAGAAGGGGTGAGGATAGGATTCTAACTCAGAGACCCTAGTGTGGAAACAATTGGAGAAGCAAGAGGCACTGAACCTTCTGTGGAAGGTAGTGTACTGGTTCCTGGAGAACTTGATGTCTCCCCAATCTATCTATACCTGAACCTTTCCACCTCAATTTGAAACTCAACATTTTTTTGCTACATCTTGTTGTACTCCTCAATCAAATGGTTATATTTTTCCATTAAGCTCTTCCTTTTAGCTTCTTCCCTTTTAGCAGTCTTTTGGGCTGATTTGGCCAAATTCATAGTTAAATTAGTGGCCTTGGTGGTTGAAGTCTCTGAAGATCTCTTGATTATTAATCCACCTCTGAAATTTGGATTAATATCAAAAACATCTGGTTTTCTCCCTTGTGGGGCCAATGCCTAGATTTCCAAAGTTTCATATTCTTCACTGAAGGTAGAGTTTTGCAATGCTGCCTTGACTTCTTCAGAATCTTGAAAGGGATACTTGGACTTCATAATAGCATTAAAGGCAACAACATCTGCAATGTCCCATTCAAGAAAAAACAATACAACAACCTGACTCACCTATTTTTTTCCTTCTTGAGGAGGGATGTTCTTGAATTCATTCATTAATTCAGCTTTTACCTCCTCATTATTCTCTTGGTCTGACCTATCAGGCCTTAGTTCTCTTCTCTACCTACATTTATCTTGATATTCTTCAAATTTCATCCTCCATGCCAATTGCAAGAATACAAGAGTTTTTACAAATGTATTGTCATATAGAAACTCCTTGCATGCTTCCATTCTTGCATCTTGTACACTTTTTCCTTTCATATCTAAATCAGATAAAACTCATTCGGCTGGCCTAGGAGGGGAAGGCATACCAACTTGCATGTCTTGATCCATAACAATGATTTCATCCATCAGATCCTCCTATGGTTGATCAATTATTTTCCTTTTATGGCTTGGCTCATATGGTGGTGATGGGGGACTATCTTCCGGTGATGATTCTAAATCAATAATTTTGATTGCCCCAGGTACTTTTTATTTTGGACCTAGTTGTGGACGCACCTTCATAATTTTCTTTCCTTTTTTGTGCACTTATTCCTCATCACCACTGCTATCCTTTTTCCTCCTATAAATGGGCCACCTTTCTATAGGCTGATATGTTGGCCTTGTTTTAATTGGTTCGGCACCTTGTTCTTTTACACCCATACTCAATTCTAAATTTACCTTTTTTGTTCTTAAAGTGCCCATAATCTCTTCCAAGTTCCCCATCAAAAAATCAATTTTCTTATGGTGGGGACTAAAATCCAACAGTGGATCATATTTCAGATCCATTTTGTCCAAAACATCTAGTAGCTTACTATAAGCTATCCATTTCTCCTTGTTCAACTCTTGTCTATTCAAATAAAATTCATTGCTAATCAAGTATTCAGGGAAGTTGAACTCATGCACAAATTTTTCAGCTTTTATTCTTTGTTTGAAAAGAGCTAAGAAACCCTTAGGATCATGTTGCTACTTTGGACCATATCTCAAATGGTAATCATCAAAGAATTTATCAAAATGTGTCCAGCCTCCCTTTGAAAATGCAAAATCAAACACCATTGTATAATCTGGGAAAAATGTTCCCTTACCCCTTCCAGTGAGGTTGTCCTCATGAATACAACCTATCTGCCACATAACCTCTGCAAACTCCACTCTTGGTGGCACATTGCATGGAAGTATATGAGGGGCTCCTTGAAAACCATGAGTGTTGCCACAATAATGGGTTACACTTTTTGGGACATCCTGATTTTTGCCTTAAATCACATATTTTTAGAAAATACAATGAGTTATGACTTTAAAGGTTCCATTTAAATTATTTTAATTAAAGAGGGACTGATCAAACCCCCTTAGATCAAATCCCCTTCGATAGAACCTTGTTAGATTTAAACCATACCTATAATCAAGTCTCCTTTACACCTATCAAAGTGCTGATAAAAAATGACTTTTCATTTACCTTTTGGGTGATCAATTGAATTCATTTAAAATTTATGTTTTGTAAGCCTACAACCCTTATTATAATCTTCCAAAAAAGTATAATTTTAAATATGTTTAATTTGATTATTATATTTATTTTTTATTTCTTGTGAATGTAGGATTTTCAATGAACATCAAGTTCTTTATTTCACACGTGAAAAAATAGAAAAATAAAGATTTTTTTTTCTAAAAAATACATGTGCACTAGGTATTGATGTCCTTATTCCAAGAAAAAAAGAATAAGTTAATTCAAATGAATACAAAAAAGGTTATGCAGGCCGAAGTACACCTCTATCCAAATTATAATTACACTGACTTGGACAATTAATTAAAAAAATATATATGTAACAAAAAATTATGAAAAAATATTCATTCCCTAGATATTGGTGTGAAAATTTTTTTATTTTAAAAATTAGAATTGTATCCTATCTATAAAAAAAGTTATGTGGGCAGAAGTAAACATCACTTTTAAAAAATGTTGATTAGTAGAAAAAACAAGTTATTAAAAATTATATAAAATGATTCACAATTTATTTTTTATTTTTTCTAAGAAAATATAACTAGAATCTACACAAAATATCTAACAAATAACTAGTTTGATTCATATTCAAAACCTTAATGGTTTAGCTGCTATAGGTCCAAGAAAGTCTATGTATGGTGAAAAATCCTGATTTTAATGTCAAGTTTGGCCAAAAACTATAACCCATTATTGTGGGATCACCCCCATATATTCTCAAAATAGTGTTGACTGGGTATGGGATAATGTCACCCTAGTTATGGTAAACTTTCAATTTTGGCTTCCTATCCTTTGGCCTGAGGAAATCATGTAACTCCTTAGGGACCCTAGGTACATTCACCATCAATCTAGCCCTTAATCTAGAAGCAAAACAATTATCAAATTACAAATAACTAGTGATTTCCTTATTAAAAGATAAATCTGCAACCCATATTTGTACTGGCAATCTTTCTCCATCAACCGATTGCCTTAATTTCATGTTCTCAGAAAAGAAGTCAACATTATTAAACAAAAGCATATGCATCAGCTTAGAATACCAAAAGAATTGAGTGTTGGTATCATTCTTCTGCAGCTTTGACAGCCCCTCATGTATCCTCTTAGCCAAGAAAGAAGCAAAGTCATATGTCAGAAAGAAGTTAGGGTGTTGTATTTGCACCCCATGAACATGTATGCAATGGGCATTACCGCACTAGGACTTAAACCAAAAATTTGACACAATGAATAGAAAGTGGCCAGGAAATTATTAGAAAAAAAAATTAATTTGAAAGGTTCCTGGTCACTAGGGTTGATATGAAATTTTGAACCTTCTCCCCTAGCCAGATGAGGTGGAATCAACTTAGCTCTAAAAAGAGACTTCAACTTTGCCTACTCCTTCTTCATTTCGTCAAGTTTGATAGGAATTGATTATTTGCTTGGTTCACTCAAATAAAAAATGTATTGGATCTCTTCTCTATTAACTCTCAACAGAACCTTTCCATCATTATCCCTGATTATTCGTGTGATAGGGTCATATCTTGCAGCAACTACCCTAAGCAGGTCTACATCAGGGAATACATTTGGTACCACCAACTTCCCCATATCATACATTCATCCATTTGAGAAAGGGTGAGGGAAATTCCACTATCTGTACCACAATCTGAACATTTCCAAACCTATGAGGGGAACCCTAGCATCGGCGATGTTGGAGCAATTGTATATTAACCCTTTCCCCAGCATTTTCCCTTGCATTAGAATCAATCCCTTCCTCCTGTGATTTGTTGACAAGGGAAATTGATCTAGGAAATCATCGTACATGTTTCTTTTTAAATAATCAACTTGGCCAAAATGTTGTTTTGGTGGTGCCCTCTCAAACAAACTAGGGCTTCTTATAACTTCACACTTCAAGTAGCTAGGACTAACCAAAAATAGGAAATTACAGAACAAAATACTGTAATTTCTCACAATTTATAATTAAACTATAGCCCTAACATGCTTATCAACAAACTCACTGACAAGCACAGCTAATCCTTTCCCAAATTCAAGTGCAGAATGACCAAGAGGCATAAAAAATAAACTCATGATTTTGTTCACAGAAATCCCAAATTCTGGCTATAGAAACTCGTATTCCATCTTTGGCTCTTAAACTGCTCCGCAAAATAGTTGAATGCTTTGTGATACAAATAAAGAAGGAAAATTGATTTTATGTCGATCAAATCATGCTAGAAAGTGTCTCATTCACCATTAAAGCTCAATTTCATGTTGCATGAATGACTCCAACCATATTTGATGCAGATTTAAATTTGAGCCGTTGATTCTTCAGTTTGATCAAATCATCGATGACCACCTTCAAAACAGGCTGACATAATCGCCAACATGGCAATAAGGGGCCTACCATACCATACACTATGAAGGAAGTCCACATGGCAGTCGCCCATGATATCTTAATCCTACAAATTTTGATCGCACGATGGCGGGTAACCGCTGATCTTGAACATCAGTAATCTTTCTCCTTCAACACAGTCACCAGCCTTATTGTTAACCCTCAAGCAGCTTTTCCATCAAGATTATAACATATCTTTCAATTTGAAGCATGTGCATCTTAAGAGCACTTTAGTAACCCACCTTTTAATGTATTAAGGCTAGACAATATTTCCTTTTATCTTTTGGGCTTCATCATATGAGACACGTGGGTATGATTTCCTTCATAAGTGTGATCTATCTTAGCATATTACATTCCTCTTAGTGGCCTGATGTGACACAATTCATCCCCTAAGTTCTGAATATTTTATTCTTTGATTGGTCCTCTCTTGGAATAAATTAGACACAATGTTCCCTAATTTATAGACCTTGCATGAACTTAATAGGACTCCTTTGAACTTCCTTTTGCATTTTACATTTTACATATTTTTCGTCTTGCATAACATAGCTTGCATGACTGTGGTACCTTTGCATTTGTTCATGAGTTCTAACCATACAAAGCTTTTCTTGTCTCATGAAGCACGAACCAACATTTTCTTTTGTGGCACCTTGTTAAAGTTATCAGGAGGTATAACTTTGATATGGTTGAGCGGAAAGCCCATTCAATGGCACAACTTTCCCCATAGCCACCTATGTGTTTGTGAGTGCATACCAACTAATGTATGTATTTTACCTTTTGGGTCTTCTCCCTTGGTGGACCATTATGAGTTATGTCACCCCAGAGTGAGTATGTATTTTTCTTTTTTTTTCTCACAAACAACCTAGATCCAATCCACAACTAGTTGGACAAATGATCGAAACTTGATCTGATACTCCCTTTTCTTCTTCTATTTCACACATGTGTTCCTTTGTTATTATGTTTATTTTTCCATGGTATCTTCATCCCGAGGGCTTGATCATCCCTCTTGATCGTTGTCATTCCATCTTGCTAGCATAAGTACATTTGGATCCTTCTTGATATGCATGGCTAATTTTGTGTTAGTTTGAATCAAGTTCATCCTCTAACTAAAGTGGGGGATAAATGTACAATAGAAAAATGTATCATTGAAATTTTCATGGTCTTTTAGGTCTTTCTCTCATGGGGTGATCCCTCAAAGTTGGTTTACAATTTTTGGGAGGAACTAATTTTTGTTGAAATCACATATTTTTAGAAATTCTAATGATTTAAGCCTTTAAAAGTTTCTATTTAAAGCATTCCAATTGAAGATGGTTTGATCAAACTACCTTAGATCAAACCCCCTTGGATAGAACCCCACTAGTTTTAAACCATACCTATAACGGAGTCTCCTTTACACCTATCAAAATGTTGATAAAAAACCACTTTTGATTTAACTTTTGGGGGATCAAATGAATTTAATTAAAATTTATATTTTTTAAGTATGTAGTCCTAATTATAAGCATCCCAAAAAGTATAAATTTAAATAAATTTAATTTTATTATTATATTTATTTTTTATTTCTTGTGAATGTAGGTTTTTCACCAAAAATCAAGCTCTCTATTATGAACATGTGGAAAAATAGCAGATTATAAAAAATAAAAAATAAAAAATATGAGTGCACTAGATATTGAATTCCTTGATCCAACACACAAAAAAAATTTGAATTATGATACATACAAAAAATGTTACGCGTTATACAGTCGCGCTATGTCTGAATTGTAATTGGTTTGACTTCGAAACTTGATTAAAAAAAAAATATTCAATAAAAAACTATCTAACTAGGTGGAAGCACTAGATATCAGAGTTACAAATTTATCCTTCATGGAAAAAAATTTATGTGTTATATAGTGAGCGTCACTTTTTAAAAATGTTGTTTTCCGAAAAAAACTAGTTTTTGAGGAAGATGGAAAAAGAAGTGCAATATGATTCCAAAAAAAATGAAAAAAATATATTTAGAATCTATAGAAAAAAGTTCCAAGAAACTCTAGTTTGCATCATCTTCAAATTCCTCGCGATTTAGCCGTTATAGGTGCCTGAAAGTGAAGATTTAGTTAAAAAAAAAAATTTAGCATCTAGTTTGGCCAAAAATTGTAAAGCACTATTGTGGGATCACCCCATGATGCTTAACCTATTTTGCTTTTATTTAATGTTGCAATGTAACTTTTTCATTCACATTAGGTCCTAAACATTCAAATTATGACATCTTGTGAAGGTGTTGTGAAGTGTTGTAACACATTTATACACTTTTCTAGACTCTTCTCATTATAATTCATCTAAATATTCCCTTTTCATCACTTATTAAGTCCTATTTTAAAGTGTTGTAAAGTCTTGTAACAATATTTCATGATTTTCTAGGATTGTTATCAGTATTTACACCTTTCTTATGCTTTATATGACCCCTTTATGCACTCATAAGACTTAATGAAGACTATTTTTGAATGTAAACCTGACAAACAATATTAAATGTGATTAATTCTTGCACCCACTTACAAGCCCAAGGTGGGACCCATTTTCCATGGGTGGCGAATGAGTCCCTCTTGGCTTCAAATTCAAAATAATTCAAATTTTCTTTTAGGTTTTTATTTAAAAATACCTTATGTCAGCCTGTGATGAGGTATTATCGAGAAATTAAGGTAGAATTGTGTATTAATAAGTGTTTTTCTTCTCATTTTAACCCCCATTCAATCAAGTATTCATTCACTAGTTCATTCAATCATTCAATCCATCAAAGCATGATTCAATCAAGCAAATATCAAGTATCTTGGAGCAGCCATTGACATATATTCAAACTTCTTCAACAAGGTTGTGGTGAGTTTAGAACATTTTTATATTATTCATTCATCATTCCTTGTCCATTTCATTTCATTTCTTTATGAAGGGTTTGATTACCAAAGTGGGATATGACCGAGGAAAATCCCTATAACCTAACCCTTAACCATTTTTCCTCTTTTGCATGTTTGTTTGCAGACTTTTGTATGAAAATTTGTCAAGCAATTAGGTGTTGAAAAGTGGACAAGAAGTCAAAAAAGTGTTTCAAGTCAACTAAACCCTATTTCAAACTTTGATACAACCTACAGTCTGTTTTCTGCAGATTTGACTCCATCAACTCGACAAGAAGACAAGTGTAGATCTGGAGCTACATAATTGACCTTTGATCTCACAAAATTTTGGAGGAGGAATGATTCACCATTAGTGGTGAATGAGTCCCACGTTAAGGTTGAAAAAGGTAATTTTGTCATATTTTAGTTCCCGATAGTCAGAAAGTAGTTTTCAGTTGTTTCTGTCAGTAGTAGGATAGATTTTCCATCAATGGTGAATGAGTCCCACCAGGGATTTGTAATGATTTCAATCAGATTTCAAGACATTCTAGATTCATCATCCATTACCCAGGTGCACTATGTCCAGCCTATTTTAGTTTTGTTTGCATTGGTTTTCATCTTTATTCCATTTTTTTCATATCACATTGTGTTTTCAAACATTGCATATTCCATAAGTTTTTCATCAATAATCCATCAAGTTTATCATTTAGTTGCATTTACATCATTTCATTTAGTCATACACACATCATACAATCCTTTATTTGAGTGAACCACAACAATTTTAGGGTTCTATCTCTCTCCTTTTAGGTAAAAGATCCGAAGAGTTTAAGAGAAGTCAATAGAACCATGTAAATTGTTTGTTCAAATGGTATGTGTAGGATCATCATGGAAAAAATAGGCCCTTAAATGGAAAAAACTTCAGAAAAATCAGAGTTAGGCAACTTGATGTAAAAATTTGAATAAGTTAGATCTATATTATTTCAAAAATATGTAAGAATAGAGTCTGTAGCAAATTGAATGTAGTTTCTAAACTACTAGGTTTTTTTTTTAAATCTATTTGGTGAAAATTTGAAATTTCAATGTAGTAGTACTTAAATTTTAGGGAAAAAATAAGAAGTAGGTGTCTGTCTAACCACCCTATATACAATAAAATGATAATATTTTTTTTATAAGATTTTAGACATAAGTAGAGGACTCATGTCTAGATGTGATGGATATTTTTTTGTAATTTTTTTCCAAGTAAATAATTAATTATGAATTTTTTATTGCAACTTTTTAAAAATATAAAACTCGTATGTCTGACCACCTTAACTTTGTCAAAAATTCATGAAATTTAGTTTTTAATTTTTTATTCCTATAATATGTGAAGCATAGAATGTGATGCATGTTTCAGATTCAAAAAATGTGATACCGTTTGAAAGTTGTAGATGTTTTTCAATAAAATTATCAATTAGGACTTTAGTCATAATTCAAATAGAAAATGAATAATAATTATTTATTAAATTCAAAATGAAGCATAATTTATATTGGTGGAAAGATGAGAATCTCCTTTAATTTTCATTTCATCAATTTTGGGTAAAAAAAAATTCGTCATCCACATACCCTACAAATACCCATCATATCGCCACTTTTTTGCCCATCATGATTTTGCACATACCCCAAAAACATATCATATTTATCATCCCTATAACAAAAAAAAGACACAAACCCTATTATATTGATTCTCTCTTGTGGCAGCATGCTAATCATCAACCTTAATTGGTTTTTTCTCCAATTATGGGGTCAAACTTGAAAAGAGATGAATCCTAGTTGGACTAGGATCACTTTTCCTACTTCATAATTGTGTAAATTTATTTAAATTGGAGTGATTATTTGTATCAATATTTTTTGATTGGTAAATGAGTTGTTATTTTAAAGGTCTTGGAATATGAAATCTATGAAGAACAAAATTTAATTGGATAATAGCTCATATAATACACTTAATATAATTTTCTCTCATTTTCTAGAACTCTATACTTAATTTTCTCTAGCACTCATTTAAAGTCACATTTTCCTAACAAGATTGATTAGATACAATAATTACCAATGAAAAATTATAATCCTACTTCAAAATAGGTCACATGACTATAAATTTTTAAAATATTATTATTAATGTTGCAACTAGCTTAGGGTGGCATTAAGTATTGTTCTAAAAACTTGGATATCTATATAAATGGGATTTTATATCATTGGTAAGGTTATAATTTCCTAGGTGAGAAAGATTTGGGTTAAAGAATGAAAAATTTGTCTCTCATTTAGTGCAATAATTTTCATGGAGAATATTTTATTGTGTACCATGAGTCTTATTATGTTGAAAGAATGAACAAGGAACCATTTAATGTGTTGTCATTGATGCCAACATTGATTGTTGATAGTTTTATCTAATCTGATGAACATAATGAAGATATCCTCATTTGGTAATTTGATTTGTAATTGCTCATGTAATAAGATCAAATTATGAGGTTATAGTATGTTATTCTTGGATATTATATGCATCTATGATCAAGATTTTAGTAATTTTGGATGAATAGGCTGAAAGTTACAAGTAATCAAAGTTCGACATATAGTTTTTGGATTTATATAGTGTAAATGGGTAACTACAATCTGGTCCACATTTCTCTGGTAATTTGAATTTGACTCTAAAATTTTGGGAGATGGTTTACAAGTGTCAATACACTATATATTATAGATGGTGAGTGACTATATGATTAGATGGATTGTTGGTGGTTGATTAGTTGGCTTATTTTGTGATTAGGTCTAATTCTTTGTTGACCTAGTACTTGATATGTGTTGAGAAGATTAATTAAGTTTTGCAGATGTTATTAAGATCTATTTTAGGTCCATGCCAACCTAAAATTAAGTGTTACACATTTGATTTGAGAGCGAAGATTTTTTTGAATTGATTATATAGTTGACAAGGCAATTCATGTTTAATATAGGGCCACATCAAATTAAATTGATCTATTTAGATGTAATTAGGTATATATGTGAGACATTTTTGAGTTGTAGGATATGATGAAATGATATGTGATATGATGCAAACATGTGAATTTATATGTGATCTAAATGATAGCAGAATTATTGTGAATATTGAGCGAATGCAAGGCAGAGCAAAGTTTTGTATTTATAGCTTCATAGGAACTAAATTCAGCACAAGGAAGGTGCACTTTGTATCAGTTCACATTTTGGTTGTGTAGCCAATTTGTTTCTATATCTCTTTCTTGTTAAATAGGTGTAGGACAACTGAGAGGGGGTGAATCAGTTGTCACACAAGTTCAAACTTAAAACCTTTTCACTTATCAATTCTTCAACCACACTATTCTGTTATTAAATATAAGCATGAACCATAAATAATAGAAAGTAAATCAATGCATAAAACACCATATTTTTACGTGGAAAACCCAATAATTGAAAAGCCACGGTGAGGGTTAACTCACACTATATAGTACTTTCAAAAAAGGTGCACTACCAAATGAAGGACTCACTGTCCAAGTACAAAGGCTTACTACCTACAAAATGGACTCACTGTCTAACAAGGAGGCTCACTACCTACACAAGATTATACAAAACAAAATAAGGATTTACAACCCAAAATGAAGAAGAAAGATGCACCTATTATGTGTTGATATACAGTTCTGGAGATGCTCAATATTCAGAATTTACACTCTTCATTCTTCAGTCATTTTCACCTCATCTGTTTCCTTTCTGATCACACCTTTCTATTCATTACTAGCTCACTATTTCTTCTATCTCTCCTCTGTTGTATATGCAAACACCTTCACTCTTCCAAAAACTGTTTGCCATACATACATACATATATATATATATATATATATATATATATATATCCTATTTCCAATGCAAGAATCAATTAGGTTGGCCTAATTAGATGCCATTCATTTATAAAAGATATCAACTGTCGGCTCCAATAGATCACAAGATATTTTCAAAATGCTATTTAACCGTTAGCACATTAGATTATGTCGGCTTGGACCAAGAGATAGATCACACATAAGTTTTCTAATCATATCAAAATTAACTTAACAAGTCAGCCAAGAATGGTTTTCAATGCAATTAGAATAATGAAAATTCATCATACGAGCATCAGAACATGAAATAACCTGATCATGTGTTCCTTTAACATCCATAAGTAATTTTCCAAAACTGCAACAATAAATTGTCAATGGAAAAGAAATGCAAACTAGAATACCAGATCAACCACTATAGAAGATAAGTCAGTTATACACACTGGTTTTAGAGTACCAGACCAAGCTACCAACATGGTGGCATCAATAAAAAGATATAGATGACTTACTCATTCTTCCAACATTTCTAGCTATAAGCCTTATTGGATAGTGTGTCCTATTAGTGAGCCTCTATAATATCTTATAACTGATTATAATATATATTATGAGCTAATCCTCATCATGGTTTTCCCCTTTTTTGTTTTCCACATAAAAATCCTAGTGTTCATGTGCTATGTGATCTTCTGGTTACTTCATGTTTTCATTCACTTCTATAGTTAGATATATTTTGTTAATTGGATGGTTTGTGATTAATTGGTCATATAGAATACTAATTCAGCCCCTCTAAGAATTTTGGGTGTTCAACATATTCTCTATAAATATTATGATTATATAAAATATTTTACATACATCAATAATATTAAATTTAAATTTGGACATTTTATTTATAGTTACAACTCATGCATGAAATATGATGGTTCTCCTTATTGTCTCTTTAATTTTCAAATGTGTATTTTATTTTTTTGAGTTTCATAGATGATATCACTTATATATTCACATCAAGCTAGATCTAATGGTTTTTGTTGTATTCTTAATGATTTTTTCTATTCAAATTTATATTTTTTCTACATAAATATCTATCTTTTTTTAATTCATTTTCTTCATTCTCCCATATCATTTTTTTTTCTTTCTCCTGCTTTAGGTTTATATATGAAATGACTAGGTTATTTTAGATTAAATTTTCCTATTTCCTACTTCAACATATTCTCAAAAGGGCATGTGTTTATACTTGTATTTAAGTTAGTATTTCATGTTTATGTACCTATCTCTCGTAAGGTAAAAAAAAAACTAATCAATCTACCACTTGTGAGACTTACCTTCTCTAATTTTTCTTTTATATTTTAGTATATTACCCAATTGTAGTCAACATCTAGTAACACTATGACCTTGGTAAAGCTATTTAGTTTTATTATAATAGAGGATTTTGTTAGTCTGAATAATTTAATCCATTCACTATAATTAAGTGTACTTAGTTTGATGAGGTTATAAAAATTCTTCTCTAGCCTAATGTGCAAACTTTAAGCCTCTTGAGGTTACCAAGTTGTTTGATCAACCTCATGCATATATTTTTTTGAGTTTGGGAGACTTTATATCTCACCTCAAAATTCACTTAACACTTAGCACACAAGGATGATGAATTGATCATAGAGGTTGTTGGTTTGCACACTCCAAGTGTTCCTAAGGAACTGACACTTATAGGAGACATGCCTTCTCATTTATGACACTTTGTGGGGGACTTATCAATCCACCTATGAGGTGGATTGACTAATCCTTTGCTATATATATAAGGCTTTTGTACTCATTACATATGGGTTAACTAAATACAATTTCTCATATTGTTTGTTGGTCTTCTCATTTCATCTCCTAGATTCTCCTAATTCTAATTATGGTATTATAGTGGGAGGAAATAGTTGCAATCCATAGTTAAGTAATTTTATTATTTTTTAGGTTGTTTTGAATCCACACCTATTTAAAAGTATGGCATGATTGCTTGAATTCAGTCTTGGCAATTCAAATTACCATTCAATTGGCATTTTAAATTTGCAAGAGATGTGAATCCTTGCATTTGAGGCTTACATTTTTTTTTAGGCCATGTATGATTACAGAGGTGGCAATTTCGTGGGATAGAGGCATCATTGGAAATTAAAGCCTGTGAATGTGATCAAGCCACCACGATTTTTTCTTGGTACTCATGCAATTTGTAATATTTTGGTGTTTGGTGTATCCATAGGATGAGTTTGTTCATGTCATGTTTTTAAGGCATAATTTCATGTAATATCAAGTCACCCTTCTCTATTTGATAGTATCTCATGAATATCAATCTATGGTGGCCCATTTCGTAGCCCATTCTAGTCATTATTTGGGAGAAAAATTAGCCCAATCCAACCACCCACAGGCTCATCCATTCACAACCCATAAATTTGCAATTTAAATTGATTATACTTGCACATAATCTACACACATATCTACTAGAAATCACCCTATTTATGGGTAGAAAAATATACCAATTTCCTTTTATTTAGGCACATCCACCATCATTAAATTTTCTAGTTTAGGATGAAACTTGAGTAGTTGGGGGGTGCCTAACTGAAGAAAGCATGACCTCAGATGATCAATGTAGATAGTTTTATTTAGTTTTTAGTTTTAGTTTTTATAGTTTTAAAGCATAACAAATCGTCAGCTTGCATACTACAAAAGGTTCTTTGTTTTAAGATTTTTTTTATTAGTTGTTTTAGCTTCTTTTTTTTTAATTTCCTTTATCTAGTCTAGTTTCTTTCTTCATACATCCTATTCAAGATCTTAAAAAATCTTTATATAAAGTTATATTGTAACATATTCACACAATTTTAATATTATAGAGTTTAATAATATTGTAGTTGTTAATATTTTTCAGTTGTTGTTCACTCTTTCAATCTATTGTTCAATTGAATATAGTGTTAGTGCTTAATTTTCAATGTTTCATTTTGTATTAAAAAAATATTGTAGTTTTTTATATTTGGAGTGAAGTTTTGAACAACTTTTGTAGGAATTCGGTTCAAAATATAGACTATCATTACAATTGCTTCTGCCTAATAACTATTTGGAATATTTTTGGACTCTAACATACTTTATGCCATTTCTATAATGGTATGGTTCTTCCTTTCTACAATACCATTTTTTTGGGGGTTACAAACTGCACTAAGTTGTCTCTAGATTCCATGAGTTTTCCAAAAATTAGAAAACTCTTTGAAAGTGAATTATCCCCCACTATCTATTCTGAGTATTTTGAGAGAATACTCACTCTATTTTTCTTCCATAGCCTTAAAATGCTTGAAGAATTCAAATGCATTAGATTTTTTCTTAAGAAAATAAACCCAACTATAGCAAGAGAAATCATCAATAAAAGTTAAAATATAAAGATTCTTACCGAATGATTCCTCTTGCATGTCACCATAAATATATGCATGCACAAGCTCTCAAGGATATTTTTCCCTTGATGATTTATTCTTCAGAAATACATCTCGATACTACTTACCAAGGGCACACCTTAAACATACTTCTTCTTTTGCCTGAATTGCAGGAAGTCCCCTCACCATGTTCTTTTTATGAAGAAAAATTAATCATTGAAAATTCAAGTGACCATAACATTGGTGCCATAACCACAAATCATCTATAGTTTCCTTAAGTGCATGCATCTAGGGGACACCAATGTGAGAGGAAATAATATATTTTTTTATCATACAAGCATTTGCTACAAGATGATGGTTAGCTAATTTATCAAATATTTTTCAACAGTTATCTTCAAATACAACCTTATATTTTTTTTTCACTAGTTTCCAAATACTTAAAAGATTATGTTGTAATTTGGGCACATGGAAATTGTCATGAATAAATGTAGTTTCTCCTTGCTTAGTCATCTAATTTGACATAGCGATCAAATTTACCTATCATATGATTGGAGCATCCACTATATAGAAACCACACATCTTTGTGATTTTATTTTGCTAGATTGCATGTAAAAAACATATAATTCTTTTCATCTTCAAAAGACTCTTCAGTATAGTTGGCTCTTGACTTATTCAAATTATATTTTTCCTTGCTACATTTAGATTCATAGTGTCCATACCTTTCAAAATATCAATACTAAATGCTTCTATGATCTATTTAACTTCTTCATCTTTCTCTATTATTTCCTCTTCCTCTTCCTCTACCTCATCCTTTGTTATTAGAAGAAGATGCAACTTGAGATTTATTTGTATGAGATGGAGGAGTTGTAGAATTTTCTTCAATTCTCACAGTAGACTAGAAGGCTTGCACTAGGTTCTTCATAGAATTTTGTGCATATGCTCATCTTGAGATTAAAAAGAACCTATCAATTTTTCAACTTTGAATGTAGTTAGATCTTTACTTTCTTCAATGGAAATGACCATTGGATCAAACTTTGGAGGAAGGGATCTCAAAAAAAAATCTACATTTTTTTGCTCTGTGACACTTTCCCCTTGATTTTTCAGTTGATTCATAATACTTTGAGTCCTAGTAATAAATTATTGAATAGAATTAGCTTCTTTCATCCTTATATTTTAAAAATCTCTTTGAAAGGTTTGAAGTCTTACCAATCTTACTTTGTTAGATCCTTGGTATGCAGTTTGTAAGCTTCCCACACATCGTTTGACTTTCTCATACCAGATATATGGGGGGAAATTGAGATATCTAGTGCATACTAGATAACAAATAGAGCTCAATTGTCCTTCTTTTTTTCTTCTTTTAGTTGAGTTTGTTGATTTGTTGTTAAGGCATTCAAAGTAGTCTGATTTGTAGGTTCTATGTATCCCACTTCTACTAATTCTCAAACATCTTGGGATAATAGTAGGGTCTTCATCTTTATACTCCAACATTTGTAGTTATCTCCGATAAACAACATAAGTTGGAACAAAAAATTTCCACCATTTTCCATTCTAATTTTTCTTGGAGAAAACTATTACACTACTTCCTACAAAAAAATAGTATTCCTACAACCTACTCTGATACCAATTGAAGGACTAAAAATTAAGCACTAACAATATACTAAATTTAATAGTAGATTGAAAGAGTGAACAACTAAAAAATATTAACAAATGCAATTTTATTCAGCTTTGTAATATTAAAATTGTGTGTGAATATGTTATAGTATAACTCTATATAAAGAGTTTTGAAGACATCAAATAAGTTGTATGAAGAAAGAAGATAGACTAGATAAAGGAAATAAAAACTAAGCTTAAAACAAAGAACCTTTCACAGTATGCAAGCTATTGATTTATTAGTCTTTAAAACTAAAAAAAGCTAAAATTTAAAACTAAAGAAAACTATCTATGTTGATCATCCAAGATCATGCTTTCTTCACTATCCTCACAAAGAAATCTGGAATTGATACTAGCATATTGCTGAAAATTGGGGGTGTAAGAATTTGGCTAAATCTACAATTTTATTATTTGAAATAGCCATTGAAATTCCCATTGAATTCTCATTTCCAATCTGTCCATGCCATGGTAAACAACCATTATAAAGTGGGTGTGAAGATTTGTTTGTGAAAGAAGGTGCAAGTGTCTTTTATGCATCCTTTGGCATTTTGTACAATCCTCCATCCTTGGCATGACCAACACTACCAAAGGTATCGACCATCATTAAATTTCACCTACCACTCACAGGTAGTTCCCACAAACCTCTTTTTCTTTTGACTCCATATTCTCCTAAACTAGGTCAATATTTCTTGACTTGTGGATGATCATTTAGTTTTTTATTTGTATTGATCGATAACATTTAACTATAGTATTTAAATTTTATAGTTAACACTTTATGCTAGTACATAATCATTTATCACTACACACATTAACTTCCATAGTTAAAAATTTGTACAAGAGGAATCTTCTTTTGCAATGAATGTGGAAAATAGAAGGTGTTTAGAGAGGGAGGTGAAATTTTGGCCATAGTTAAAATTTGTATAAGGAAAGTCATTTTTTATTTTACAATGAATTTGGAAAAGGGGGTTTAATTTTATATTTTTATCTTTTATTGAGGTTTACAAGACACAAACTAATCTATTTCCTCCGCATGACATAACTTTGAAGAGCTTGTAACAACAAAAAGTCTTATAAATGCACTCATATAAAGTGCCACAAATAGAATGTGTGAAGGAAATTAGGGAAATTATTATACTTACATTGAATTATAAAGTGTAATAATGGATTGTACCATGACAACAATGGATACTCAAGATTATTACCTCATGTGAGTGTGCCTTGGAGCACACCCTTTCTTAGTTTCTTGTACATCTCTAAATTCCTTGTACACTCTCAATTTTAGTTGGTTTTGTGTATATTGTCCTAGAATTAAGGGGGACTATAATGTGTTATGTTTCTTTAAAGAATTAGTGGAGGAATCTTCTTTTGGAATGCCTCATGAACCTTCTATCTTTATCTCTTGAATGGGGGATTGATTCAATGGATCATAGTTTGAGATTCTAGTACTCTTTATCATAATACTATCTATATTACCGACTTCACAGAGTTTGATAATCTTTGTGTGCATTGGTTGAGTTGTGTTCATATGTTCACTCATGCAGTGTTTTTATCTCTCATCTTGATCCATATTTCTTGGAGATTTGTTGATTCCAACAGATTCCAATTCATCATCAACAAATTTACAACTTCTACATACTTTAGGATATTTTCATGATCATGTTCCTATCATTAAGGGACATATTCTAAGATGGTCTTAGATCCTTCTCTTTATCTTTTTGTGAAGGATCTTTGTTCCCACTAGTTGTTCTCCTTTACTCAATTTTATGACAATGCATTGTACATGGGTACCTAACATGGCCTCTAGTCAGGACCCATTTTATTTATATCTATTTGTACTTTTGTGATATGCCCAAGTATCACTTAAGTGGGGGTGTTAGTGTGAATAATTTAATATATTCACTATAATTAAGTTTACTTAGATTGATGAGGATAGACCACTTCTTGTCTAACTGAATGTGTAACCTTTAATCATCTTGAGGTTACTAGGTTATTTGGTAAACATCATGCATATACCTTTTTGAGATTATACCTTTTTGAGATTGGAAGACCTTCCATCTCACCTCAAAAGTCACTCAACACTTCACACACAAGGTTGATGAATTTGTCATAGAGGTTGTTGGTTTCTACACTCCGAATGTTCCTAAGGTTGACACATATAGGACACATGTCTACTCATTTATGCCACTTCATGGGGCACTTGTGAATCCACCTATGAGGTGGATTGCCTAATCCTTTCCTATATATGAAAATATTTGTACTCATTACATTTAGGTCAACTAAATACAATAGCTCATATTGTTCATTATTCTTGTCATTTCACCTCCTAGATTCTCCTAATTCTAATAGATTTATTCTTTTATCTACTAAGATTGGTTAACCCTTCTGCATTATCAATTTATTATTTCTTTACCACATGTTTCTCCTAACCATACATTATTTACTATCAACAATTATGACATTGGGATTACTATCTATAAAATTTAAAGTTGTTAACAATGATATTCATAGTTGAAAGTTCCATAAAAGCATGTATAGAGGATTATAGGGTTGTCTACTCAACAAGGTACTACTAAATAAATACCAAAATAAAAGTAAAAAAAAATCATAAGAATTATATGATGCAGGAGTATCCAGTGGTGTGAGGGCAATCTTGCATCACCCAAAAAGATGATTTCCATTTTTGTTCATGTTGTTTTATTTTTGTAGATATTTTTTCATTTCTGGATACCCTTTTCATTAAATAAGAGTTTCCAACTTTCAAAACTACTTTTCTGCTTTTTCTGCTCAACTGCTATTTTTAGCAGGTATGAATTTGAAGGTGTGGGAAGACATAAATTTATGGGAAGGTTCGGGATGGAAAAATAAGCACTTTGGTGAAAGCATCAGGTAAAGACCATTCACGGTTTGAAAGTTATTCAAGTTCCAGTTTCTAGTTTTTGCCCTAAAAAACCTTCTGAGTCCAATTTGAGGCCCTAACTGGTTCCGGATGGGCCCGTAAATTTGCAGATCACCAAAGTAGGGCCACAAGCCTTCTATTTTATGGAGCATCATCTTTTTGAGAGCTTTCCGAAAAGGTATTATCATTGAAGATCCAACGATCGGATTAAAAGTTATGGCTTCCAGAAGTTGGTGCATATTTTAGAAATGTGCTAATTTTCTAATGTGGATTTAAATTTGAATTTCAAATTGTAATTTTGGCACCAAACCGCCAAAAATCTTATCTTGAATGTTGTCTTTGGTTCCAAACTGAAATGAGTCTATTTATGGGCTAGTTTTTTATTTTTGAGTAACTTTTTGGGAAAAGAAGTTTGCATGCTATGAAAGGGGATCTAGGTAATTTTCTGTAAGTCTATAATTTGCATGTATCACAGAGCTCGAGGATTTGTGATCCTTTGCATGTAAGAGTTCCATATTTTAATAGAAAATATTATTCTCTATTTTGTGAGTGTAATTGTGTGTCTCCGGTTTGCTCCCTCGTCATTATATGGGCTATGAAATGTACCTACTTCCATCATTTAAATATTTAAAAGAACATGAATATTACAATAATGTCTACCTCATGATAAAATTAATTATACTTAGTATGTTTGCAAACTTCTACATTAATAAAAAATATATAGTTATCTATTAGTACTTCATTGTAATAGTTAACAAGATTTTTTTCTATATTTCCATGAAGAGTAAAATGTTCTCAAGACCATAGAATAGGTGCTAACTTTATGAATGAATAGGATTTTGTATAGTCTTATAGCATGCTAGATATAATTTCAAGTTTAGATTTAGCCCAATTTGCATTAGAAGCTATATGACGTACAAGAAACCAAAAGCATCTCACTACCTCTAAACTGCATAGACATAACATTTAATGCCAAATTGGATCAAATGAAAGGTGAAATAAAAAATTAAAATTATTTGTTTATTATGGTGAGTTGTGGTTCACTTCAAAGTAAATAAATCCTACAATATAAATTCATGAAAGGAACCCCCAATCTTCAATAAAAGTGGGCATTCCATGGATCACAAATTTAACCTATCATGTAATAATTTCCAATGGAATAGATGATCCAAAGACCTTGATGTCAAGAGTGACAATAATAGTAGAAGCATAATTACAATTGATGATTAGAGAATAAAATATTCTTATAATTCCAAAATATATAATAAATTAAAAGCACCAAAACTACAATATAGTGGATGTTCAAGGTGAACTATATGTGGATGTATATATAATATGTTATTGAGTGAGATGTACTTAGAACTAATGTAGGGTAAGTTATATATTGTAAACATCTATAATACATATCCATAAACAAATGGATATTTCAATCATGATGATTGGATGCATGAAGTTATTTATGATTTTCCATTCTAAACTATACCATTTTGTACACTCCTAATTGCATTAGGAAGACATGGATCAAAATGAGATCAAAGTAAAGGGGAATTGTGCAAGGTGTGCAATTTTCTCTTTTTCAATAGGAATTTAATTGTGCAATCTGATGTATTTTTTTATCATTGGGGATGCATTTAATGACACATAAATCAATTTGAATTCGATAGCCTTAACAAGTTGTTTATTTTTGGACTCGACATTATGTCATTAGCAAAATTGTTTAAAACATAATAATTTTAAATGGAGCACTTAAGTTTTGTAAACAAGCTCAAGATTCTTCATAAATTGTACTATATCATAAGGTTTCTAATAGTAGGAGTTAGGAAGGACAAAGGTTCTAATTAAATCTTTTTGTGAGGCAATAGATGGTTGTCATGCAGTTGAAATGAGTTAGTATTTTTATGAAATCACTAGAAGTGGCATTTTTACCATTAGAATGTCAAGAAACTAACTTCAAATAGCCTTTCCACATGACACAGAAACACAAATAAATATATGCTTAAATTCTCACATAGCACATAGAATGATATAAGGTAATATATTTAGTTAATTATTATAAAGAAAACAGATGAAAGCCTCTAAATTTAACAAAAAGTATTTGTTTAATAAATAAAAAAAAACAAAAGCTCAATACCTTGAAACCCATTTATTATGCTAATGCGATTTGAAAATCACATCTCCTACTTTTTCCAATTAGAGATCTAAATAATGTTTAAAAATATTTTATACACTGTAGATTATCGGCTGCATTTTAATAGAAGATGTGTATGCAATATTTAAGGGAGAATGGATCAAGTAAAGTCACTTTCCATTGAAGAAGATTTACTTAAAACTCCTTCCATGTATGGAACTAAACCCAAGACTTAAAATCAAATGCAGGTGTGGATTTCAAGAAAAGAAATGGAGGAATCTAAGCACTTAGATTCGGAGGTCTAGAGCAGAAGCAAATGCTCAAATCCTTGCTTGGAAAGTGCTGCACCATAAGCTGTCGGTGGGGGAGAGATTGAAATATTTAATGATTCAGCCAGCCATGTGTCCTTTTTGCAAACATAATGAAAGCATAAAACATATTTTTTGGGACTTTTTTTGAGCTAAGAAAAAATCGAAGGCTATATTTTACTTTTTCCCTGCGATTTTTGACCATGTGTTGCGTTGGAAAGAAGTGATATTGGGTGTTGAGCTTCACAATAATGTGGTTGTTGATACTATGAGACAAACTATTTTGCTTCATATCTAGAAAAGTGGATGTTTAGCTATGTTTTCTAATCATATTATGCATCAGAAAGTAGAAATTTTACAGTTTTACTTTGACATCATGGCACAATTTGTTTCTTTGTGTGTTCAGTTGCGTGAGGATGCTAAATACAAGCAGCTTTTGGAAGAGGTCAAATATCAGTTTTGCACCTTCATGAAGGAGACATCCATTGTTCTATACAGCTCCAAACCTTGTTTAAGTTTCGAGTATAAGTTGTTTTTCAGCTACTGTTTTGTAGTTGGTAAAATGTTCTTGTGTTGTGCTATAATGTTGCTGCTACTTTCAGCAATGATAATGTGTTTCCAGGTGCTGTTTGTAAGTGATTATGATGTATTTCCAGCGGCTGTTTTCAGCTGTAACTTTCAGTTGGTTTTTTGTTTTATGTCCTCTTAGTTGAGGTTCATCACTGGTGGTTGTTTCCTCAGTTCTTAACTGGGTTTGTTTGCTTCAGTTGTTCTTTCTAGTTGTCCTTTTCTTCTCAGTCCTTTTGTTGAACTGTTATTTAATTTATTTGTAATCTTTCAACATTATTCAATAAAAAAAATAAAATCAATAAGATTATTGATTGTGATATTTCATCCGCCTCCAATATAATTGGAGGAGATTCATTCAATCAAAGTTTCTTGTTCTACGTTTCAAATGCGTGAAATGAGAAAGAACGTGGAGTGGAATTGATAGATGGACTTAATAATCATAATGATGGAATTGATGATGCATTATTTAGTAAGCGTTGGATTGCCGGCCCATCGACTGAAGCCACCATACGAATACTTAGATTGTTAATTAAATTAGCGTGCGGCCGTTTCATTTCTTAATTCTGACAGCCAAGGATGGCGTAAGATAAGGATCATCGATCACGTCATTTTAAGCCAGATACCGTCAAGCAATGTAGCTCAATACATTTTGTCATGTCACCAATTGCTGTCTTAGTTGGATACTCAATATATAAAATTGGGCTAGTAAGTGGAGGAACAGATCTGAGTCAGAGAAATATCATTCTTATATAGAATGAACTAGCAATGTAATATTGTAAAGTTGGAATTTACTGACCGATACTAATTGAAACTTTTCGTATTGAACAATCCAGATTACTGGAAGCCTTAAAAAATATGGAGATCTGCAGAGGAAGAATCACAAAAATTAACCCAGCAGCTACATCCAATTAATAGCATAGAAATGACAACTAAACAAGAACAAGAACTTTAATATTTTTATGTTAAAAGCGATTTTATATTTATATATGAGTTTATTTTAAAGAAACATTTTAATATAATTATATAGTGATATAAAATAGATTTATATGTTAAATTTATTAATTTATTAATATTAAATAGGTTTTAGTTCTTTATATTTATTTTAGTTTTTATATAATTTTAAATATTGATTTTATTTCTATATTATTTGCATATTATCATGCGCTCACATGATTATTAATTTTAACTTTCATAGATAAGATCAACGTATCATCATCTCATTTGTTAATCTAAGTCAATCTCATAGTGTGCAAGTTCATTCACATGGTCTGAATTTGACTAATTTTTTATTTATTTTTTTAATTCAAATTGCAAGGTCCTAAATATTTTTACTAGTTGTTGATACTTGACAAGATACACATTTGTGCAATAATTTTTTATGACTTTGTATATAAATACATTCATTTGTACATTAATTTAAATCTTGGATCATTCAAACAACTTAATCAATTACAAACAACATTTATCTAAGCAATTCAGTTGAGAGCACAAAAATAAACACATCAACTTTGATGTCTAAATTTGTAATTTTTATATTTTGAGAATATTATCTTGAATATACATCTAGGACTTTAAAACTACTCTCTTAGGGTTGATTGAGGAGAACTTAATCCTCACACTTCAATAGCTTTCCAAAGGTGTTTTTTAATACTTGTAGTCGATGCAAATTTTCAAACATAAAGGATTGAGGTGAAGAATATCAATAGAGTGTACGATCAAGCATTTGAAATACACACATAAGAGATGAAATCCATAATAAATATTAGTACTACAACATTTATAATTGATCTCAGAACACATAGGATTGATCCACCATATTTTGAGTGGAGTATCACTCAATTTTTTTTCTTCTACTTATAACAAAAGTAGGAAGTTATTGCTTCTAGTTGTACTTCAAAATTTATGATAAAAAATTTGAAAGTTATTTATTAGTTATTAGAATAAGTTTTTTTTTTAACTTTTATTCATTTCCTCATTTTAGGATCTAGTTACATGATCTATCATGGATGGATTGTGGAGGGATGTTTGGATAGATATATTGGATTAGAAGCGTGAAACTCATGAAAAGGGACAATCCAGTCTTAAAATGAAGCTGAAAGGATAAGAGATTGCATCAATAAATTTATAGAGGATGGTTATTTGGGGATAGGAGACATGGAGATTATTTGATGGAGGATTTAGGATGTGATCTCCAATGTCTATTTTAAATATGAATTATTTTTTCTCCAAGATATGAAGTTGGATAGTGTTAGATTGGTGATATTATGATATGGGATAGTGTGTAGAAGATGATTTACATGTTTAGAGTTTGTTAAATCATGTGTTAATTTTGTGCCCCAATCCCTATGAACATCAAGGTGGGTAGGAAGATGGTTGGAATTGATGTGGAATGAACAAAAAAAGAAGTATAATGAATGGACGTTGATTCCATGATAAAAGGTGTAATGGATGAGAGAACTTGGCCCCAATCATAAGAGTACATAGAGATAATTGATCTTACACATGACACATGCTTTCCAAGTTTTCATCATGGTAGTTGTCCAAAGTTACATAAGAATGGTTTTCATTATCAAACAAAATATATCTTTCTAGTTTTTCTATTTTATTATTTTGATTGTTAGATATATGATGTATGTTAGTTTTCTTAATGGAAAATTGGCCCAAGGTGCCAAGAAAATATTTTCACCATAAAGTATTTTTTCTCTTTACTATTTTTTATATTTTGAATATTCTTTCATCATTTTAGGTATTTTAGGATTAGAATTGATCTTCAAATTATCATTAACAATTTGGATCTATTTTATGGTCCTAATGTAGATGATAGTATGTGATCCATGAATATTATTATTACTCCTATGGATATTGGAGTTTGCATTATCAAAATGCTCAAAACATGATAAATTCCAATGGGAGTACTTATGATAAAGTGTTTATAATGTTGAAAAGATGGTTGCCATTGCACCAAAAGATTGAAATGTTAATGCCTAATACAACTACCAAAGTTAGTGAATCCACGTGAGGCAATTAAACTATGTCAGGAACCTGAGTGTAGCATTGCATGGAACAAGGAGACCAAGGGAACACACCTTGCAACAATCCCCCTAGCGCAAGTGAGGGGTATGAACCCATGACCTAGGCTCTGATACCAATTTTTACATAAACAATTTTCGTTGCACCAAAAGATCAACTTGTTCATGCGCAATACAACTACCAAAGTTAATGAATCCATAGGAGGTGGTTAAGCCATGTTGCAAAATTGAGTTTTATGCTACACAACACATGGAGACCAAGATTGCACACCTTGCAACAAATAATCAGACATGGTAGATTTGTGTGTGAACACTTTTTCTAGTGAAAGATAGATGTTGAATTATTATGAGGGATGATAGACAGGGATGCAATATTTGAAATTTTGGATGTGGGAAATTTTCTATTTTCAAAAATTAGAATGGTAGATGACTGAGTCTAGATTTTGTATTGGAATTTTGTTTGGGAAATAACTATTTATACAATTTTTGTGATGGGATTAATAGTCATTTTGAAGGAGGTAAGAACTTTTATATGTAGGAGGCCTTTTTTCCGCATGGCTACTAATTTTTTATTGACTATTAGATTTAAAATATTTTCTTTTCTTGATCTAGTTTTCTTTAGGATCCATTTTGACTCCATGTTCATATTTGTATTTTCATGATTTTAGAATTTAATTATAACCTTTTTAACATGTAAGATTTTTTTTTTTGTGTCCTAGGTTGTGGATTCTAAAAATTAGGAGTTATGATTTATTTCATGGTTCAAAAAAGTAAACAAAATCCTTCTAGTAAGGACTACAAATGACCCTTATTTTGATTCTTGCATTAATTGAAGTTTTCTTCAAAGTATTGGTAAGGTATCACTCACACTATTATATTTCTTTGTTGATGAATAGGCATGACATTGATATCTATGATTTACATATGTAGTGTAGAAAATGGTAACCCTTTTTCACACTTAATTTGGGAATAATTGATATAAAATTAACCTAATAATGGCTTGATTGAGTATTGCAATGTGTTGTACACATTCACATTGAATCTAGGGCCCATTTTAACAAAGTGTACTTAAATTATACTATATTTAGGGTGTTGTAAATTGTTGTATTACAATTTCACACTTATCTAGGGTATCATTAATTAATTGTGGTTTATTTAGCTTAATTAGCCCCTTTAATTCAAATTCAAGCCCTCTTAATTACACTTTCTAAAGGATCTATCCTCACACCCAATAATGATATTGTATGAAATTTAATTTGGAAAATTGAAGGTTCTAAAAAATGTTGCTAGGACCCATTCACCTTTAGTGGTGAATGGGTGTTCTCCACATAGGACACCCCTTTTCTTTGCATTTTTAAGGTGGGTTTTCGATGTTATTTCATCCCCCCAAAGATGGTCCTAGAAAGTTGTGCTAGGACCCATTTTCCTTCAGTGGTGAATGGGTCCTCCTCACATGGGACACCCTTTTCTTTGCATCTTTGAGGTGGGTTTTTGATGTTATTTCATTTCCCCAAAGTATGGTCATAGAAAGTTGTGTTTTGACCCATTCTCCTTTAGTGGCAAATGGGTACTCCTCACATAGGAAACCCCTTTTGGAATTTAATTGTGGTGGGATTATAATGATTTTAAATCCTATTTCTGATGTCAACTTGTATTATTTGAATTTCGGGGTTAATCTCCAAATTTCATATAAATATGAGGTTAATTCACATAGTTCCATCTAATAAGCAATCCTAGAACTTCATAAGAAATCAAGAGCACTTACACAAGAGTTTACAAGAGCATTTCAATGGAATTCAAGAGTAGATTATCAAGAGCTTATGGTAGCAATTCAATATCATTTCATCATGTCAAAGGCATAGTGCATTCAAGCATGCTGTTGAGCTAAGATTGTTGATGTAGCATTGAAGATCTACTTGCAAGAATAGTTTCACAACTAATTTGAGATCAAGATCTACATTCTTCTCAGCCACTTTGAATGTTAGTTTGTAGATTTACATTCCAAGACAACTTCCAAGGTATCATCATTTCATTATTTCATGTTTATGCCTCAATTTCATTATTTCATTATTTGGTTTATTTACCTAAAATGGGTTTGACTTAGGAAAGCCCCTATTTACTAACAATCAACAAGTTTGCCTCATCTTGAATGTGTGTTTGCAGATTTATAGGTTAAAGATCAAGTGGAGAATAAATTTGAAGCAAAATTGTCAAAGTTGTCAAGTTGCAAAAATTGTTATTTACATTGCAAGAACGTAGAAAGAAGGCTACAAAATTTTTTATAGGTTTTTGGGAGCTGCTAACCGAGGATCTGAGAGTGCAGAAATAAAGGAATATAACCTAGATCTTAGTTTCAAAAAAACCTAGCAGGGACCCATTCACCACTAAAGGTGAATGAATCCTTTGTGACCTAAAATATCCTTCTTGCAACAAGGTACACATCATTCTAGCCTCTTAAAACTTCCCTTATTGTTTCTATACTAGTTAGGAGCCATTTTTTATTGTTTTTTAGGCATTTTGGCCCTCACAATTGAGTGGAACATCCTTAGAAAAACATTGTGGCTCATCATCTTGTTCATTCACCTTGATGAACCCTATTTTCTATTGTTTCAGCATAAAATTATAATAGTTCTAAAATATCTTTTTCATGCATGCCTAAATTTTTTTGTTAATATTTCATTCTTTAAAATTATTTATATAATAGGTTAAAATTTTGCTATTTTGAAACCAAGATGATAACCCATTTTTGTGTATTTGAGAAACATCAATGTTTGGTATTTTATCTTTTGAAAGAAAATTTCTTTCATAAAAGCAAATGATCCTAATTAAAAGGATACTAGAGTTTGATATTTTTTCATGATAATTATTACTTGATCATTTGATATGTTGATGTGATTCATATTATCTTTCTTACAAAGATATCTCTTGTGTATCATGTAAAAAAAAATATTACCAGTGTGTCTAACAAAGGAAAGTGTCTCATCTTAGGAAGTGGATATTGTTGGAGTATTCATAGAATTAGATTCAACTTTGTGATCATGGATGGAATAAAGATGGATGAGGTAATAAATAGGATTTATTAAACTTGGATAATATCTTTATCAAATATTAGATGACCTTATATTATATGATCGTAAATAGGATTTTGAGAAAATATTAGTTTATAATTGATGCCATCATCACATACAACATTTTGGTCAAAGATTGGATTTCCATAAATTTCATAATTATTTATGGAGGATTTATTAGTAACTTGATATTATTTTTTCTTTGGAAAAATTTCATCATGATTTATGAAAAGAGGAAAATAAGGGGGTCAGACTTTAACCTCTAGGGTTTTGGATCAAAAAGGAGAGAGACTATTTCCAACCTTTCAGTCAAGAAAAAACCCTTGAGGTTTTAGTGCAAAGGAGATTGAAATCTGGAAAAGGGGTTGTCCTAGGGATTGAATGAGATATAATGAGGGGTTCACCACCAAGTGTAAACATGGAAAAGACAATGAAATGCAAAACACAGTGTGATATGCAAACTAATGCTAAATGACCTAGAAAAATGAACAAACTATAATGAAAAGTTATGAGATTGAAAGTGTGCACCAAGTAGACTAAAAAAGGAATAAAATAGGTTTGGATCATTCAAAATTCTAATGTTAATGCTGACTGGGACTCATTCTCCAATCTGGGTGAGTTAGTCCAATTTCAAAGAAAATGCTCCATAGTAGGTTTCAGCCAAAAGGGTATCCAAATCATAAAATACCTCTATCAGGCATGTATAGTGGGACTCATTCACCAATAGTGTTGAATAAATCCACTTCTTTTCTAGAAATTTTGAACTAGATTTTGTTCCTCTTGGTTTACTCTACTTTTCTTGATTGGTTTCCAGATCTGAAACTATAAATTGGCACTTGTAGGTCTTCTCAAAGAAACTCCAAGGATTGATGACAACTTTGAAATTTTTTAGGGATTTGACAACTTTTCTCCAACTTGGATTTTTGGTAAATCTACAACCTATCCCTGCAAATCACACACGAGAAGAGGGAAAAATTTTGTGCAGTTACAACATACGGGTTATCCTTGGTCAAACCCTTTGTTGGTAATTAAACCTTGAAATGAAAGCAAATGTAAAAGGAGAATGATGAATGAAAAAAAGACTATGTTACAACTCACCAATCCCTTGCAATTAAGTGTTGCAATTATGCTTGAAATAGCTACAATAGATGTGGTTCTTGACACAAGCTTGAAGGAGATGGAACTTTAATGTAATGCTTGCTTTGATCATGAACTCTACATCACAATTCTTAGCAAAATAACAAACATGAAGAATGCAATCTTTGACATGACAAATGACACTTGAAGAATGCTCTTGAAAGCTTGATAATCTACCCTTGAAATTCCTTGAATTCTATTGTGAATGCTCAAATTCTCTTGTGAACTCTTGAAGTGATCTCTTGAATACTAGGTGAGAATATGAGTGAAAGAACCTTGTATTTATACTTAATTATGCAAGAATTCCTGAAATTGCAACACTACAAGTTGACATCAAATCTAGGAGAATAAAATTCTAACAAAAAGTTGAATTAAATTTGAATTTTGGTCACACATGATTCATTCACCCAAGGTGGTGAATGATTCTCATCACACATAATGTATGGGACCAAAAATAAAAAGTTTCTAGAAATATGTGAAACTTGCACCGAAGCCAAAAATACCTAGGTGGGACACATTCACCCAAGGTGGCAAATGAGTCCCTGACAATAAATATAGGTCACATGTATGACATGAAAACCTAAATTATGCTTGGTTACTAATTGAGGCTTGTGGATTGAAAATAGGTACAATTAAAGCATAAGAACTTAGCCCAATTATTAATGACAAGACTAGAGGAATGTGAAAGTGTGTTACAATACTTAACAACACTTTTGCAAGGAACCATTAAATTCCATTAGTTCACAAGGGCCCAAGACCTAATGTGAATTTTTTATCCACATTACAACACTAAATCAAGGCAACATTAAGCCCAAATCCACAGGGAGTACCCAAACAAGTGTGAAAAAGTTGGACCCTTTTTTTGACACTACATTTAGCCCCCACTTTAGTGAGAGGATGAACCCGCTTCAAACTCACACTAAAGTAGACAAACATGCACTAAGAGGGGTTCTAATGAACAACAGCTAGCAAGATGAGACGACAACAATCAAGAGAGGTGATCAATCCCCCAGGATCAAGATCCCGTGGAAAACCAACATAAGCTCAAAGGAACACACATGAAAATGATATAAAGAGAAACAACAAGGCCAAGCATACACTACCAAATAAGGAAAAATAAGGAGAAAAGAAATAAAAGAATCAGATTGATCTTTGATCGTTTGTCCATCCTGATATTGAATGGATTTGGGATGTTTATCTAGAAAATGCATACTCACTCTGAGGTGACGAAACTCTTGGCTATCCATTAGGTGAGAAGTCCTAAAATGTGAGAAACATACAGTGATGGATGGTATGCACTCACACACATGCAAGTGGCTATGGGGAAAGTCATGCCTCAGATTGGGCTTCTTGTTGGACCATACCAAAGTTATACCTCCTGATAACTTTAATAAGGCACCACAAAAAAAATGATTTTCAAGCTTCATGAGACAAGAAAAACTTTGTATGCTTGGAGCCCATGAACAAACTAGATGTCACTACAGGCATGCAAGTTTTATTATGAAATTTTTCCATAACAACAAATGCAAAATGTAAAAATAGGAAATTTTCAAAGGAGTTTTGGTTAGTTCATGTGAAGTATTTAACTTAGGGAACATTGTGCCTAATGTCTCCAAGAGAGGACCAATCAAAGAATAGAAAATTTGAAACTTAGGGGATGCAATGCATCACATCAAGCCACTAAGAGGAATCTAATATTCTAAGAGAGATCACACTCCCAAAGGAAACAACACCTAATGTCATCCACAAAGTGACAAACACATTGTATGACGTAAGAAGGATGCGCAAAGAATTGAGAAAGAGGAAATTGCAATAGAATAATGCCAATGTATGCCCCCACTTTAAAGGAATTGCTAAACACCATACTATTAGCAATTAATTTAAAGTAGAAAATAAAAAATGCAAACAATAAAGAGGACATGAGATCCAACATGGAAATCCCTATTCCAACCCATATGTTTCCAACTAAAGTTGAGTCATGCAAGAGAAAAAGAAAAGAGAGGGGTTTCCCCCAAAATGAAAACACCAAACACATAAGGGATCTAGGATTTGGGGTTAGTATGTTCTTTGCTACAATTTTCTTAGAGAGCTTGGAACTTTTTTCATCCCCCAAATACACATAGAATTGGAAGAATGACACAAAGAGAGAAAAAACAAAGTAAACCCTCTTGGGTCAATATGGAAGAGACATAGGGTGTCCCGATGCCTTGCGTCATCCCAAAAAAGGAAAACACAAGACAAATGAAAAAGATAAACGTGAAGGTAGAAGAAAAGAAAATGATTTTGGGTCAACATGAAGGAGGCATGAATGTCTCAATGGCTTGCGTCATCCCCAAAAGGAAAACACAAGACAAATAAAAAAGGGATAAATAAAAAGTCAAAAGAAAAGGAAAAGGCATTTTGGGAAACATGGAAGAGACATAGGGTGTCTCAATACCTTGCATCATCCCCAAAAAGAAAACACAAGACAAATGAAAAAGAGATAAAGATAAAAAGCGAAAGAGATGTATGAAATAGAGAAGAATGAAGGTACAAATAGAGGAACGTAGAAAAAGAGAGATAAAATCATACAAAACATCATAGGGAATCACATTACGCACATGCAATCACACAAAAAAGAAAAAGAAATAATGCAAAAGACTAGTAAGGAAAATTCAAGTCAACCTATGAGTACGTCATCCACCTCCCAATCATGTTATGTGTATATTGAAGGTGGGAAACTAGCCAAAGGGAGAAGAGCAAGTGCTGAACTAGGAGAAGCACCAGGTTCAACACTCTTTATAGGAGATTTGTGACTCAAGCTCATGGAAGAGGAAAATAGTGTGTTCAATTCATTATGCACCTCTTCATCAATTTTAGCAATCTCATCATCATCATCCAAGTTAATAACAATAGGAGGATGAATGATAATTTCCATTGAAGAGTTAAACTTTTGTGATTTTTTTATTGGGTCATTTGGTTGGGTAGGGGTGTCATCATGCATTACCTCAATCAAGTTCGGATCTTGATTTTCTTTTTTTAGTCCTCTGTGTAACTTGCAAGCAATGGCACAATGTCTACACCTACGCTCTCTAGTACCTCTATTTCTTTTGTTTTTGTTTTCAAGTTTTGTAGGAGTGGGTTGATCAACTATAGGTTTCTTTTCTTCCCTAAGTGGAGGAATGGAAGGAACCACATGAGGATGTTCAACTTCCTTCTCTTTTACTTTGTAAACTTGTTTGATTTTGGGAGGTGTAACAGGGTTATTTTCATTGTCTCTTGGTTGTTTGTGGGATGTAGATGAAGTTTTTGTTTTCAGTTGACCTTGGTTGTTTGGTTATTGTTTAGGTTCAAGCATTGTTTCATCAAGGATGGGAGTTTTGGAGGTGGACAGGGACATGTTTCAAATAGATAGTCTTGATATATTTTTTTCCTTGAAATTTTGATAGGACAAGAAAAATAATTCTTCTCGAGGCTTTATAGTTTCCATGGGCTTGGGCAAGAAGGCATCTAGGGAAAAGTTTCCTTTAGAAGACAAAGGGTTAAAGCTGCTATGGTGGACTATGAATATTTCATTGTCAAAGGGAAACTTTAGGCATTTATGCACAATCGAAGGGACAAATTCCATGGAGCAAAGCCATGGGTGGCCTAGCTTCACATGAAATTGGTCCAACTATAGGATGATGTAGAATACATGACATGCCTATTCTATTTGGTCCTATTTGTAATGGTAAGGTGGTTGATCCTATCATAGGGAAAGAAAAACCATTGTTTGTCTTGATCCATGCTTTCCGTTGATCATATGAACATCTTGATATAGTTCATGTAAGAGTAAAAACTCTTTGGTGATCACATTCTCTCCATAGGTGGGATCTATTAGTATCTCATTAGTGGGCTTGTCATAGATTCGACAGGCTATGTAGAGAGGACCATCGGGAAAATGTGTAAGTATATCCTTAGAGGAGAAATTTTTTTCAAGAGAACTCTTAGGTAAGCCCTTATGAGGGATGACATCTATCATCCCTACCATTTCATCTATAGAATTTCCATTGATATCATTATTTTCATCATCTGTATCAACATTCATCACATCATTCATTTTAGTTTCACTTTAGATTTGACAAATGAAATATTATGTTTGGGAATTAGGTTGGTAAAAATTTGCATTTTTTAGTTAGGAGTGGAAACAAAATTATTTCCTTGATCACTAACACCTCCAATGGATAGACGACTAGAATCAATGAGGTCTTGCACAAGATGTTTAAGACACTTACAATGTTCTGTGTAATGTCCATTTTGTCGATAATAGTTGCAATAAGAATTTGATTTCAATAGCTACTTGGTTGTTGAAATTTAGAGTTGTTTGTTGAGGGGGGTTGAATTGAAGGAAGCCTTTATTTTTCTATTTAAAAAGTTGGGAATTTTTTTATATGCAGGTTCGGATCTCTTGATTCAGCTAGAAGTGGACTTTGTATCTCGACTACTAACCAAATTTTGATAATCATGGAGGGTAGTACACAAAAGCATGAAGGATGGGAATTTCATTAGGGTGAGTTTGTATTGAATATTAGTTTTCAAATTTTCTATGAATATATTTTGAAGGTGTGGGTTGGGGACCTTGACATCAATTTGGGAATAAAGCGATTGATAGCGTCAAGATAAAATCAATTATCTTTTCTTCTTCTTTTTGCTTGTATCTCATCAAATCAGCCAAGGTCATCTTGGGATTCATATGCACTTGGAAGTGGTTTACAAATGCCTCAAAAATTTCAATGAATGATCAAATTGAGTTGTTTGGTAAAGAAGAGAACCATTCCAAGGTCATAACTTTCAAGGACCTACAAAATACTTTTTCCAATAGTTTATCGTCAAGGATAAATTCACTACATAAGGCGGTGTAGGCATTAACATGGTTAGTAGGATCTCCCTTCCCTCCATATTTCTTAAATCTAGGAACCTCTACAGCTTGTGGCATTGGTGTTCACAATATCTCCAAGGCCAATGGACTGCCTTTGACATAATATGTACGCAAACCATTTTGATTTTGGTTGATGGTGGAAATTTACTTTTGAAGGGATGAAATAGCTTGGAAAAGTTGTGTTATGAGAAGGTCATTTCTTGTGTTATGAGATGGAAGTGAAAGTGGTGATGGACTGTATGTGGTTGTAGGACAAGTGAATGGAATACTTATAGGTGGTAAGGTAGGATATATAACTTGTGATGCCATATAGGATTTAGGGATGCTAATAGGAATACCGAGGGAAGGAATCACATTACTAAATTTGTTGCATTGTTGTTGTGACTTGGGGAGTGGTATAGTTAGGTATTGAGAAAATTGTTACGAGAGGAGGAATTTGAGTTCCTCCTTGACTTGTAATATTGCTTCTTCGAAAAGGACAACTAGTGGTTGAGGGAAGATGTTTTCCAATTATTTTTACTATGTTTTCCATAAGGTCAAGGCCTTCCTCACATTTAAGCATGCAATGAATGTTTTCTATGGTAGAAATTGAAGTGGTTGAAATATTTTCAAGGCTTATTTGATGTTGTAAGTTTACTATGTCCTCATGAATTTTTGTTTTCTTGTGGAATGCTATCATTCCTTGGTTCATCTTTCATGTTATCTAAGGGAAAGAGTTGCTAATGGTGTTATCCATGCCTAGTGTACTAGTGTCAATACTAGGAGTGGAAGCTCTAGATAACCCAAGATCCACAATGAATGTGCTATCGTGGGATGACACAAGTCTCAAACTTCTCCTCACTATGGTATTAGCAATAGGACACCTAACACTCATGCAAAGGATACTAAATGTGGGGTGAATGAAAATGCAATGTAAACTAATAAGAATGAAATGGTTATAACTTAAATTATGGAAAGTAAAATAGAAATGTAGAAACAACAAAAAATCTCATAAACTAAAGACTGAATGCCAGAAAATGTAGTGAAAAATATGCAAAGGGATTGATTCACCCTAAGTGGCCAATGAGTTCAGGAACTAATTTTTTTGAAAATTTGCAAAAAAATTGAATTGGATTTTATGCTTTTCATGTTTTCTGATGCAAATCTGAGATGCAAATGTAGAATTTGACTAATTTTCAATGAACTTAAGTGCACTAATGTAAGATAAATGAGTTTTTCACTAATGCAAAAATTGAAACCCTAGAATGCAAATTAACCAATGAAAAACCTAATGCAATGTTAATGCAAGATAAATCTAGGATGAAAATGCACTCCAAATCAGAAATATGATGTTCTAAATGCAGGTTCACCAAAATGAATTGAGGAAAATAGGGGGGTCTCTCTTTCGCTTCTAGGGCTTTGGACCTAAAAGGAGAGAGGCTATTTCCAACCTTTCACTCAAGAACAAACCCTTGAGATTTCAATGCAAAGGAGATTGAAATATGGAAAAGGGGTTGTCCTATGGATTAAATAAGATATAATGAGGGGTTCACCACCAAGTGTAAACTTGGAAAAGAGAATGAAATGCAAAACACAGTGTGATATGCAAACTAATGCTAGATGACCTAGAAAAATGAACAAATTGTAATGAAAAGTTATGAAATTGAAAGTGTGCACCTGGGAGACTAAAAAATGCATAATGGAGGTTTGGATCACTAAATTTTTTGATGTTAATTTTGACTAGAACTCATTCAACAATCTAGACAAATTAGTCCAATTTCGAGAAAAATGATCTAGAGTAGGTTTTAGCCAAAAGGGTATCCAAATCTGCAAAAACCTCTGTCAGGCATATACAGTGCGACTCATTTTCTAGTAATGGAAAATCAATCCACTTCTTCTTTTCTAGAAATTCTAAATTGGATTTTATGCCTCTCGGTTTTCTCTACATTCCCAGGCTATTTTATGGACCCGAAATTGCAAAATGCCACCTATAGGTCTTCTCCAAGCTTCTCCAAGGCTTGATGACAACTTTGGCAACTTTTATGAATTTCATAACTTTTCTCCAACTTGTCTTGTTTGTAAATTTGCAACCTCACCCTACAAATCACACATAAGAAGAGGGAAAAATGTTGTGGGGTTAGAGAATAGGGATTTTCCCTTGTCAAACCCCTTGTTGGTAATTAAACCTTGAATTTAAAGCAAATGAAAAAGGAGAATGATGAATGAACTAAAGACTATGTTGCAACTAACCAAACCCTTGCAGCTAAATGCTACAAATATGCTTGAAATGAATGGAATAGATGTGGTTCTTGACTCTAGCTTGAAGGAGGTGGATCTCGAATGAAATGCTTGCTTCAATCATGAACTCTACATCACAATTGTTAATACAATAACAAACATGAATAATTCAATCTTTGACATGATGAACGACACTTGAAGAATGCTCTTGAAAGCTTGATAATCTACCCTAGAAATGAATTGAATTCTCTTGTGAATGCTCGAATGCTCCTGTGAACTCTTGAAGGGATATATTGAATGCTAGGTAGAATATGAGTGAAAGAGCCTTGTATTTATACTTAATTATGCAATAATTCCAAAAATTACAACACTACAAGCTGACATCAAATCTAGGAGAATACAACCCCACCAAAAATTAGAATTAAATTTGAATTTTTGTCACACTAAACTCATTCACCCAAGCTGACGAATGAGTCCCATCACACATAATGTATGTGACAAAAAATCAAATGTGTCTAGAAATGTGTAAAATTTGCATCGGGGCCGAAAATACCTAGGTGGGAATAATTCACCCAAGATGGTGAATGAGTCCCAGACACTAAATATTGGTAAACTTCAGAAAAGGTAGGATTGAGATTAATTATGATTAAATTTATGTTCATTATGCTTAGTTAATTGATAAAACCTTAGAAAAGTGTGAAAGTGTGTTACAACACTTCACAACACTTTTGCAAGGAGCCATTAAATTCCATTACTTCACAAGGGTCCATGAACTAATGTGAATGTGTTATCCACATTACAAAACTAAATCAAGGAAACATTAAGCCAAAATCCACAAGCAGGACCTAAATGAGTGTGAAAAATCTAAAGGACCCTTTTTTTAACACTATAATTTATAATTCTCACTTGACATATATCAAGTGATTTAGAAAATGGAATGTGATTATAGATAAGGATAAAAGATTCTACAATGAACTAAAGGATTTCAACATAGAAATGATAGGTTTTGGATAGGAAGATCATGAGTGACCTTGATAGGTGATAAAGTGTAGTGCAAGATGATTAGATATTTTTAGATGGTGTAGGATTAGTGATTTGATGGGATGAATTAACTTTTTTTAATTCACTAGATCTTAAGATCCTTTTGTATTAGTCCTTCAAAAAAATCCATAAATTTGTATCTTTATTGGGTTTCTCTTCAGATTGGGATGAGTTTGATTGGACTCATGCAAGGGATGAAGGATTTTTATAAGAGGTAGAGGATATAAGGATTTACTTGATTGGTGATGGGGATGAGGATTTGGGATATGGATTGGAGATAAGGATCGGGAGATCATTTTATGCTCAAGAAAACTTTAGATGAATCGTTGTTTTCAATTTTCAAAGGGAAGATAAAGAAAAATAATAAGTAGTTGTTTAAATTGATAGTTAAGGGGAGGCTTACTTTCAATACTTAGGATGTACCTATTCATGGCCTCCTTAACTTGGCATAATAACTTATCTAGGATTATTTTTTTGAGGGAAGGATTAACAAGTAGGAAATTAGGATTGGTGGAGGAGTTTGTGCTAGTAGGTTCTTGGATTAAAGATAAGGATGATAATTTGATGGCTAAATTATATATAAGGATTTTCTAGATAAATTTGTGTTGATGAAGAATTTGGATGGAATATAATTTTTCCTTCTGAAAGTTGTGATAATAATGACCAATGTATATGGATTTATGATTAGGGGTATAGATTGTGCTAGATAGTTCTTGATATTAAGGACTAATGAATGAGAAATTAAAGCTTGTAGCTTTTTTATATTGAGGAGATTTAAGGGTATTGAGAGTAGATTGAAGGGTGACTAAATCTTATAATTTTTTTTGTATCAAGGATTGATATATAGGTGACTAAATATTGTTAATTCTTTATATATATTAATGGATGGTTGATTGGATATTATGGGTGAATAGTTATTACAACAAAGTTTCCTTAAGGAAATATAGTCTAGTGTTTGATATTATTCATCTTAATCCATAATATTTTTAAACTACCATGCACCTCAACATAGTCAACTAGTTACATGACATAAATACCTAAACCATCTCTAATTACTCAACTATTTAATTTTTCTTTTGGAATGTACATATTTCATTATATCATAGAAACTAATAAACATGGCTCGTTAATTCTTCTCATAAAATTTAATTAGATTGAACAATTGAATTGATACATCATAGTTAAACATCCAGTAATAGTGTGATATTGGAAAAAGGGATCTGGGGCGTAAACCACACGTCTTCCAATATCACCATATAAAAGACTACAATTAATCTCAAACACCCATTTGGCTACTAACCTCAATGAAAGAGAAAGAATGGTAGGTTATGATTTTATTCCATTGTGAATGTGTGTGTATGTGCTAATTATTAATTGATTTAATTGGATAATACAAAGATACACCTAGGTTAACTATGAAAATACAACAAACTAGGATGATATTTAGAAAATGTAGAACTAGAAGATAGAAAAAATAATTTAGAATAGAAAATGAAAGCCACAAAAGAACCAATAATATGAACTTGGGCTTGGTCTAGTTGGATAAAAGGATTAGGTTCCCTAGACTTGAAAATAAAAACTCATAATTAGGTTTTAGACTCATGTTCCTCCTTGTTTGTAGGTTCTTCTTATCTAGACTTAGTGTTAGAAGTCCATCTTTCACTAATAAAATCTATTTTTCCTAATTTGTTGAATTTTAGGACTTGAATTCTTGAATGGAAAATTAGGTCTTCAATCCTCTCCAATTTCAATTTAGATTTGTAACCTACACAAAAGAAAGAGGGGAAAGGGTTGTTCTGTATAGGGGCTTGGCTAGTTCAAACACCATTTTTGTATTCTTGTCTCCACAATGGATATGATGATGTAAGAGAGAGATTACCCTTAGTCAAGTAGAGTTTAAATGAAAAACAACTGATAAATTGATAAGTGTTGCAACTCACCACCCAGATCTGTATTCGTTGATGGAATAAATTGATTGTACTCATAAACTTCAAGGATAAATTGATTCTTGATTTGAAGTTCTATAACTTTTAGTACTCACCAAAAACATACACATAAAACATAAACGTACTCCAATGAAAATATGATGTATTTCTAAAATTATGCATGACTAACATAATGCTATTATAATTCTGCTAATTTTTATCTTGATGACTTTTAGGATGCTTAATTATGCTATGAATTTCCTTATGATCTATTTAGAATTTCAAATGGTTAAAATGACTTGCATTTATATGCAACTCTTTAATTTCCTATAAACTAATTACCCATGGCCAACATAAAAATTTGGATTTCTAAAAGTTAAAATGCAAACAAAGACATATTTTAAATTGAGCCAAAATAGGATAGACAAGGGCATTGGGAAGCATAGTCTAGACCTATTATTTTGGGGTATTAAACATCAATAAATGAATATTAAATATTTATTTCAAATTCCACCTCAATTTTTTTGAATATTATTAGAAAATGAGAATATTAAATACAATTGGGTGCTAGCACACGAGGGGAAGCTAAACCTAGTGTGAAATTGTCAAGGATGATAATTTATGATGCTACAACTAGCATAGAAATAATGTGAAAATTTCGTCACCATGATACAATAATTAAAATTCACCATCACATGGTATATTAATCATAGTCATGATTAATACCACACAAATTTTACTCTAAAATAGATTTAAAAAGATTAAATTTAAATCATTATTTTAATTTAGAGTTATATCAGATATAAAAATATAATAGCTCACCATACAAATTTTACTTAACATAACTTAAATATTTTAATATTTCACTCTACGGAGAACTTCTACAGGAATAATTATTTTTCTTTTGTTTAAGTTATCATTATGGAAATCCTATCAACTTCAAACAAATAGTTTTTGATCACCATCTCTACCAAATTCCTCTTTCTATCATCTAGCAATGTGGTTATCACACTTGGTTCCAATAACTTGTAGCTACAATAAACTTACCAAAATGGACATTCACAATAGTCTCTTATAATCATGATAATCATGATAATCTCAAAATAAGTCATAAAAGGATAGGACTTAAGGGGCAATAAAAATATCTTAGGGGTTCCTCCTAGATGGCCTTTCCTACATAAAAGGATTAAATACTTCATATTTCACCTACTTGGATGTAAACTAATGTATAGTTGGTAGGAGAAATAATGATGTATATCATCTATGTTTAGTTCTCATAAAGAATTAGACAAAAATTTGATCATATCCTTAAATGAATCTAGCCATATTATAATAAGGGTAAACAATATTTGATATTAATGAGCATAAATGTAAGATCTCCAAATAATCTCAAAGTGATTAGTAAATATGTGTGACCCTCTAGTACAAATATTGTTAAAACATATGCGAATAACTATTGATTTCAAAGGAAAGTACAAAACATAAAATTTTACACATAGGATTGCTACTAACACATGTCCCTTCTTACATTAAGGTAAATAGAGAGATTATTTATTATCTCAATAAGATGAGGTTACTAAATGAACACCAAGATTTGATCCTCCTAAAATAATCACTTGATGCAGCCTCTCCCATATTATCCATTTACTAACTCTATTCTTATAATCCACCCAATGATTTCAACTATTTTTACACATCAAATATTGATTTCTTTCCAATCGTATATATCTTCTTTCTCTTAATCAAGATTCCTCACTTATAGTATTATCTAAAATATGGAGGACAAATGTAACCCCATTGATATGAAGCATGTTTTAGAGCTTAATCAATAAAATCACTAAAATGATGCACAAATTGAATAGCTTAAACAATTTTAGTTACTAAGAGAAGATGATTATGGGAGTATATGTAGGATCATGATGAGCCAAAAAGTGGAGATATGATGGGTATATGTAGGGTATGTGGCTAACAACTTTTTCTTTACCCAAAATTGATGAAATGAAAAGGGTTTTTAAAGGAGATTCTTAGCTTTCCACCAATATAAATCATGCTTTAGTTTGAATTTAGTAAATAGTTATTATTCATTTTCTATTTGAATTATGACTAAAGTCCTAATTGATAGGTTGATTGAAAAATTCTATAGCTTTCAAATAGTATCACGTTTTCTGAATCTGAAACATGTGTTACAATATATGCTTCACATACTATAGGATTAAAAAAATTTGAATTTCGTGAAGTTTTGACCAAGTTAAGGTGGTCAGACATACAAGTTTTAATATTTTTTAAAGGTTGTAATAAAAAATTCATAATTAATTATTTACATGGAAAAAAACTATAAAAAAATATGCATCCCATCAAGACATGAGTCCTCTAATTATATCAAAAATATTATAAAAAATTAATTATCAATTTATTGTCATTAGGGTGGCCAAACAAACACCTACTTCTTATTTTTTCCTTGAAATTTAAGTACTACTCCATTGAAATTTCAAATTTTCACCAAATAGATTTATTTAGTTATTTTAAAATAAACCTAGTAGTTTCAAAACTACATTCAATTTGATATAGATTCTCTTCTTAGATATTTTTGCAATAATATAGATAACTTATTCAATTTTTTATGTCAAGTTGCCTAAGTTTGATTTTTCTAAATTTTTTGCCACTTAAGGGCCTATTTTTTCCATGGTTATCCTGCACATACCCATAGTTTATCATTTAAAATAGACTTATGAAACAAAAATTTAACCAAATATAGAAAGGGTAAAAGTCAACCCAAAACTCCCTTCCAATCCTACATATCTTGTTTCTCTTAAACAATACTCCCCACTAGTAATATTATCTAAAATATGGAGGACACATGTAACCCCCTTGATAGGAAGCATGTTTTGGAACTTAATCAATAAAATCACTAAAATGCTGAACAAATTGAATAGTTTCCTTTTTTAATAATAAAGGTATAACTATTAGCTTACGAGAAATTGGTTTTTTGTATGAGCCTTTGGATGAGAGGATAAATATGGAGAGTTTTTCAACCCTAAAACTATACAAGTTTCATAGGGCAATGAAATTACATAGCTCTTCCCAAATCCTTTGCTTACAATCCAAAATACATAAATATATTATGTACGACACATGTGGACAAGATCACCAAAATCTTAAGAATAATAAATAATCATAAAATACCTAACAGTCAAGCTCGTAGAAGCAATTAGTAGAAATAGAAGGTCTCCCTTTTAGAAGTTAAGAATGATATGTTTTCTATTCATAACCTTGATTTTTTAGTTTCATTTAATTTTCCATGAGGTCCTATCACCTATCATACTATTCTCCAACTAGGTGGTTGGTGATGATTATCTTCTCTAATTGATTATTGCTATATAGAAATAAAATTCCATCTATTAATTTCTATTTTGTATGTTTCCTCTAACATTAATCTACATATGACAACCATATTGTAAGGCTTTGAACCATTAATTTTGATGGTGTTTCTATAGACTTCTCTTGCACTCTTAGGATATTTCACCTAAAAGGAGAGAGATAGAACCCCAAAATTGTATTGGTTCACTCAAATAGAGGATTGTATGATGTTATTAAGAGTAAATGCAATGCTATAAATGAAACTAAATGATGAAAGTGATTGACTATTAATACAAAACTAATGAAATGTGAAATGTTTGAAAACATGATGAGGTATGCAAAAAATGCAATAGAAATGAAAAATAATGTAAACATGATTGAACAATGTCAAATAGAGTGCACCTAGGAATTAGATGATGAATTTGGAATGTTCTGAAATCTCACATAAATCAGTGTAAATCAACAATGAGACTCATTTGCCACTACTACCAATTAGTCCTACTTTTGACAAAAACACCTGAAAACTACTTTCCGATAGTTGGGAACTGGTATTTGAGAAAATCACCTTTTTTACCCTTAAGGTGGAACTCATTTTCCACTAATGGCGAATTAGTCCTCCTCCAAAATTCTATGAAATCAAAGGTCAATTCTATAGCTCCACATCTGCACTTGTCTTCTTGTCGGATTGACAGAGTCAAATCTACAGAAAATAGACTGTAGGTTGTCTCCAAGCATGAAATAGGGTTTAGTTGACTTGAAAGACTTTGTTGACTTTTTGAACACCATTCAACACCTATTTTCTTGACAAATCTGCATACAAATTTCTCCAAACACACATGCAAAAGGGGGGAAATGGTTAAGGGTCACAGTATAGGGATTTTCCTTGGTCAAATCCCACTTTGGTAATCAAACCCTTAATAACAAAATGAAATGAAATGATCAAGGAATGATGAATAAATAGCATTCAAATGTCCTAAACTCACCACAACCTTGTTGAAGAAATTTGAAGATATGTCAGTGGCTGCTCCAAGATGCTTGATTCAGCAATGCTATGATGCTTCAATACATGAATGGATGATTGAATGGATGATTAAATGCTCAAATGAATTAGATGAATGGGGGTTGAAATGAGAATAAAAACACTTATTTATACACACTTATGAGAAAATAACCTAATAATGCCTCATCACATACTGACATGGGGTATTTTAAAATAAAAACCCGAAAGGAATTTTTAATTATTTTGAATTTGGAGCCAAGAGGGATGCATTCACCACCCATGGCGAATGGGTCCCACTTTGGACTTGTAAGCGGGTGTCAATAATTAAGTCACATTTAATGTTGTTTGTCAGGTGTACATTAAAAAATATACTTAATTGAGTCTTATGAGTGGATAAAGGGGTCATACAAAGCATAAGCAAGGTGTAAAAAGTGAAATCAAGGCTAGAAAAATTGAAATCTTGTTGCTAGACTTTACAACACATTAGAATAGTACTTGATAAGTGATGAAAAGGTTATTTTTAGGTGAATTGTAATTAGAAGATTCTAGAAAAGTGTAGAAATGTGTTACAACACTTCATAACACCTTCATAAGATGTTACAATTTGAATGTTTATGACCTAATGTGAATGAATAAGTTACATTGAAACATTAAATCAAAACAAGATAGATCAAACATCACAAAAGAAAGTCCTAAAAGATGATGAAAATTTCAATGATCCATTTTTCTATGGTACATTTAGCCCCCACTTTAGTGAGAGGATAAACTTGCTTCAAACTCGCACTAAAGTAACCATGCATATCGAGAAGGATTCAAGTGCACTTATGTTAGGAATATGGAATTACAATGATCAAGAGGGATGATCAAGCTCCCAGGATGAATATCCCATGGAAAACTAAACATAAGAACAAACAAACACAGACGAGAAAGAAAGAGAAGAAAAGGGAGAAGTGGATCAAGCTTTGACCATTTGTCCAACAAGTTGTGGATTAGATCTAGGTTGTTTGTGAAAAAAATAGAATGCATACTCACTATGGGGTGACAAAACTCGTGGTAGTCTATTGGTTGAGAAGATCCAAAAGGTGAGAAACATACGCTACTTGGTATGTACTCACAAACACATAGGTGGCTATGGGGAAAGTCATGTCGTTGAATGGGCTTCTTGCTCAACCATATTAAAGTTTTACCTCCTGATAACTTTAACAAGGTGCCATAAGGGAAAATGTCAATTAATGCTTCATGAGAAAAGAAAAGCTTTGTATACTTAGAACTCATGAACAAAGAGCAAGGTACCACAAACTTGTAAGTTGCATTATGCAAGGTGGAAAATATGTAAAATGTAAAATGCAAAAATGTAAAATGAAAAAAGATGTTAAGATGTTCAAAAGGAGTCTTGTTAAGTTCATGCCTGGTTTATCAATTAGGGAACATTTTATCTAATGTCTCCAAGAGAGGACTAATCAAAGAATAGAATATTCAAAACTTAGGGGATGCAATGTGTCACATCAAGCCACTAAGAGGAATGCAATATTCTACAATAGATGACACTTATGAAGGACATCACACCCAATGTCATCCACAAAGTGACAAACACATTGTATGAAGTGACAAGACTAAACTAAGAACCAAGAATGCAAATGAAATGATGCCAATGTATTCCCCTCAATTTAAAATAATTTCTACACACCATTCTATGAGAAAGTAATTTAAAGTAGCAAAGAAAAAAAAACCAAAAAGAAGACAAGACATGAGAGACAACTTGGAAAGCCCCTATGCCAAGTCATATGTTTTTGAGTAAGGTTTCTTCATGTAAATGAAAAAGGAAAAAAAAAGAAAAGGGGGGTTTCCCCCCATAAAGGAAAACACCAAACACATAAGGGATCTATGGATTTAGGGTCAGTATGTTAATTTCTGTAATGTTTTGATTAAAGAGCTCAAAATTGTTATCATTCCCCAAATACACACTAGAAGAATGACACAAAGAGAGTGAAAACAAAATAAAAACAAAGTCTATTTTGGGTCAACATGGAAGAGACATTGCAATCTCAATGTTTTGCATCATCCCCAAAAGGAAAACAAAAGGGAAAGGAAAACAAAAAAGACAAAAGAAAAGGAAAAGCTTTTGGGTCAACATGAAGGAGACATTTTGATCTCAATGCCTTGCATCATCTGCAAAAGGAAAACATAAGAAAAGATAAAAAAGGAAAAGGAAAAGGGACCATTTGGGTCAACATGGAAGAGACATAGGGCATCTCAATGCTTTGCATCATCCCCAAAAGGAAAAAACAAAAGAAAAGTGAAAAGGAAAATGAAAAATGTATGACATATAGAAGAATAGAGGTACAAATAGATAAATTTCACAAAGAGAGGGAACATCAAACACACATTATGGGGGAACACAATATGCACATACAAGGAAATCAAAGAAAAAGGAAAATGTAAAGGGAACTAGTAATGGAAATCTAAGTCAACCATTAACTGAGTTATTGACTTCACAGTCTTAAGTAATATAAGCTAAAAATGAATAATGTAGTTAAGAGACAAAGAAAAATGCATTACAAGGACAAGGATAACAATATCTTTCCCCCATTGAGTGTAGGGAAAGAATGAGCTGAGGTGGGTGATGGAAAAGGATCATGCAATAGTGAGACTAGAAAATTATGCAACTATGGCATGATGAGAGGAGGGGCTTTCTATCCAATAAATTCAATAGGTCTAGGAATGTTAGACTGATCCAATATATTATGTAAAGCTTTACAATTATTAGTATGATGTCCAAGGGTGCGGTGATAGGCACAATACTTTGTGTTGTCTTTGACAAGTTTTATTTTAGTAGGGGGTGGGAGAGTTCTCAGACCATGACGAAGGAGTATTTGCAAAGCTTCTTCATTATCTGATGGAGGAAAAATTAATTGAAAAGGTTTATCCATAGGTGGGATTGAATGTGTTGAAGTAGGACCAAGGGTGATGTATTCCTCTTGGTCATTGTTATCAGGCAAGGGTTGCTCACGAGGAAGGAGGACATTCAAGTCAAGAGGAGAATTGAAGATCATTGTACCATCATCTTGAAGTCTCTGATGTTCAAAAAGGAGGCTTGTTGTCATGAGAAGGATATTTATATCCTAATCCAATTGTGTTTTCTTCTATTGGTTTTTGGTCAAAAAGTTGGTGAATATTATGCTCATTTGTTGTGTCACAACCTTGTTTACAAAGGATAGTAAATCCTTGGTGTGTTTGTAAATTTGTTATTATAAAATGGTTTAGAATGTGGTTGTTTAGAGGAACTAGGTCCACTTGATGGAGGGAACTTAGGTACTTCATTTGTTTTAGGATGTAGGTATTCAAAGTGATGAGGAGGTGCAACAGTACAAAGATCTTGTTACTTCATGGAGGGGTAAAAGGCTGCATTGGCTTCAAGGTTATCAAGACATTCATTTAAGAACTTGTTCATGATATCATAATCTTCTCTAACGATGTCTACATCACGAGGAGGAAAATCATGAGGAGTTGAAGGAGCATGAGGAAGTTCAAGGTCATTAGGATCACAGCCAAACACACAATTGGACATGTCTACTAGGGATTTCAATGAATTCCAAAACTTATTAAAATAGAAATCCATGATGACAATGAGTAAAAGTAAACTAATATGCAAGAAATAGAAAGAAACAAAAAGTTTGGAAATTATAACAGAAAGTAACTACAAAAAATTTTAATGCAGAAAATACCCAGAAAATGCCTGAAAATGTTGTTTAAAATGTGCAGGTGGACTGATTCGCCTAAGGTGGTGAATGAGTCTAGGTATGATATTTTTTTATTTTTTCAAAAAATTTAAAGCGAATTCAATGCTTTTCAGATGCAGAATAAGGATGCAAATGCAAATTTTCAGTTTTTGAAAGATATGATATGCAAAAATGAAGTCTATATGAGTCTTTCACTAATGCAATTTAAGAAGCCCTAGGATGCAAAAACAAAACAAAACCTAATTGAATGTTTATTCAAATAACACCTAGGATGCAAGATGTAATTGAAATAAAAAAGTTAAAGTGTTCAATATGTAGGTTCACCAAAATGAACCAACAATTTTGATGGTGTTTCTATAGACTTCTCTTGCACTCTTAGGATCTTTCACCTAAAAGGAGAGAGATATAACCCCAAAATTGTAGTGGTTCACTCAAACATAGGATTGTATGATGTTATTAAGAGTAAATGCAATGTTGTAAATGCAACTAATTGATGAAAGTGATTGACTATTAATACAAAACTAATGAAATGTGCAATGTTTGAAAACATAATGAGGTATACAAAAAATGTAATAGAAATGAAAACTAATGCAAACATGATTGAACAAGGTCAAAAAAAGTGCACCTAGGAATTAGATGATGAATCTGGAATGTTCTAAAATTTGACAGAGATCAATGTAAATCACCAGTGGGACTCATTCACCATTGATGGCGAATTAGTCCTGATTTTGACAAAAACACCTAATAACTACTTTCAAACAATTGGGAATTGGAATCTGACAAAATCACCTTAAGGTGGGACTCATTCACCATTGAAATAAGGTTTAGTTGACTTGAAACACTTTGTTGACTTGTTGACCACCTTTCAACACCTATTTTCTTGACAAATTTGCATAGAAAAGTCTCCAAACACACATTCAAAAGGGGAAAAATGGTCAAGGGTTAGAGTATAGGGATTTTCCTTGGTCAAATCACACTTTGGTAATCAAACCCTTAATAAAGAAATGAAATGAAATGAGCAAGGAATGGTGAATAAACAACATGCAAATGTCCTAAACTCACCACAACCTTGCTGAAGAAATCTGAAGATATGTCAATGGTTGCTCCAAAATGCTTGATTCAACAATGTTATGATGCTTCAATACTTGAATGGATGATTGAATGGATGATTGAATGCTTGAATTAATTAGGTGAATGGGGGTTGAAATTAGAAGAAAAACACTTATTTATCCAAAAACTTTCCCTAATAACCCAATAATACCTCATCACTGACCGACATATGTAAGGTATTTTTAAATAAAAAATTGAAAGGAATTTTGAATTATTTTGAATTTGGAGCCAAGAGAGACTCATTCGCCACCCATGGTGAATGGGTCCCACCTTGGACTTGTAAGTGGGTGTCAGGAATTAATTGACATTTAATGTTTTTTGTTGGGTTTACATTCAAAAATACACTTAATTAAGTCTTATGAGTGCATAAAGGGGTCATATAAAGCATAAGAAAGGTGTAAATAGTGAAATCAGGCCTAGAAAAATGTGAAATCTTGTTACAAGACTTTACAAAACTTTAGAATAGGACTTGATAAGTGGTGAAAAGGTTATTTTTAGGTGAATTGTAATGAGAAGAGTCTAGAAAAGTGTATAATTGTGTTACAATACTTGAAAAAGCCTTCACAAGATGTCATAATTTTAATGTTTAGGACCTAATGTGAATGCATAAGTTACATTGCAACATTAAATCAAAGCAAGATAGATCAAACATCACAAGAGAAAGTCCTAAAAGACCATGAAAATTTCAATGATCCATTTTTCTATGGTATAGGCTTCTAGTTGATGTATCTTCATGATAAAGGGTACTCCCCTTACAATTTAAGAGTCATCACAACAACAGAATTGCACAAATAAAATGTAAGAAGGCAGCAATTTTTTTCTATTATAATAGGAACAAAAATAAAATTTCAACATTACAACTATCATCACATGGGATTTCTGATTACATAAATCTAGAAATATGCAAATAGAGGCTACCATCTACACCGCTCTGCCTCTTTTCTATAACCCCCATTCACATCCTTTATTTGGAATGTTTAACCACCCTAGAATCTTCTAGAAAGTATAACCCCCATAAGAAAATATTTTGAAATTTTATCCCAATTTGGTAGCACAACTTCGTGGTGTCCTAAATTCCAATCCTATCATTGGATTCTCAATTATAATACCTTTTTGAAAAGATCTCAAGAAGGCCCATGCCTGCAAAGTAGTATCTAAAGGTAGAATACTTTCTATTTCTACCAATTTTCAACCCCATCTAGAACCCTACCAAATTTATCCCCTTTTGAAAAGAAATAACATTTTTTTTGGGTGATGCAAGATTGATCTTACACCCTAGATGCTCCCACATCACTTTAGGATATTGTTGGTTTATAACCTTACCTTTTGTAGAATCAATGAAGGTATTGATTGTAATGAAAAAGGGACCCTCAACAATTGTTAAACTTTTCATGAAGAATAAGGTTTTGATATCAATAAAATTCATGTGTAACTTGTGTAGTTTGTTTTATGTTTTGGAATACACATTACTAAATATTAAAGTCATAAAATTATATGAAGTATAAAAACTAAAACTTGTAGATCTTGGAACAACAACACTAAGAGTTGAAGTGTTTGAAAGAGGAAAAAATGGATTTTACAGGGACCCAAAACCACAAAGTTACAAACAAAAGATAAGATCATCAAAGTCAACATTAACATAAAGGATGTAAAGAAAACAATAAAATGACAAAGCTGCAACCATCAAAAGAGCCAGCAAGGGCCACAAGAAAGACCCAAAAAGACTAGACAAAATGCCAACAATAGCTAAACTTTGGAATTTAATGTTTCCAAAGTCTTAGCTACCAAGTCATTCATTTCCTGAACCCCCCTCTTTAAGATCTGGACCATCTGGGTAGTAGGAGGTGATTTCCTCTTAAGGTTGGCATGCGTCCTTTTCAATATACCTTGGTCCTCATTCTTGCTTTTATCCTTGTCCTCTTCCAGATCAAAAACTAGCAAGCCCTGTTGCGACTTCTCCAACTTTTCAGATATTGCATTTATGATTATGGAATTGTGCCTAGCCATTTTATGGTTTTGTTCCACAACAGTTTTCATGTTATTTTTTATTTTGACAATCTTAGCTTCTAGAGTCTTGTACTTGTCCTCAATGTCATTTTCTCTCGTTCCAGTATTGTTCTATTTATTTTTTCCTTCTTCATTTCAAAGAGTGGACAACTTTAATTCCAATTCCTCTAACTTGCTATTAATAACCCTATTTCTGTGATTAAGATCATTAATTTCTTCATAGGCCCATTTCAAAACCCTCAAAATTTCATCAACGCCACTTCTAGCAGAGGAAAGAATATCTCCAGACTTTTAACCTGGTCTAAAATGAGGTTAACATCATCCAGATTGGGGGAGCTAGGAAACCTGGTATCATCAACTTTGAAAGAGACAAGAGGGGTAGACACAAAGTTTTTGCTAGCTTCAGGGTTCTTAGTTTTGACCTCTAGAGAGTCTGTAGAGTAGGAAACCAACTTATTGGCTAGGGAGCCCTTGAGAGTGGGATTCTTTAAGGGAACTGGGAAGTCAGGGTAGATCTCAAGGTTAGCTTTAGCAACCTAGGGTTCACTAAGCTATGTTTTCTTACTAGGGAACATAGGGGGCAGGTGGGATTCAACAATTCTCTCCTGGTTAGGCTGATTCTCCAAACCACCACTGTCTATTTCATAGTCCTCAAACGTCATGGAGGAAACTGATTTGGATATTGCCAACAAGCTTTGATAGTGTTCACATATTAACCTAATAAGACCAGGATGAAGAATAGGGCATCTCCTGGGATTTTTCTTGTGGTCTTCAAGGTTATTACTCAACGAACATAACAAATAATGAGCCAGAGAAATTTGTACCTTATGGCAGAAGTGGTTAAGGATAGAAAAATGATGACCATAAACTATGGTGAATCTCCCATCTAGAGTAATATAATCCATTATGACATGAAGAACCTTTCTCCACAGTTCCTTGATGGCATCAATTTCAAAGTAGCTATTGGAAATTTTAACTAGTTTCAATTTCTCTTTTTCCTTCTTAGGGAATTTGATTACCGCCTCTTCAGAAAACCTTCTGTCATGATAAAACTTCACACCCTTAGTGGGAATTCCAGTCACCTCTCCTATAATTTACTTATCTAGCTTCACCTTTCTCCAAAAGATGATTATTTCTCCATTGTTACAGTTCATCTCAAAATAGTCTGTAGCCATAGTATCAGGCCTGTGAAGTTTTTCCAGAAGTGGAACCAGACCACCTCTCACAACTTGTTTCCAGACCTTATCATTCCTCGTGTGCACCTCATAGCTCTTTGGATCAACTCTTTTCTTGTCCCCCCCATTATAATTTACACCTCACTGCAAACTCTACCAGTGTCAAAACCCTATTGCAATTTTACACAGCCATTCCAATGAACCCACAAAGCATGTCACTTTTTCTTCCCAACTAAGTTATATGACATGGCCCCATCAAATCTCTTGATTTTGATGTACTTAGCCCTTTTCCTTTTAATCATTAAATATATTTTCCTCTTTCCCATGCATAACATCATAATCTAATAAGGCCCTGACTTCAGCTCCCAAATCCCTAAAAATTTTCCACGTGTTCAATCCTTTCCTCTTTACACCCTCATTCGCAAATTAATCCACCACGTTGTTAGCTTCCCTATAGATGTGTAAAACTCTAAGTTTATCAAACTTGTATAGAATAGATTTTTCTTAATTAATCCAATTCTTTATAGTCTAGGAGGGGGGGTCCTACCTAGGAGACAATCAATGATGTTTTTAGAGTCCCCTTCAAGCCATAAGTATTTAATATTCAAATTATGAGCTAACTTTAAAAATTGAGAAGCTCCTATAGCCTCCGCCACATTGCTGGTTTGATGACCAAGGGAAATGGAAACAACCACCATAAAGTTACCATGTGAGTCTATTAACACACCTCCACTTCCAGCCATCCACGGATTGCCCTTCACAGCACCATCAAAGTTGGCCTTAGACCATCAATTTGGAGGAAAGGTCCAATACACACCCTCCCTACTTTTCTTAGCTGGCTTGGATGCCATAGAAGCATGCATTTTAATATTCCAATCCTTTTCTATCATTAAATCATAGGGAGTACACACCGCAGCTCCTCAAGGTTAAGAGCTTTCTGGGGAATAACATTGAAGTTTTCCTTTATAAGCCTTTTTTTTTTTCAAAAACATTAACCTCCGACATCTCCTTATCCTTGAAAAGTTTGTTATTACATTCTTTCCACACCCCCCAAACAAAAAAAGGGAAAATAAAAGCCCATAACCTCCTAATGAATGGATTTTGAGATGGAGCTTTCCATTATGAAAAAAAATCCTTCAATGGATAGGGGAAATACCCAAGAGATATTCCAGAGGGCTAATAATTTTACCTAGATTAAAGAAACAAATGGGTAGTGGAGAAATAAGTGGTTAGTTGACTCCACCTTGCACTTGCACATGTAACATCTGTTAGGGATTTGAAATCCTTGTTTCCAAAGATTATCCACCGTAACGACCTAATTTTGAAGTAGAATCTAGAAGAAGATGTTGACTTTTGGATTCAAGTGTTTAATCCATGCTTTAGAGCAAAACAGAGGGGGAGCTTGAGAAAGGGACAAAAAAGAGACAACCGATGAAACAGAGTAGTTACCTGAAGGGTTGTCCATACATACAAGATTATCATCCAACTGAATCTATCCCAAACTGATAGCCCTTAAGGTAAATTGAAGCTGAGCCAACTCTTGACTAACCACACACACGTCTACCCATTCTCCTTCCTACCAATAATCTTTGACAAGCTCCCCAAAAGAAGCTTTGCATAACTCAGCCCATCTGTTGAATCTTTCTATTTTGATGAGGGGTTCTTTAAAAATCCATCTATCCTCCTAGAATCTAGCTTGATTGCCGTTTTTAATATGTCATCCTATCCCTGATTCCAAGATCTTTCTACCAGTAATCATCTCATCCCAACAAGATGAACCACGAGGTAAAAAAGGAGAGTCCAACAATGCTTTGAAGGATACACAATTGGTCATATATTTACCTCTTAAAATATCTTTCCATTCTCCAACAGACGAGAAGGATATCCATATTTTTTAGGCTAGAAGAGTCTTATTAATCATTCTAATTTTTTTAAGACATAAACCTGCTAAGGTTTTCGATCTACATATGAAATCCCACCCTATAAGAGGCATCCTATTTCTTTCCTCCACACAGAACAAAAGGAATAGCTTTAGGATCTTTTCAATGGACTCAACATATTTAGTAGTATTTTGAAAAGGCCTAAAGCATAAACTGGGAGATTCTGAAGAGAAGTTTTAAGTTGAATTTTTCCATCTTGGCTCAAAAGAGATCCTTTCCATCCAGCCAAATTCTTTTTGAACCTGTCAACTAGTGAATGCCAAAAGGAATCCAGAGCTTTAAGACATAGTGGTAAACCAAAATAAGAAGAGGGTAAGGATTCCACTCTACAACCAAGGATTCTTTTAATCTTCACTTGTCTATGCTTAGGCGTATTGAAGAAATAAAGGGAGATCTTTTTTCTATTGACCATCTGCCCAGTCGCCTTCTCATACACATCCAATTTTTTTTTCAAAGTATTAGCCTCATTCACTATAGATCTTCCCATCAGCATAGTGTCATCAGCAAACTATTGGTGAGAACAAATCAAATTAGTAGATGAAGGACTAAGACTAGCAAGAGAACTTTGATCAATCAAAATTTTAAGATTCTTTCCCAGGCTCTCAGCCATAATTGTGAATAGAATAGGAGAGAGTCTGATCATCCTATCTTAGGCCTCTTGAATTTTGAAAGAATCTGGATGGAGACCCATTCACAATAATAGAGGTGGAGACTGTAGTAACCAACCGAATGACTCTGCTACTAAAACCAAACACCCTAAGAATTTTAAATAAAATCTCCCAGTCAACATGGTCATAAGCTTTGGATATATCTAGCTTAAGAAGAAACCCTTCAATTTTATATTCCACAAGTGAATGGATATTCTCATGGATAGTGACTATAGAGTCTAATATTTTCCTTCCAGGTACAAAACCATTATGTTGAGGGGAAATCACTGAAGGAATGATAGTAAGGATCCTTGAAGTCAAAACCTTTGATATGATTTTATAGAAAGAGTTGCAAAGACTAATGAGTCTGAACACCTCGAACTCCATAGCTCCAAGTTTCTTGGGAATAAGGACCACAAAAGTAGCATTTAGTTCCTTAAGAATTCTTCTGGATCCAAAGAATTCCTTAACAACACTCACAACATATTTTTCAACAATATCCCAAAACCATTAAAAGAAGAACAATGGAAACCCATTAGGGTCAAGGGCCTTATTTCCTTCAAAAGAAAAGACAACTTTCATGATTTCCTCCTTAAATGGAATGGCAACAAGCTTTTCATTATCTTCCCTCTTAACAACCTTAGGGATAGCCTCTAATAGAAAATCTTTGTCATTATGATTGATTTCCCTATTCACCGAAAGAAGGTTGTTAAAGAATAGGACAACTTGATTTTTTATGTCTTCCTCTTCCCCAAATCTAATACCATTAACTTCTATATTATAAATTCTATTGGAAACCCTATGTTTGGAGGAAAAAAAATGGAAGTACGTGGTGTTTCTATCTCTAGTTGAGAGCCACAAAACCCTAGATCTCTACCCCCAAAACTCCTCCTCTTTAGCTATTATATGTAGTTTCACCTGCAGCTCATTTTATTTAGCCTTATTTTTTTCAATGTATCCTTCCCTCTGAATTTTTTCCTTCATCTCTGTAAGCTCCATTTGGAGTTTAGATTTAATGCCAAAAATGTTTCCAAAGGACTCTTTTTTCCAGCTTCTTAATTTGTGTTTAACTACTCTAAATTTTCTAGCAATTCTAAACATAGTAGTACCTGAAACATCAATATTCCACCATTTCCTGATTTCATCAGAAATAAGGGGGTGGGACAGCCACATTCTTTCAAATCTAAAGGGAGAGTTTTTCTTCACCTTTATAGGGTCTGCCACAAAACTTATTGGAAAATGATCCGAACCCACTCTAGAAAGAGCTTTAAGAGAACGTAAGTAGTTTATAAGCCACTAATGAGAAATTAAAGTTCTATCTAACCTTACTTAAATAAGTTCCTTAACGATTCTCCTATTCGACCATGTATACTAGTTTACTTGCAAATCTAGGTCAATCAACTCCTTATTGTTGATGATGTCAAAAAGATCAGATTTACTCTCCGCATTCACCTGAGATCCTTTGAATTTCTCTTCATTCAAAAGGGGTTTATTGAAGTTTCCCATTACAACTGAGTGATCATTATCAAAGATCCTCTAGAAAGCTAAGAGCTCATTCCACAAATATTTTCTAGCTCCTTTCCCATTGGGAGCATAGATATTTGACTGAATCCAACTAAAATTGTCTCTGATATGTGTGATTTTTGTAGCCACATGATTAGTGCTCTCTAGCAAAGGTTCACCTTTAGTAACATTCTGGTTCCAAAAAGTTGCAATTCCTCCTGACACACCATCTAAACTATTTCCTTGGATCCCATAGTTCTGAAACATTTTAATCTTCTCCACCTTCTCTTTAGAAATTATAGTTTCTTGGATGAGGAGAATATCAGGTTTATGATCCCTAACAAAATTGTGCAAAACATCCCTCTTGTGAAGGCTATTAAGCCCTCTAATATTCAATGACATAATCTTCATATCTTACCAGGGGATTGGAGAATCTCTAGAATGGTCTTTTGAACACCATTTGCTATGTCCTAAAAGCTTTCATGCTCTCTCTGCAATTTACTTGACCTTCTGCCTTAGCTTAGTAGCACCACAATCCACCTTTCCTCTTGTCCTGGTGACAACTCCACTCAGAGTATTCTGATGTTTTCTTTTCTCCTTCTTTTTCTTCGAATGAGAGATGACTTCTTCCCAATCAGTATCTTCTTGGCTATTCAACTCTTTCCCAAATTCCCAATCCTTATCATATATTCTTCTTTGCTCCAAAGGGAGAGTATCCATTTGGCCATTCCTAAGCTGGTTCAAATTATCACTCAAGAGTTTAGTGTTCTGGCTCAGATTCTAAAAGGTTTCCTTGACAAAATCTAGAGTAGTTTTTTCCTCGAGCTTAAGAGGGTTGCTAGGAGGGAAACATTCTACAGAAATAGTAGTTAGGATAGGAATGCCAATATCCAAAGATAGACCTTGAATAACTAAATATCCTCCAATCCAGGTTTCCTAATAGACTCCTCATTAAGGGTATTGGTATTTCTAGGTTTCCCTTCCCCATCAGATTTCTTTTTCCAGACAGTCTTAGGGATAGACTAGTGGTTTTCTTTGTCTTTGTTGGAATTTAATGGGCATTTCTTAGCCCAATGCCCCATTTTTCTACACTTAAAGCAAGCAAAGGGAATGGACTCAAACTCTATAGTTTGCATCCAAGTTCCCAACTTTTATTGTATATCTATTGAAGAGGGGAGGTCATCATTTTGTGAAACTCCCACATAGATTTGAGCAAATGCCAACTGATTTCTAGTTGTTGTCATGGGGTCAATAGACATAAGCTCTCCAAAAGAACTAGCAATACCATTGAAGACATCCTCATTCCAATATTCCATAGGGGGACACGAGAGTCTATCCAAAACTGGAATGTTCTCAAAAATAGAGTCAGAGAGATCCAAACAAGAAGTCCACTTCTAAAGGGCTAGGGAAGATTTTTCTATGACCCAAGGTCCACCACTCCTCATAGCCAATATATCCTCCTTGTAGGTGAACTCAAGGGAAAAGAATCCTCTAGGAAGATCAGCCACTGTTACCTTCCCATTGATTCTCCACTTATTTTTGAAAAACTCCCTAACCACCTCAACATTTGGTCTAGGGGCCATAAACTTAATGACCATAACTTTTTCCATCAAAGCTATATTATTATTAATAATCGGATCAGACACAAAGATGGAAAACTTACCTTTCACTGGGTCAAAAAAGTTATGCACTAGAGGGAATATCAATTTTCCATTTGGATTAACACAAAATAGTGAAGACCAAGGTTACGCTTTTCTCCTTCCCTATCAGCAGTCCCTACCACTTCATTGGAATTTTCACCTTTTTTTCCTTCAGGTCACCCCCTAGATTTGTCTTCCCTCCTAGGTCCACCTGAATTTTGCTTCTAGTGTCCTTCTCATCAAATTCATCCTTAGATTTCTCCTCGCTCGGAACATGTGTCGATTATGTGTGGGATTCCTTAGATCCTACTCCAAGGCCTGCTCCATTAATCAGAGATTCAAAATCCTGCTTTTCCCACCCGAGCTCCACAGTCCCATCCATTGAATTAAACTCTTCCTATATTGTTACATCCCACTCAAGGACACTAGATGCTTCTCAAATGTTTATGGATTTGAAAGTGTACACAAAGATTTGAAGTTATTTTGATGGAATCTAAAGATTGATAAAGATAAAATAGGCTCTCCTCACTAAATATTTTTTAGATTAAAGAATCAAAAGAGATTAAACTTTGCATGTAATGTGTTATTGAGCATGAATCTAACTTTGACAAGTAGAACCCAATCCATAACCTAACCAAATTTTTAGGTTATCATAGTAAAGTAGAGGGCTCAATGGTGGTGAGGACTATGTTGCATTAAGGGTCAATGTCAATGGAAGACACATTGGTCAAGTTTTTTGCATGTTGTAGAGGGTCCACTTGGAAACCCACAAAAATAAAACTAGGATAAAAATTCACATGTTTTCTAAATTATATTGAGTAGTTTCTAAAAAACACTTTTTTAATGCTAATGCTTGCATTGAACAATGACATACACATAGTACTTGCTTACCAATTTCTCACCATGCCAGTTGATGAGCCCAAAATATGCTCAGAGTTTGGATATTATGATGAACTTTTAATACCTTTACTTTTGTTATTCGTGGTTGTTTAAAATCTTTTGAAACCTTCTATGGGGATATCCTGTAGCAAAATATTTTCATATTCTTGTAGCCTATTGTGTTGTCTTGACTACATTTATTACCCCGTTGACTCCCTAAATGACTAGTATATCGCATATAGTTTTTGAATGATGAAATAGATTTAAATATGTGATTAATGAACGGATACTGTGTATGTGCCACACGCCTTTTCTTTTGCATCTGTGACCTTGTGTTTCGTAGGTTGTTGAAGAAAGTATGACCAAGTCAAGCGCAACCGATCTCGGCCTTGCAGTAAAGCCTATTTCCTGCACGACTTCGAGGAAGCTATGGCGAACACTCTTTGACCGAAACTGTTGGGAAGTCTTTTTAGTGACAGTCAATCTGGAAAGAGTGGAGCGCTAGATTCTCTCTGGATCAGGTTGAATGGATAAATCCATTTATGAAGTTTGTTCCTAGATTTTGGGATACACTTTACTTCCATGTCTTTCTTTGATAGGGTTAGTTAGTTAGTTGTTCTCTTGATTTTAAATAAGGTACTCCTCCTGCACGAGGAAGGAAGGAGATGATAGTTAGAAGTAAGATAGAAGCATAGTGATAGAGAGATAGCAGATATCATGTAAGAGTTAGTATGATAATAATAAAAAGTAGAATTTGTATGAGGGTATGTGCAGGATCATGGTATGCCAAAAAGTGGCAATATTTGTAGGGTATGTGGCTGATGACTTTTTTTTCACCCAAAATTAATGAAACGAAAAGGGTTTTTAGAGGAGATTCTCAGCTTTCTAAAAATATAAATTATGATTTAATTTGAATTTAATAAATAATTATTATTCATTTTCTATTAGAATTACGACTAAAGTCGATCGATAGGCTGATTGAAAAACATCTATAACTTTCAAACAAGACCATATTTTGAATCAAAACAAAGGCAACATTCTATGCTTTACATACTATATGATTAAAAAAGAAAAATTAAATTTCATGAATTTCTGACCAAGTTAAGGTGGTCAGATAGACAGTTTATATTTTCTAAAAGTTGTAATAAAAAATTCATAATTAATTATTTACTTGGAAAAAAATTACAAAAAATATGCATCACATCCAACATGAGTCCTCTACTTACATATAAAATCTTACAAAAAATATTATCATTTTATTATGGTTAGGGTGGTCGGATACCTACTTCTTATTTTTCCCTAAAATTTAAGTACTACTGCATTGAAATTTCAAATTTTCACCAAATAGATTTTATTTATTTTTAAATAAACCTAGTATTTTAGAAACTAAATTCAATTTTATACAAATTATATTCTTACATATTTTTGAAATAATATAGATAACTTATTCAAATATTTACGTCAAGTTTCCTAACACTGATTTTTTTGATTTTTTTGCCACTTAAGGGCATGTTTGGCATACCATGATCCTGCACATGCCCATGACAAGAGACAAAATTTGTTGTTATTTTCCATATCAACAAAGCAATGTATACCATTCTGTTTTCATGAATAAAGTTTGATGAAGTTATGAGTTCAACACTTGTGTAATCAGTAGATGCTTGCTAAGGGGGCCCACTTAGTAAGTATATGTAGTTAGTTAGTAAGCTATTCTTTTCTGTTGATCATCATTTAGCTTTCATCTTTGAATTTTCCATACAAACTTAGTCTTGTATTACTCCTGCAGCATCGGGAATCCATCCCTGTGCCTATTCCTGTAGCATAAAGCCAGTTCATAGTTTGTGTTTCAGTCATAGCTGTTATGGTTTCTAGTTTAGTTAGATCATGGTTGAGTTAGAAGAACTTTGCATTACCTTCCTATAACATAGATAGAATTTCTTCCAAGTATTTATTTCTGTTAAGTTGTGACCAAAACTAGTTCTTAGTGCATATATTGTGCTGCGCCATTCAAAGTATGCGTTCCCTGGTTTTACAAGTAAATGAACATCCATAAAGAGATATTAGTCACCTACTGGAATGTCCAATTCCTAGGAAAAGTTTTACTGTGATTTTTCTATCCTCTTGTGGGCATGACCATTTTTAGTGTCGTTGCTGGGGATGGTGTCAATCTAAGAACTTGTTATAGTCATTGTTAGCAGTAGTTTAGTCAATTGATAAGTATTTTCAAGTTCTTTTTAAATACCATCTATTCTATTGCATGCATAGAAGAAGAAGAGACGCACTAGGAAGGTTCCTCACTAAAAACCTATTTTTTGAACTACCATTTAACCCAACTGATGAAGAACCTGAGGAAAATCCATTTGCTCTGATATTCCAGCAAGCAAATATGGCAAATAATACACCTAATCCAACTCCTACTTTTGAGTTTCCCATTGTTCCCTAGTGAGATACTGACAATCCTATAAATATTCCTTCTTCATTGCTTCTCAAGTTCTATGGCCTAGTTACGAAGGACCCAGAAACTTTTCTATTTGAGTTTGATTTCCTCTGTCATAGTTATGACTACACTTCATATGCTCACAAACTGAAGTTGTTTCCTTCCACCTTGAAGGAGGGAGCTCTCAGATGGTTCATGAGTTTTGGAAGCAGTGTTGATGATAGTTGAGCCATGCAAATAAATTTCCTTGAGAAATATAAGGAATATTGTAAGAGTGCTAGTAAAGGTGATGACATATTCAGAATTTAGTAGAAGGAGGATGAAAGTCTGGAAGATTATATCTCAAGATTCTTATTTTCCCTGAAAAGGAACTCAAACCATATTCTCAATGAAGACTATCATAAACTACTCTTTCTAAGGGGAATTAGTGATGGCTATATAGATGCCCTTGACCTGATGGGAGGAGGTGATATAACTCAGCTGACTTGGGATGATATAAAGAAAATATGTCTTAACTACTCTCAGGCAATAGTTAAGAATGGTCGAGGTCATCATGCTATAATGGGGAAGACTTCTTCTGGTGGAGTTTCCCGGATGGAGATAACAAATTTGCTGTATGATTTCAAGCAAGATATGATTAATAATATGGCTACACAATTGGACACTATGCAAACTTAGAAGAAACATGAGGAAGCCGAGGCAGTTCTGGCCGAGTTTTGTCCATATTGTAGACAAAAGAAACGTGACTGTAGATGCAAGATGGTGGCTAATCTAGAAGCTAAGTAATTACCTACTAACTTTAAGCCGTAGAAGGTGATGATGATCAAGTGTTCTTTGTTGCACAAAGGAGACCATGGGCTCAAAGACAACGTATGCCTCAAGATCCTTTGACTTTTGGTAATCCTTATTCTGGCTATAATAACCAATGGCAACCTACATATGGACCACCACCACCTTGGAATACATCTCAACCAAGTTGGCCTAATTATTAGACCTCACAATGGAAATCTCCTCAAGGAGGTTGGTAGCAGCCACAAGGACAATGGACACCACCCCCAGGTAATTGGCAGCAGAATCCTCAATAGAGAGGTCCTCAGCAATGGAAAAACTAGTCCCCTGGGTTCTTGCAGCTTCCATAGCCACAACCACAAGCCCTCATGCCACCTCCTGCAGCAACTGCCACAAATAATGGCCCTCCAAAACAAATGCCTATGCTTTCCCAACCGTTGCCAAATCTCAATAATAAACAACAATAGCAGCCATAGCAGCCACAATAGCCTATGTATCTTGCTGAAGCCAACCAATATCAAGCTTATGAATTCAATGTTAATGATATCCATTTGAGGTTTGGAACCACCCTACCTGCTCCATAACTGCCTCTAATTACTGAAATACCAAATTCTCCCCTTGAAGAATCTACTACATCTGTTGTTCCTACTAAGCATACGCCTATAACTAATACGGTTTCTAAGGAGCCTATTTTGCAAAGTCAAGACAAACCACCTTTTCATCAGAGGTTGCGAAGTACTGCATTTAAATCCATGGAAGAACCCACTTTTGACATTTTGGATCAGCTCAAGAATGTACAAATTCAAATCCCTTTATTTCAGGCTATTAAAGATGTTCCCATTTTTAGAAAAGCTATTAAAAAGGCTTGTTTGAAGAAGCCTATATGGAAGAAAAAGGATCCCTAAACAATTCATTTCTTAGGGAAGTTGGCTGATATAATGCTGGCAAATGTAGTCATTCTAAAGTATATTGACCCTAGAAGTCCTGTAGTGCAAATACATATAAATGGCCAAATTGTAAAAAATGTTTTGATTGACTTAGGTGCTACCATTAATGTCATGAAAAAGCATACTATGGACTCCTTGAACATTCTAAACATTAGTTCTACACCTATAGTTTTGCAGCTTGCAGATAGCTCCACAGTTAAACCTGATGGAATGGTGGAAGATGTAATTGTCACTCTTGAATCTTGGGAATATCCAGCTGATTTTACAATATTATCAGTTAAGGAAACTTTAGGAGGGTATCTAGTTATCTTTGGTAGACCATGGTTAGCCACTACTGATGTTTTTATAGGATGCCATTATGGAGATATGACCATTTTTGATGGACAGTCCACAAAAAAATTAGCTTTGTATCTGCCTCGTAGACCTCAACCAGATTTGTCCCAACCTGTTTGGCCAGATGTGGGGGAAGAAACTGAAGAAGCCAATTCATTGGTTCAATTAATGATGCTTCAAAATGATCCATTCTCACAACTTCAGAATGAGGATGCCTTGCCTTTTCAACTTTTGCAATTTAACTCTGATATGGGTAGTTCATCTGATCCAAATAGTAGCCATCTACAATGTTCCCTGCAACAACTAAATTTTGAGAGTTCACTGCATAAACTTCCTACAATTTTTCATAACTTGCTTTCACAAGAGGTACAAACATCACCTGTAGATTGTATGAGTAATCTCACTAAGCAGATAGAATTGTCTCTAGGTCACTATTTGAATATCAATAGCAAGTTGTCACAACACGAATAGGTTGTCTTATTAAAAATGCTACAAGATTAGCATAAAGCTTTTGCATGGGAATATAGGGACATGCAAGGAATAGATCCTCAAATTTGTACTCACAGGATCTATATCAAAGAAGATTGTTTACCAGTTAGGCAGCCTCAAAGAAGAGTAAATCCATCACTTAGAGAAATAGTTAAAAATGAGCTTCAAAAGTTGCTTGATGCTAGTTTTATTTACCCAATCTCTGACAGTCAGTGGGTTTCTCCATTAGTTATTGTCCCTAATAAAGGTGGAAAATGAAGAGTGTGTGTAGATTACAGAGAGTTGAACACTGCCACTAAAAAAGATCACTTTCCACTACCATTTGTAGACCAAGTACTAGACTCACTGTCTGGAAAAAGATATTTTTCTTTTTTGGATGGTTACAGAGGGTACAATTCGATAAAAATTGCCCTTGAAGATCAAGACAAGACCACTTTTACCTATCCATGGGGAACATTTGCTTACTCGGTCTTGCCTTTGAGTCTATCCAATGCACCAGCAACATTTCAGAGAGTAGTAATTAGTATCTTTGCTGATATATCTCATGACTGTATGGAGATTTATATGGATGATTTCACTACCTATGGAGTCACATTTGAAGAAGCACTGGTGAATTTAGAAAAAGTATTGAAAAGGTGCAGAGAGAAAAATTTGTCTCTAAATAGTGAAAAGTGTTTTCTAATGATGGAAGAAGGTATTGTTCTAGGCCATCATATTTCCAAGAATGGAATTCAGGTTGACCCTGCTAAAATTAAAGTTATTCTGAATTTACAAACTCCTGCAAAACAAAAAGGTGTCAGAAGCTTCCTTGGCCATGCAAGGTATTATAGAAGGTTTATAAAAGATTTCAATAAAATTGCCAATCCACTTTATGCCTTATTAACTAAGGATTCTCAATTCGAGTGGATAGAGGCTTGTGAAAAATCCTTCCTGCAACTAAAGGACTTGCTTACTAAAGGCCCTGTTCTTCAAGGTCCAAAATGGAATTTTCCTTTTCACATACATGCTGATGCCTTTCATTTTGGTATAGGGGCAGTCTTAAGTCAAAAAAAAAATTCAATTGAGCATGCTATCTATTTTATAAGCAATAACCTTCAAGGTCCTGAGCTAAACTATACTATTACAGAAAAGGAATTGCTCGCAGTAGTGTATGCTTTGAATAAGTTTTGGCATTATGTCACAGGTTATCAAATATTCGTCCACACTGACCATGCAGCAATCAGGTATCTAATGAACAAACCTGTCATCTTTGGTAGATTGGCAAGATGGCTTCTGTTGTTACAAGAATTTGACATTACAATCATTGATAAACCAAGAAGAGCTAATGTTGTGGCTGACTTTTTATCAAGACTTCAAATAGCTACACATGTTGAACACAAGGTCATTGATGATACGTTCCTAAATGAACACTTGTTTTCCATTGCTGCACATACTCCACTGTATGCAGAAATTTCCAATTATCTAGCAACAAGTAGAATACCAACTCACTTTTCTCCTAAAGAAAAGAAATTGCTAATAGAGAAAAGTTTTAGCTTTTCGTGGATTGCAAATTGTCTGTTTTATACTGGACCTGATCAAGTGCTGTGAGGATGTGTAAGAGAAGATGATACATATGATATCTTGCATACTTGCCATTGTGAACCATGTGGGGGATATTTTGCAACAAAGAGAACATCAATGAAGGTTCTTACAACAGGTTACTACTGGCCAACGTTACACAAGGATGTTTTGGCCTATACAAGAAAATTTTACAGATGCCAACATATGGGAAGACTAACCAAGTCAGATGAAATGCCACTATATCCACAGGTAATAGTCACCCCTTTTGATAAGTGAGGAATGGATTTTGTGGGACCAATTGATCCACCATCAAATGGCAAGTCATACATCTAGTTTGCATGGATTATGTAACAAAATGGGTTGAGGTAAAATCTATGACTCATGCTCAAGATAACAAGGTTGTTGAATTTCTATATGAACAAATTTTCACTAGATTTGGAGTTCCCAGAGAGCTTGTAACTGATCAGGGAGCTCAGTTCACATCCAATTTGATCACTGGACTAATGAATGACTATAAAATCAAACATAGGAAGTTTAGCCCCTATCACCCTCAAGCCAATGGTCAAGCTGAGGTTACAAATAGGGAAATTGAGGCAATCGTAACAAAGATAGTACAACTCCATGGAAAATAGTGGAGCAGTAGACTTCCTAAAGCAGTCTAGGCCTATAGAACTACATGGAAGACAACAATTGGGTTTACACCTTTTGAGTTGCTTTATGGGAAAACAACCATGTTGCCCATAGAATTTGACCACAAAACTTTGAGGACAACTCTTGAACTCAATATGAAAATATCTGAAGCACAAAAGGAACATCTCCTGTAGCTAAATGCTTTCGACGAAATGAGAAAAGTTGCCCTATAGCATACAAAAGTGGTCCAATAGCAAAGGGAGAAATAGCATGATCAACACATCGAAACCAAACAATTTTTTGTTGGTGATTGGGCTCTATTATATGATTCCAGATACCAAGAAAACCAAGGTAAGCTTAGAACACACTGGCTTGGTCCCTATGAAGTTGAGAATGTGTTCGACAATGGAGCTGTACAACTGGCGCCAATTGATCTAGTCCGTTTCAAATTGCTAGTTAATGGCCACTAACTCCGATTGTAACATAAACCAGTGTCAAAAGAAGAATTCATGCAGCAGTTCATTCAGGATCCTCCCGCTACTCTTCTTGTAGCCAAAGTCTTTAGCCTTTCTCCTCCAGCTTCACCGTAATTTTGAAAAGCATGCTCATAATAAAGGTTTTCTTTTTAAAGAAACCCTTTTTTTCTCCATTCTCACTTGTCGCCACATCTCACTTCTTTATCTTCCACCCATCCATCCCATCCATCCACTCGATCCATTCATCTCATCCACCCATGTCACCCATCCACCTCATCCATCCGCATCACCCTTAATTATGATATTGTTCCCAATTGTCAATTCATGCAGATGTCGTCATCTTTCTTCACACGTACACATAATTATCAAGGTACACCATATCTTTTGTTATCGCATATTTGATTTATTTTATTCTATTCATTTACTGCTATGCCTATACTAGTCATTATTACCTAATCTTCGCCTATTCTTTAGTACATGGGAGGACACATGTCATACTCTAAGTAGGGGGTAGGGTAATCCACCTTTTAAAACTTGTCTTTTCGTCGCTGCCACAACTGTGCAGATAACCTTTCTTTATTATTTTTCTGGTACTTTCCAAATATGATTGCATGTCCTTTTCATTTCATGTTTTTCTTGTAAATTACAATCAAAACTACATGTTCAAAAAGCTCATTTTTGGAAAAGAGAGAAATGTGATGATACGACAAAAAAAAATAGAACAAAAAGGGAAATAGAGAGGAATTTTTTTGAATTTTTAGCAGGGAGTTGAGTTCAGCTAAGGGAAAAATATGAACATGGGTGGTTAGCTGGTATGAAATGAGCATGTAGCTCATGAATTATTATTTCAAAATCCTCAAACAGTCCAGGCATTCAGCCTCTATGGATGGTTAAACTACTTATTGAGTTTAAATGCTTTTGATGAGGAGGCTGCTAGGAAATTTTTGAGAACCCTTTCTGAAGGGGAGGCTGTTGTATGGGGTCTAACAGTTGTTGCAACTGAAGATAGAATTTCTGAAGTAACCAGGATTCTAGTTGTTGGAGAAAAAATTTCATCAAATGCTGCCTCTACAAGGGCTGAATTTTCAATACCCACTGATGGACCTTTGGAAGTCTCCAAGCAGGGATGCAAGCGGGTATCATTGCCTCCTCCTTATTCAGAATACACTGCTCACATAATCAAGTATTTAACATGTGAAAGCCATTTCTCCTACCTGCATTCTTATCATTTAAAATTATTAAGTCATATAAGGCATGGGTTAGTTGTAAATGTTCTAAATTTTCTATTAAAATTTTTGGAACAAAGTGCCCACGGAACCCAACAAGAGAAAGATAATTCTATTGCTCACCATGGCCTTATCAAATTATTGATTGAATGCTCTTTGAGAGATGTCTCACCTCTTTCCTGACAACAATTTGTTGCCCAAAAGAGCTTGCAAATTCCACAACACCCTAGGGTACTTACCCCATGGCCTCAGAAGAAGAAAGAAGAAATTGTGTCTACTAGTAGAAGAACAGGGCAAGGGTCATCTACTCCTGTAGCACCTAGTCCTAAAGCTCCCCCACCAGAATCCTCTGCTTAGGTACAAACTAGGTCTGCCACTAGGAGAGAGAAGGGAAAAACAAAGGCAAGAGAGTCATCTGGGGTAGAACAAACCTCAGAGTTTGACCCTCATTCTTGGAAAAGGCAATTCTCTCCTCCTGCAACACCTTCCCCTACAACCGTCTCTCCTACAACAACACTTGTTGCTATCATCAGTTCACCATCATCCTCTGGTAGGGCAGAACCCTCTAGGCAGACCAGAAAGAGGAAGGCTACCAGAACACCTCTTGCAGCCGCACCAGTGCTAAGAAGAGTTCCCACAAGGAAACAATGGAAGACCTCCACTGCTTCACCTCAACCAGAGGTTATTGTAATTTTAGAAGAGTCTGTAGAGTCTGAATTTGATGTTTCTCATAATGTGTTCGAGAATGTTGCACAAAGTTCATTCATTCCTGAAGAAGAACAAGTTGAGACAAAGGAAATGGGCCATAATGAAAAAGGGTTACCAAGTCTTGATGACTTGGCTACCGCTACTATGCAGTTTTTGGAGGAAGCATAGTCTTCTCCACTACAGCAACAAGAATTCATCCTGCAACAAGAGCAGGAACAAACTAAACAATTGGATGTGGCTAGTGAAGCTACATTTCCCTTTGCAACTTGTAAAACCATTGTTGTTTATAAGAAGACATTTTTGATTGAGTTTTTGGAATATGTCAAAGCTAACTGGGAACTAGTTACATTGCAAACCTTGAATTTTTGGCACATAGCCCAGACTGACATGCAACAAAGTCTATGGGAGGTAGAAAGGAAGAAACTGAAAAAAGGAAATTGAAAGTTAGAAATAGGAAATTTTTGAGTTAAAAGAAAAAATGGTTGAAATGTTAAAAGTAACTAGTTAGATTATGGAATGCAGACCACCACCCAGAGTTTATGCTATGTGCCTTAAGGAACAATTCTTATGGTTCCAACTAATGAGAATTTCCAGAAATCAAGATCCTATACTTCACACTGCCAAAGAATTTTATGACGCATACCAGGCCACCACTAATTGGTTAAGAAATTCTCTATGTGAATTTTATTTACATGGCTTTTTAATTCCATTTGAAATAGAATGGAATCCTCTTCTGTATATTGGTGATATCCACTTGAGATCATTTATTTCATGGGCAGCAAATGAAGCAAATTATTGCAGACAATGGGAAACATATGAGGAAGCTGAAAGGAATGAGCCTGTTCCATTGCGCCCTCAAAGTTCAGACCCCCATGCAATGTTAAAAACTTGGTTTACTCTTACATATGGCGTTCACAATGATACAGCCAGGATGAAAATATTTGATCTCAGGAGACAGGTATATGATGAATTTTAGGAACAGTCATATTCATTTTGGAGACTGTCATACACCAAAAGTGAGAAAAGGTGGGAAAGATTAACTGTTGGGCTAAGAAGGTCTGAGCCTCACAGTCCCCTAAAGTTTATAGCAGCTCTCAAACGATCAAGCAGATATATACAGTTGGGACTTCAAAAGAGATTTCAACTATTGTTGCCATTGACATTTAGACCTCATGTGCTAATGTGGCCCCTTTATCCTTACCAGGCTACAAATCTTAATGATGGTTTAGAAGCCCGTAGGTATGAAAGGTGTCAGACTTTTAGAGGATTTTATTACAGGTTTGGAACTTCATTTCAGAGTCATGCCACAACCATTGATTTTCGAGAAACTACTAGGAAAGTTAATGCTGGAGGACCAACATTGGGCTAAGTAGGGGGAAAATGATGAGCCCAAAATGTGCTCATAGTTTGGATATTATGATGAACTTTTAATACCTTTACTTTTGTTATTCGTGGTTGTTTAAACTCTTTTGAAACCTTCTATGGGGATATCCTGTAGCAAAATATTTTCATATTCCTGCAGCCTATTGTGTTGTCTTGACTACATTTATTACCTCGTTGACTCCCTAAATGACTGGTATATTGCATATAGTTTTTGAATAATGAAATAGATTTAAATATGTGATTAATGAATGGATATTGTGTATGTGCCATGTGCTTTTTCTTTCGCATCTATTACCTTGTGTTTTGCAGGTTGTTGGAGAAAGTATGACCAAGTCAAGCACAGCCGATCTCAGCCTTGCAGTAAAGCCTATTTCCTGCACGACTTCAAGGAAGCTCTGGCAAAGACTCTTTGACCAAAATCGTTGGGAAGGATTTTTAATGACAGTCAATCTATCTAGAAAGAGTGGAGCACTAGATTCTCTCTGGATCAGGTTGAACGAATAAATTCATTTATGAAGTTTGTTCCTTGATTCTAGGATACACTTTACTTCCACGTCTTTCTTTGATAGGGTTAGTTAGTTGTTCTCCTGATTTTAAATAAGGTACTCCTCCTATGCGAGGAAGGAAGGAGATGATAGTTATAAGTAAGATAGAAGCATAGTGATAGAGAGATAGCAAATATCATGTAAGAGTTAGTATGATAATAATAAAAAGCAGAATTTGTATGACAAGAGATAGAATTTTTTGTTAGTTTCCATATCAACAAAGCAATGTATACCGTTCTATTTTCATGAATAAAGTTTGATGAAGTTCTGAGTTTAGCACTTGTGTAATCAGTAGATGCTTGCTAAGGGGGCCCACTTAGTAAGTATCTGTAGTTAGTTAGTTAGCTGTTCTTTTCTGTTGATCATCAGTTAGCTTTCATCTTTGAAGTTTCTATACAAACTCAGTCTTGTATTTCTCCTACAACATCGAGAATCCATCCCTATGCCTATTCCTGTAGCATAAGGCCAGTTCATAGTTTGTGTTTCAGTCGTAGCTGTTATGGTTTTTGTTTTAGTCAGATCATGGTTGAGTTAGAAGAACTTTGCATTACCTTCCTGTAACGTAGATAGAATTCCTTCCAAGTATTTATTTCTGTTAAGTTGTGACCAAAACTAGTTCTTAGTGCATATATTGTGCTGTGTCATTCAAAGTATACGTTCCTTGGTTTGACAAGTAAATGAACATCCATAAAGAGATATTAGGCACCTGCTGGAATGTCTAATTCCCAGGAAAGGTTTTACTGTGATTTTCATATCCTTTTGTGGGGGCAACCACTAGTCCTTGTGAACTTAATGCTTATTTACTCCACATTAACTTCCCCTGTCACCTCCATCATCATCCTTTTAGAAATAACTTTGGATTGACTTTTACAAATTAGGGTGTCATTTCTTTTCTCTGCAACACCATTGAAGGTTGTCATCTACACATAACACTATCCATTGAGGGACCAATCGTGATGCACTTTATAGTTGATGATGGAGACAATGTGAGTGAGATATGGTGATATTTTTCAAATTCTAATATGTTTTTGAACACTTTCAAGTAAAATGGAAAATAGTAAAAAAATTCCATCATAGGTGAGGTTGTCTTCTAAACTCACAACAATAATATCTTTTCATTTCACATGTTTTTAATTTGGTTTTGAAATAATTTTTATAGTATTCAAAATATTTTTTAATTTTAGAGATACTTCATGCAACTATATTTTAATCGACTTTGTATATATATATATATATATAAACATAGCTATCCATAAGATATATTAATATATCTACAACATAACTAGAAAACTTATACATCAATGACATCTTACTTCTCGATCTCTACAATCTCAATAAATATAGAGATCATTTTAGGGTATCAAATACTTGACTATTTGATGAACTATGGGGAGGCCTGCAACACACAAACACACAATTCCAATATGAAAACATAATTATCAATTCACAATTTCATCAAAATCTTTTCCATTAAGCAAGTTCACACTGTTACCTTGTAGCATATCAAAGTCACTTAATCGGGTATAATTCCACTCACACAACCTTTCAACTTACCACACAACACAAATCAGGGACCCATTATAGAGCCTTTCAACATATCCAACAATCACCTATGTTTTTTTGTACCAAACTACACAAATCAAGTTTCCTATGCTTTTTGGGGCTCAAATTAGCCCTCTTTTACAATGGAATCACTCTCCAAAAATTTTCAAAATCTTTGAAAATTTGGGGAGGAAATTTAAATGGTTCAAAAACATAGATTCCACAATTAGATCATAGAAATCCAAACATCTTAAATAGCCAAACCATAAAACCCTTTCCTAGGCTTAGAAACCCTAGGTTTTATTGAAAGTAGCACTTTCCATACACTAAAAACCTTCAAAATTGTTCAAAAAGCCTAAAATACCATGATCATGCTCATTCCAATATAAAATAATGCTTCCCAACTCAAAAACGCAATTTTACTCACCAAAACCTCATTTTTCTTAAGGAAAACTCAACAATTCCTCATAGGGCTTGACACCCAATTCACTCCCAGACCTCCCCTACAGTCAACTCTCATACTTCCACCAAGAAAAGGAGTAAACATAAAGGTGGAATGGGTTTTAGAACATTTTTATTCTATCAAAACCCTCAACTATGCAAGTTTAGTTCGGTTTGAGAAAATTGAAGATAAAACACACAAAACTTAACATAAAACCCTCAAAATGGATTCAATGTAAATCCAATTCAATCTACTATGTAAATCACAACAAATTTGGATCAATTAATTGATTTACATGGCATACAACTTGCTGCAACAACAGAAAACATAGGAAAAACATTAAGAAAATATGAGTTTATTTCAATCTTCAAGCTTCAAAATATGTTCAATAACCTTACATTTTCATTTCTCATGCTATTTCAACTTTCTATTATAAAAAAATGGCTGTAACTCCCTAACCACCCTTTAAACTTACTCGACTCTTCAAATTCCTCTAACAAGGAAAATTTACAACTTTTAACTCTTTACAACATTCTAACTTGGCAACTTAGCACTTTTTTGCACATTTTGAAAACTCTACCACCTAAACCCATAAATACTATAAAAAATGACCAATTACATCATCATATGGTCTTATAGACCTTATTTTTAACAAAAATCATCCAAAAATCTACAATCTAGACCTTAGGAACTTAAATGGATTAACAGTTTTGAATGGTGCTCTTGCACCATACACCCCAACTCGAAGCTTTTCCAAGTCTCTTGGAAATATGAGGTTTACATATCCACCCTTGTAGTCTTCATGCCTTTTTCCTCGTATTTTTTATTTCTTTGATTCTTCATTGTCCTCATCATTCTTGCAATCTTCCACACTTGTGCGCTAGTCCAACTATCCTCTACATACTGTGGGGTGTTCTTCCTTGCAAAAAACTATCATTTCATCATCCTTCACACTTTTACTGAGTCTTTTTTCATCTGCTATCCCTTGACTCGTTACCTTTTTTCCATCCTCAATCCCTTAGCCTCTTGATCCACAACTTTATCATTGTCACTTGTACCATTTCCATCGTCAGTCCCCTTAACAACTGTACTATTACTCTTTACTGTCTCTATCAGACTTGCCATTGTCCTTGTCTCTATCCTAACAACATTACCAACCACTATCTTCCTATCCTCTAATTTTTCAATCTTATAAACCCCCATACTAGTAGCCTTACTATCTTTTGTCACATCAACACCATCATCCACTATCTTTCCCTTGTTACCAACCATTTCCCTCTTTCTCATTGCCTCATTACTTTCACCATTCCTTGACTGTCCACTTACTCTTTTGCTACCACAAGGAAACATACTATCCCTACAAGAATCGTATCACCCTTATCTTCTCTTTCCAAAGGCTCTGTAACCTTACTCTTTCCTTTACCATTCTGAGATACAACTTGTTCCATTTTCATTTTCCACACAAATTCATTCTTCTTTTCTCTTGGCTGCAAGTCATAATCATGTTTTCTTCCTACTGGCCTATCTATGTCAAGCACGGTATTTTCTGCTACACACATATTCTTCCTTTCATCTTCATCCACACATTCTTTTCTCCCAAACATGATAATTTCACCATACTCTTCTAGATTCTCAACTAATGAGGTTAAAAACAACCCTCTCCCATCTTTTTCTATGGTGTAAGTATTTTTTCTACCATTATGAAAGGTGAACCTATCAAATTTCTAGGCCCTTCTCAACAATAAATTACAACAACTCATGGGTAATATGTCACAAAGCACTTCATCTTTATATGGAAATATTTGGAATTCAACTCTTGCTTGTTCACTAACCATCAAATATTGATTTTCACTAACCCATGACACCTTATATGGACTTTACCTAGGTACTCTTTGCAAATGCAACTTCTAAACCATCTCATGAGACACAATATTATTTGTAAACCTGAATCAATAATGAATTCACATACATTGTCTCTACATTTACAGGCTGTCCTAAATAAAGCCTTTCTTTGAAGCAACTCTTCCTCTTTTGTGGCCTTCAATATTTATTTCTTCATCATCATCATTTCACCAAATTCAACCCTTGCAATCAATTTTTTTGAACTTGAACTACTTTCAACCTCATCCTCTTGAACGATTTGAGCCCTTCCATATGGTTTTCTTTCTCCTCCACTTGTTGATGAACTAGCATTCTCAGGGAACTTCCAAGCAAGATGTCCAAATTCTTGACAATGATAACATATTCTTACAAAAGTGTTAGTGTTTATTCCACCTCCAAATCTGCCCCTGGTGCCTTTATATCCACCTCTAAAATCAGCAACTTGTTCATCTCTTTTGCTTGGTTCTTCTTGTTGATTTTTTAGTTTCTTTCCTTGGAGTAGAAAAATTTCCTCTTCCTCTCATGGTGCTGCCTCTTCCTCTTACTTTTTTCTCTTCCCTTCTCTTTACCTTCTCTTCAACCTTCAATTCCATCTTGCAACATTCTTCTACATTTCTAGGGTTAGTCAAATCCAACTCATCCTGAATATTCATTCTTAAGCCACCCAAGTACCTACCAATCTTCTCATCTTCATTTTCATTGTGGTTAGACCTCATACTCAATCTATAATATTCCTCAGTATATGCCTTTACATCCATTTCATTTCGTCTCAAATTTTGCAACTTCTTAAACATTTGTACTTAATAATCTGAAGGGAGAAACTTACCTTTTATCTTAGCCACCATCTTCTCCCAATCCATAATCTTGGACTTTCCTTGTTTCATTCTTTCTGACTATAGATAATCCCACCATACAAGTGCATGACCCTTAAGCTTTGTTTTAGCAATCTTGACTCTTTGTTCTTCAGGAATACCTTCACATTCAAAATAGTTATCCAAACAAGCTATCCAATCTAACAATTCCTCTTCATTCAAATTACCACTAAAATTTTCACATCTATTTTTACCTTGTATTTATGAACTTTTACTGCCTTTATCAACTTGGCCATTCTCTGCTCTTCTGGATCAAGCTCTTCTTCAACATCTTCAAACTCTTCATCATCTTCTTCCTCTTACTCACTGCTCTCAACTACTTCTCTTCTCTTATTGGTTTCTAAGGCTTCCAATCTCTCTTTTAGTTTTCTGATCTCTTTAATGTATTGTTTTCTCAATTCATTCATCTCCTTTGTTGTGTTCTTTTCTTTTGGAGGCATCTTCACTATCTTGCCTCTTCACCTTCCAAAATTTCTCTCACACTCTAAAACTCTCTTCTATAGGAATCTGGTACCTTTTCACTAATACCATTTTGATATAGTAGGGGGAGACCTACAACACACAAACACACAATTCCAATCTAAAAACACAATTATCAATTCACAATTTCACTAGAATATCTTCCATTCAACAAGTTCACACTATTTCCTTGTAGGATATCAAAGTCACTTAATCAGGTATAATTCCACTCACACAACCTTTCAACTAACAAAAAAACACACATCAGGGACCCATTATAGAGCCTTTCAACATATCCAACAATCACCTATGTTTTTTTAGTACCAAACTGGACAAATCAGGTCTCCTATGCTTTTTGGGGCTCAAATTATCCCTCTTTTACGAAGGAACCACTCTCCAAAAATTTTCAAACTCTTTGAAACTTTGTGAAAAAATTTTAAATGGTTCAAAACCATAGATTCCACAATTAGATCACATAAATCTAAACATCTTATAGCCAAACCATAAAACCCTCTTCTTAGGCTTAAAAACCCTAGGTTTTATTGAAAGTAGCACTTTCCATACATTAAGAAACTTGAAAATTGTTCAAAAAAGCATAAAATACCCTGCTCATCCTCAATCCAACATTAAATAATGCTTCCCAACTCAAAAACTCAATTTCACTCACCAAAACCTCATTTTTCTTAAGGAAAACTCAACAATTCCTCATAGGGCTTCACACTCAATTCACTCCCAGACCTCTCATGCACTCAAATCTCATACTTCCACTTTATACAACTAGATTGTACCAATTCCACCAAGAAAAAGAGTAAAAAAAAAGGTGGAATGGGTTTTAGAACATTTTTATTCTATCAAAACCCTCAACTATGCAAGTTCAAGCTGGTTTGAGCAAATTGAAGATAAAACACACAAAACTCAATATAAAACCCTCAAAATGGATTCAATGGAAAGATAATTCAATCTACTATGTAAATATAAAAAAATATAGATCAATTAATTGATCTTCAGGCCATACAAACTACTGCTACAACAATAAACATAGGAAAAATTGAGAAAATCAAAGTTTATTTCAATCTTCAAGCTTCAAAATATGTTCAACAACCTTCCATTCGAGTTTATCATGCTATTTAAAATTTTTCCTATCAAATAAAAATGGCTATAACTTTGTAACTACCTTTTAAACTTGTAACTTGTCTCTTCAAATTCCTCTAACAAGGAAAATTTGCAACTTTTAACTCTTTACAACATTCTAACTTGGCAACTTAGCACCTTTTTTGCACATTTTGAAAACACTACTACCTAAACCCCTAAATACTATCAAAAATTACCAATTACATAATAATTAACAAAACTCATCCAAAAATCTATAACCTAGACCTTAGGAACACCTTTGAATGGTGCTCCTACACTACTATTAAGGGTTTTATGCAACTATATTTTGACTAACTATGTGTTTATATATTGTAGATATATCATTATATCTTTGAATAGTATTACATCTAGGACATTTTTCTTGTCTATCTTTACAATCTTCATAAATATATTGGTAGTTTTTGAGGGTATCATATACTCAATTATTAAGGGTTTAATGTAGCTATCTTTCAACCACTTTTGTGTGTATATACACATAGTTGACCAAATTATACATACATCTATATATATATAATACCTATATACAATGTTTATATCTCACTATTTTAAGGGTTTCATGCACCTATGGTTTGGCTAAATCTATGTCCTCTTCTTTCATGAACCCCTCACACAATATTACCCATAACACCACTGTCTTGTCTGCCCTTTCAATACTACATTCTGCCCACCATATGTAACTTCACATGCACCTTTTTTGATAGTATGGAATACATTTCAATAGCAATTGACATGGATATATAGTAATTAAACCCTAAATTGGTAATAATTTTTATTATATATATAATATAAATATGCAATTATGTATATCTATGTACGGATTAAAGGTATACATACATACTAGTGGAATCCTTATAAAATGCTTTTTGTTCCCCCTAAAATTTCTACAAAGTCTAGCTAGTTTCAGGTCTTTGGGCTTAGGGTTTTGTTTATTGTCACTATTTTATGGTTTAGGTTGCTAGAACCCTTCCTAAGTAACCCTTAAGACTATGTCCTTTCCAATATTTTAATTCATCATTGACCCCTTATCACTGGTACCTAGTCATTTAAGTTACATCCTATTCCATCATAACCCATGAAGTAACTAACCACTCGTGCCTAGGTAGACCTGAAACATATTTAATTTTGTAAGGTCAACCGATCGACCTTGTTTGGCCTTTACATCCTTTGGTTAAAATAGTCTTAAGTCTATTGAGGCCTTTTCTTATGTTGTCCTAGGTGGTTCCTCTTTTCAAACTAACATTTTACATGAGCATATTTCCAACGATTATGATAAACGTTTGATTACACTAAAGTAGACCTTGGTTGTTCCCTATACCCCCTCTTTGTTATAGTTTTTATTTAATTATTCTAGTGGGAGGGCGAGAGAGTGCACACCACATTTCTTACGCATTGGCGAACCCAACACCTTTGAGGGGTTAGTTTGTTTTGTTTAACAAAATCTACGGTAGGTTTTTTTTTATGTGGCCTCATTTGGGTCGCTCCCCACCACCCTATCTATTTTTTATTTTATTTTAAAATAATGCAGTGGGCTAGCTAGTGGGCTATAGCCATCTATCCCTTTGTGGAGGGACCCACTAGGTTTTGAATTCTACAAACATTCTATCAAGCAAAGATCGATGGTTGATAGTGGGTGATGTGGATCAATCCTGACCACTCCCTACCATTCCATGCAAGACCCACCTCTTCCTCTCATCTCTCAATAGGGAAGCAGGGGAATGTCACATGGATCCACTTGAGTTATAAAGGAAAAATTAGGACATAAATTAATGAAAATTTTCACCGCATATTGAAAGTATTAAATGTCGGGTTACTAAAAGGAATTTCAAAAGCACATGATGTAATAACCAAAGGATCTTTTGATCAGAGCCATTTATTGTACTAAGGATTATGTGCATAGGCATGTGGGATAGTGTTAAGGAACAAAAATATTAGAGGTGGGAGAATTAATCTTAGCCCTTCCTCATCCTCTTGTTGATAAAAACTACACAAGGATTAAGATTTACAAGGAAGTGGGGAACTTGACGCATGGTCTCTTGCTTCAGCTAGAAGGAGATGGTGGAACCTGCAAATCAATAGCAAGTGGCCCCACATGGATTTTTTAGATTGGATGAAGGAAATGACTACTCCCAGTCAACTTTTTCAAACTAATTTGATGTAATTTGAACTAGTGGTTGTTTCGAGATGTTGCAATATCAACAGATAGTATTCAAAGTTTTGATTGAGAGTAAGTAAGATTGTAAGGCTTCTAAAACTTGTTTTAAAGCATAATTGAGAATTGATAAAAGAATTTCATGTATCCAAGGAAGCTAGTGTTGCATTTTCAAGCTAGTTTTATGATAGAGTTATGGTTTTAAGCTCTCACTAAGCCAGCAATTTGGTATACTATCCTAACTTTGAAATTATTTAGAATTTGCTCAATTTTTTTCTCCTTGTCATTCTGTCATTAAGGTTGTCTTGTTTTTACATTTCTTTTCAGGTTTTATGTTCATTTAAAACTATTTAATCGGTATTGCATTTCTATAATCTATGCCAAACCCTATTTGAGTTGTAAGCTTTTCCTTGTAAAACTAGAAACCTTATTTTATAAAAAACCATTGAATTATGGCCCCTAAAGCAAAACTATCTTCATCAAAGGGGGAAGCCTCTATTTCTAAAGCTCCTATTATACCTTTAATTAAGTTCATAGTTGACCAGCTGCCACACTCAACCAATGAAAAACCTAAGGGTCAATTGCTCTTCCAATGTCCACAAGTACTATAGGGTCTAACCAACAAATATACTGTGATTAGGGATTTTGCATTTCCTTCTAGTGGGTGGGAATTTTTCACTAGTTGGTTTGGAAATAGGAATTATGGAATTCTAGTTGGTAACCCATGAAACCTTGATTTGGGAAAAATGATTGTGTCGAATGTCTACCTAGATATTGATTTGTTAAAGTCAATATCTTTCTATTATGACCTAGTCACAAGGACTGTGAGGTCCTTTGATAGAATTAGCCTGGTTAAAGTAACTAAGGAGGAAATTTCCCGTTTCTTCAAACTCACCAAGTGGAGTGATGATATGACTAAAATTGATGAAAAGGCTCTTAGGGAGTAGTATGATAAGACTATGAATTCTTTTAAAGTCCATATATTGCCAAGGTACCTGGCAAAGATTAGGGGCTGAAAGGTTACATTGGGACCATTTGATTTTGAGCCATATCCTATTAATTATTTTATCCCTTATTTCCAAAGAACTTACTACTCCATTTTTCAGATAATTGGCTAGGACCCAATCACTGGAATTCCCATGGCATGGATGTATATGGAATCTCACATCCAACATGCCCATTTTTGTACAATATATGACTATGCAGGGTTTCTTGTAGAAAAACTCCATGAGGGATTGGTAAAGTTGAAAGGTGAGGTGATAATGAGATTCAACTGGTATTCATTGCTCATGCACATGTTTTTATTCAAGGGTGCATCTTACTTTGGAAATAACATGACATTAAATGGAGTGGAAGAGAATGTGGAATTTCATGTCTAATGTTGGGCCACTATCTTGGACAAGGATGATAGAGATTTTGAATATGTGATATTTGAGAATCTATTTTCATTTGTGTTGAGAAGATCTATAGCTATGAATGTGCAAAGAATTCCCAAAGCCCTACATGATCTCTTGAGACCTAAGGATAAGAGGCCTGAATTGAGAGTGCATCATAATTGGGGAGATTCTATCCCTTATGCTGCATACACATTTTTGAGAGTATATGGTTCTATTGTCACTCCCCATTAATTTCCTAGATGTGTGCTAGAAAGGATTGGGTTTCTTGAAGTGATATGGTAGTTGGGAAGTGTGAAGAATTATCATTTGTTGGAATAGGGAAAGGGAAAAGTCTTCCCCTCATATACATGCTTCTCTGATTTTGTAATGGTTAAAGGAAGTTGGAATCATATAAATAATTTACTCAAAAAATTTCACTTGAAAAGAGGAGTAAGAGAATATCATGATCCTGAAGGCTTCATATCCTAGTTAAAGTTGAGGAACAAAAGTTCCAAATTTGAGCATATTTTCCAATTCCTTGAGGATGTAATAAGGAATATTTTTGATCCTTTGGAATAGGATGATAGAAAATAAAAATATATTTCTTTCAACAAAATGTAAATGAAGGTAATAGAAAAGGACCCTAAGTTCACTGCTTTTGCAGAAATCCCCAATATAATGTAGAGAATGGAACATGTGTTCTAGAACTTTGAAATAGTGGTTGGTCACCTTGAAGGTGAGAATATGATTCTAGATAAGGGGAAGGAATTTATGGAAGAGTAACATGGTGTGGGAGAAATCCCTATTGTGGAGGAAAGGCCTATAGAGCATCCTCCTAAGGAACAAATTTTATTTTATTTCATAAGGATAAAGAACAAAGCAAAGAAAGATGATGTAGTTGTTGCTTCCTCTCAATAAGAGGAGAAAAGAGCTCTTTATCTAGAGCCACAAATTCCACCACCATATCTTCCAAGGTTCACTAGCCCTGAAATTGTGGAAGTTGATTCCCCTTCATGATATGAATCCCCATCGAAAGAGACACCATTGAAGAAACAAAAGAAAAAATCAAAGGGTTTGGTGGATCATGATGATGATGAATCTAATGAAGAGATTTGGGTATTTGAGCATGAAATACAAGAAGGAATGCCCCTGCATTAAAAATGATTGTACCACAACAATTGGGTATGAGGTTGAGCAAGGCTAGCCTCACTCGGATAAGCAATACTGATGATGTTAGGGTGGAAGTGTGCACAATGTTCATGGATGATGATTCATTTGTAAAATCCCAAGCTTTTATAGAATTTTCTTATAGGGCTAAGAAGGATGAGTATGTTACTACTGTGGAAAAGCAAAGGAGGCTTCATCTAGAGCTACTCAAGGAAACTATTCAAGCACAAGTCCTGAAGGAAATGGAAGCCAAATTTGATAGAATGAATGTAATAAAAGGAAGAGAATTGGTAAGAAATAGAGGTGTTTTATTGTTATCAAAGTGGTACCTAGCCTCTACTATTTCTTTTGATATGATAAAAAAGATGTGAAATACCTCTCTACAATTTAGAAGAAGAAGCTACAATTGAACTACCCGGATTAGCTCTTAGTGAGAGGTGGGATGAACTAGCTATATGGTCCTTAGCCCCAAGCACAAGGAAACCTAATATTGTAGAGAATGCAAAAAATATAGGAGAGGCTTGATAATAAAGAGAGTGTCAGAGACATCAACTCTTGAGGTGGCAACAATGTCAATGCATATTGCTTAGTTTACAAAAGCCACAATGGAATCAATAACTACAAAATAGGAAAAATTTAGGAAGCAATTCAATGACTTGTTGGTTGATTATGGAAAGAATAAACAAAAAAATATGCAATTACAAATGAAGATAGCATTGTTAAGGGAGAAATTGTGAAACTTGCAATAAGGAGAGAAAACACAGACTAATGCTACCTCTTCCCATATTTCGCATAAGCCAATGACTATTGATTTTACCCCTTCAACAAGTTCCTTATGGGAAATTATGCAATACAATACAGGAACTGTACCCATTTTAGTGGTGGACCCAAATACATCAAAAGTACCACAGGCAGAGGAAGGTGCCAACAAGGAGGAGTTGCTTAAGCAACTAAGTGATTACAAAGAAAAATGTGACATTCACAATAGGGAAATCATTGTCAATAATATGAAGATTGTCACTACAATCTTTGATCACTTCGACAAATGGGTTAATAAAATATTCAACAACATTCATGATCTAGCTATTCCTCCATGAATTATTTTATAAATAATTTTGGAAATGATAAGGAGAAAGCTATTCCACTTATGGACACATGGATCCCTCAGTTGCAAGAGTTGAGAATGATGTCTATTGGAGCTAAGTAGGATGTTGATCACCCTGAGAAGCTTAAGCCCAAAATTTCAATTGTAAATGAAACTAAGGAGTTCAGGGAAAACATAGAGCCTTTGGAGACCAAGATTAGGGAATTGGTAAAAAAAATTGATGAAAAAAATCATGGTCTTCTCCCATCTATTCTAAGGGATGATGGTAACATAAAAAATCTCCAGGAGTGGAGAAACGAAAACTAATAATTTCATTTCAAGTAAAGTTTCCATGACTTGTCAAGATCATGATATGGGTACACTAAAGAGGAACATGGACATGGTGACCCATGTAGAGATTTTCCTGGTAGAGGTTGATAAGGAAGCCAATCAAGTTGTTACCAAGAATTCACCTTATAGAAAAAATACTGATAGTTTCATAAAATTCAACTAGCCCATTGAAGAGGAATTCTAGGCCTGGAAGAGAAAATACTTGGATGTAGTGGAAGATTGAATTGAAATGGTGGGGTGGCTTGAGTATATTTCAGTTTTGAAGTCTACAACCATGATGATTAATGGATGGGAGAGAAATGATGCGTAGCCTGGAAATAATACAGATTAGGCTTATGTTGAAGTATTGCAAAATATTGATCTCCCCCCGACATGGAAATTGGTGGCACAAGTGCTGACTTGGACAAGTATGTTTTTTATCTTTTTCTTGCTTTTCATGCTTTTAAGGTTTTTTTGATTGTGCATGCATGTGGATAATACTTCTGGCTCATGGAGAAGATATTTTGATGTTGTTGTAATGTGTGAAATATGCCTTTCGAAAGGCGGGTGTATTTTCTTTGGAAAATGAAAATAATTTTTGTCTTATGTGTTCTCCCCCCATTTTCAAAGGTACAAATATAATTTCCTAGGGAATGTTGAAATTAAAATTGAAATGTATGTTAAATGCAAATGTGACTTTAATTGTAATTTGGACCAATGCTTGTTGCTCCCATGTTTCTATAAATAGGAATTCAAGACCAACTACATAGGTCTTTTGATGATTAAGAAAATTTTTGAGCTCATGTACGAGTACTTCTAATAATTTCAAGCATAGAGAAAAAGATTAGTGTTATCTTAGGAATTTAGTCAAATCTATAATAGGCTTAATTATTCTTCAATATCAAAGATATATTAATGACAATTGCAAGTTCTTGGATTAGTTTTTCTCCTCTATAATTTTGGCTTTGAAATTATGAATAAAGGAATCAAGGTTCATTTATTCGTCTTCAATCACTCTAATTGAATGTGTGATTTCATCTTTTGCTTTAGTTCAAAGAGCTAAATAAGTTCCTAAATGAGATCACATGTTTGTAAGTGAAATTCAAGGATTGTTAAGAAGATTATATTTTTGGACATATTGAGTTGTGTGTTACAAAGTAATATAAAATAGTCTACAAATACTTGTTTCCATTTGCTAATATATTATAGTTTATTTCATATGTGAATTTGTCACCCTCAAATAAGGCATTGGTCCATTTGTTTGGTCATATTTGATATTAGTGAGCTTCCTGTACCTGATAAAGAACACAAATATAATTTACAACAATTTATAACACACCTCTAATTGTAATAGAGTGGCATAAAGTACTACTCATTCCTAGTTGTAGGTACAATTCGTTAAAGGGTCTTCCAAATCCTTAAGGAATTATGTCTATTTGCATCTAGTAGGAATGCATCTATTTTATTTTCAATGTTTGTAATAAAATGGCATGGGAGTATCATATAGACATTGTCAAGATCACCCTCCTGGGTTTCACAAAGCCCGAAAAGTAGAGGTTTAGCCTAGAAAGCTAGTACCTGTTCATTGGCCAATCCAAGTTGCATTTACTTAAATCGTTCGATTTTGGAAAATTCTTAGCTAAATGGTGATATCAAGTTTGGTTCTAAAAATATAACCAATAGATTGGCGACTCCACTAGGGACATTGTTAAGTCCAATGTCTCTAGGTAGATTTGGTATAGTCAAAGTCAAATATTTTAATTGTTCTTCACTGCTTGGAGAGTAATTGGTTCAATTTTTGATTATATGAGTCACGGGTATGTGGATGATCATCATGGAAAAAATAGGACCTTAAGTGGCAAAAAATCCAAAAGAATCAGAGTTAGGCAATTTGACGTAAAAATTTAAATCATTTATCTATATTATTTCAAAAATATGTAAGAATAGAATCTGTAGAAAATTGATTGTAGTTTCTAAACTACTAGGTTTATTTTTATTTTTAAATATCTATTTGGTGGAAATTTGAAATTTCAATGTAGTAGTACTTAAATTTTAGGATGAAAAGAAGAAGTAGGTGTCTGTATAACTACCCTAACCACAATAAAATGATAATATTTTTTAATAATATTTTAGATATAAGTAGAGGAATCATGTCCTGATGTGATGCATATTTTTTTGTAATATTTTTCTAGGTAAATAATTAATTATGAATTTTTTATTACAACTTTTAAAAAATATAAAAAATTGTATGTCTAACCACCTTAACTTGGTCAAAACTTCATGAATTTTTTTAATTTTTTTTAATCCTATATTATGTAAAGCATAGAATGTGATATATGTTTCAAATTCAAACAATGTGACGCCATTTGAAAGCTATATATGTTTTTCAATCAACCTATCAATCAAGACTTTAGTCGTAATTCAAATAGAAAATGAATTATAATAATTATTTATTAACTTCAAAGTAGAGCATAATTTATATTGGTGGAAAGCTGAGAATCTCCTTTAAAAACCCTTTTTCTTTCATCAATTTCAGGTAAAAGAAAAGTCCTAAAGCACATGGGCCATTATATCATTTACATATTGCCACTTTTTGGCCCATCATGATCTTGCCCATACCCTCACATCTACTTTTATGCTTCAAATTTTGGTTTGTTCCTCTAGCTTGTGTCAAGTTATGTTCAAATTCTTCTCTAATATTGCAATTGTAGCCCCAAAGTGTGACAAAAATTTATTTCCTAGTATTCTAGGTGGCAACTCTAAAATCTCTCATGCCAGTGCAAGAATAAATTTGAAGATAGGAAGTGAGAAAGATAATCTAAGATATAATTTTGTCCCATGAGGAATAACTAAAGTTAAACAAAGAAGCATCCTAAACAAAAGATGGAGTCTGATCATTCGAAGGACAAGAAACCCATTTCGGTGAAGAAACATGTTGAATCAAGTAAATCTATTGAACTTCCTGTTGATGCATCTCCTACATTTAATAATGAAGTAAAGGGTATGTGCAGGATCATTATGGAAAAAATAGGCCTTAAGTGGCAAAAAAATCATAAATATAAAAGTTAGGCAACATGACGTAAAAATTTGAATAAGTAATCTTTATTATTTCAAAAATATGTAAGAATAGAACCTGTATAAAATTGAATGTAGTTTCTAAACTACTAGGTTTGTTTATTAAAAAAATCTATGTGGTGAAAATTTGAAATTCCAATGTAGTAGTACTTAAATTTTAGGGAAAAAATAAGAAGTAGGTGTCTATCTGACCACCCTAACCATAATAAAATGATAAATAGAGAACTCATGCCCGATGTGATGCATAGTTTTTTGTAATTTTTTTCAGGTAATTAATTATGAAATTTTTATTACAACTTTTAAAAAATATAAAAAAACTCGTATGTCTGACCACCTTAACTTGGTCAAAACTTCATGAAATTCAATTTTTATTTTTTTAATCCTATAGTATGTGTAGCATAGAATGTGACACATGTTTTGGATTCAAAAAATGTGATACCATTTGAAAGTTATTGATGTTTTTCAATCAGTCTATCAATTAGGACTTTAGTCGTAATTTGAATAGAAAATGAATAATAATTACTTATTAAATTCAAAGTAAAGAATAATTTATATTGGTGGAAAGCTGAGAATCTCCTTTAACAACCCTTTTCATTTCATCAATTTTGGGTAAGAAAAAATTTATCAACCACATACCCATCATATTGCCACTTTTTGGCCCATCATGATCCTACACATACCCTAAATAGTGCAAATATTCATGAAGAACCATGTGAATTTGAGGTGCCTAATGGATATTAGGGGATTTTTCCCACCAAGGAATTTTTTGATAATGAACTTGATGTCTCAAGAGAAGAAGGTATGTGGAAAATCTAGGAAAATGATAAAAAAAAAATCTATATCAGGACTTCAACTCCTAGAGTTGGATTTATTTTTAATGAAGGTAATTTTAAGCCCAAAGGTGAATTCCCTAATGTAGAAGTGCACCTTCGCCTTGTAGGAGAACTAAATAATCTTTTTTTCTTTACCCCTAAGCTGAGTGAGTCCAAAGATATTCTAGAAGATGAGGAAGATATAGATAAAGATATGCAAGCCTTAGAAGAGGAAGAGCTTAGGCTTAAAGAAGAAGAAGAAGAATGTAGGCTTAGGGAGTTGGAGGAAAAAAGAGAAAATGAGTTGAAGGCAAAGGAAGATAGGATCAAGGCTAAGATGCAAGAATGGGATGCTCAGAGACAAATAATAGAAAAGATGAGAGACAATGTAAAGGAAAAGAAACCTTATGAAAATTATTGTAATTTGGCTGCTAAAATGGATTATTTTGGTCCCTATCAAGCATGTGTCTAGGTCGCTCTCATTCTAATTCCACCCTAGAATTCTTTTGGCACCGAACCAATTTGAATTCAAATAGTGTATAGACAACTTTGGATATGTTTCAAAGTTGAAGATAGTATAAATATAGGATGAGATATTAATGAAATACAAGTACATAGAGATGGTGAAAACAAATAGATCAAGATAGATGTGAAGTAGATGTTAGACAGTGTGTATGTGATGCGAGTTTGACAGATCAGTGCGAAATCTAATTGTTGAGTTTTTGGATGCAGTAAGCTAAAGGTGTACTCTATCAATCATGCATGTATGCAAATGGTTGAGAGAATCATGGTGAAAATCTCTATGTACCATAGAAAAATGGCCCCTTGTCATTCTCATGGCCTTTTAGATCTTCTTTCATGGTGTTGGAACTATCCTATTTTGATTTTATGATGTAACATGGCTTGAATATGGTTATTTAGGTACTAAAATTCAAATAACGACATCTTGTGAAGGTGTTGTGCAGTGTTGTAAGACATTTCTACATTCTTATAGACTCTATTTATTATAATTCACCTAAAAATAACCTTTTTATTCATCAACAAGTCTTATTTTGAAGTGTTGTAAAGTCTTATAACAAGATTTTAAGCTTTTCTAGGCTCATCTTCACTATTTATTCCTTTTTCATGCTTTATTTGACCCCTTTATGCTCTTATATACTTAATTAAGTGTATTTTTTATTATTATTCTGATAAACAACATTAAATACAACATATTTCCAAACACACATTTTTAGGTCCTAGGTGGGACCCATTCGCCATGGGTGGAAAATGAGTCCCCCTTGGCCCCAAATTCAAAATATTTTAAATTTCCTTTAAGAATTTTATTCAAAAACACTTGATGTCAGCTTGTGATGAGGTATGAATGGGTAACTAAGGCACAAGTGTATATAAATAAGTGATATTCACCTCATTTCAACCCCCATTCATCAAGTTAACTTATCCACCTATTCACTCAAGCATTCAAGCATTTTAGAACATCTTTTCAAGCACTATTCAAGCACTTTGAAGCAGCCATTGACATTACTTCAGACTTGCATCATCAAGGGTTTGATAAGTTGATAGAAATTGTATGTTTTTAGTTTATCATTCCTTTGCATTTCATTATTTTATTAATGGTTTGATTACCAAAATTAGGGTTTGACCAAGGCAAACCCCTATTCACTAACCTTAAACAATTTTTCCTTATTGCATGTTTGTTTGTAGACCTAGGTATGCAGATTTGACAAGATTTTTGGTGTCAAAGATTGGTTTACAAGTCAACTAGGTGCTTCAAGTCAGATTAAGTCTATTTCAATCTTGGAGAAGGTTTTATATCTGTTTCCTACATAATTGATTTTAGCAACCCGACAAGCAGTGATTTCCAGATCAGGTGTTGCAGAGTTGTCTCCTATTTTTTTAGAAATTTGGGAGAGGACTAATTCTCCACCTATGAAGAATGATTCCCACCTTAGGACTAAAAACATTTTTTTTTCAGGTTCCAGATCTTGACAGACATAAACTTGTTTTCGACAACTTTTCACCAAGAGGATGACTAATTCACCATCGTGGGCGAATGAGTCCCACTATGAAAAATTAGTGATTTCAACTAGCATCCAAAACATTCTAGATTCATCATATTTTTCCCAAGTGTACTATGATTTATCTCATTCCTTTCTATTCTGCATATTTTCTTCATTTAGTTCATTATTGCATAAGACAATGTGTTTTCAAACATAGTTTAAATCTCACTTTTTCGTTTGTTTTCATTCATTCAAATTAGTCAATTTTGCATTTAGTTAACTTCATTTATGTTATGCAACATTACGCGTAACATTATTTGAATGAACCATTAGCATTTTTTCACCTATCTCTCTCCTTTTAGGTGAAAAACCGTAGAAGAGCAAGAGTTGTCCGTAGGAGCCAAAAATCAACGATTCATTTTGGTGAACCTGACTTTTTGAGCACTTTGAATTTCTGATTTTATTTACATATTGCATCCTAGTTTGCATTTGCATTAACATTCAATTAGTACATTGTTATTTTTTTGCATTTTAGGACATTTTATCTTGCATTAGTGAAAGCTTCACTTAGACTTCATTTTTTCATTGCATCTCATTGAAAAAAGTAAAACACTTGCATTTTGCATCTTTGATTGCATTCTGCATAGCATTAAAATCATATTAAAAATTCTTAAAAACACATAAATACATCATATTGGGACTCATTCGCCACCTAGGGTGAATCAGTCCCTCTGCAATTTTTCAATAGCATTTATGTAATCTTTTTGGCATTTTTCTACATTACAGTTTCTTGTTCTTGCATTCTGTTTTCATTTACAAATTCTCTTTTTTTCATTATTTATTGCATCTTAGTTTATTTACATCATGGCATTTTCTTTCAATAAGTTGTGGAATTCATTAAAGTCATTGGTAGACATGTCCAATTGTGCCTTTGGCTATGACCCTAATGACCTTGAACAACCTAATGCTCCTTTAAGTCCTCATGATTGTCCTCCACGTGAAGTAGACATCATTGGAGAAGATGATGCTAGCATGGACAAGTTCTACAATGATTTCCTTGATAACCTAGGAAAAAATGAAGCCTTTTATCCCTCCATGAGGTCACAAGACCTTCCCACTATTGCACCTCCTAATCACTTTGCATACTTACATCCTAAAAGTTACTATCAGGCCTATGGTTCCTCCCTAAAGTGGGCCTAGTCCCTCCCACCAATCCCATTCACAACCCTATGATGATCACAAAGTCACACACACTCCTATCAACCTTGAAGAGACATATGGTAAAGGATTTACTATCTTAAGTAAACAAGGTTGTGACACAAAACATGAACATGAAATCCATCAACTTCTTGAACAATATTCAATCGAAGCACACACAATAGGACTAGGATATCAAGATCCTTCTCATCCTAATAGAAATCCTCTTCAACCTAGGAGACTTTGGGATGTTGGAACAGTGATCTTCAATGCTCCTCCTAACTTAAACATTCTTCTTTCATGTGAACAACCATTATCTCCTTCTAATGACAAGGATGTTAGGATCCCTATAGGTTCTCTTCTTCCTTATATTCATGAATAAGTTGAATGTAGCAAGCGAAAATGACCTTACAAACTCAAAAAGATTAAGTTTCCTACACATCCTCCACCTGAATGTGAAATGAGACTTCAATTACTCTTAAACAAAGGTCTTATACTTTTACCACCTATGAATAGGTTGGTTATTTGTCCAAACGACTCTAACATGCCATTTTTCAAATATCATCACATCCTTGGACATCAAACTAAAAAATGTCAGACATTGAAGGAAATACTAGATAAGTATCAATTCACTGATACCGATTGTTTCCCCGTCATACCTTAAAACAACCAAATCCCCTCATCATGCCATAGTTGTAGAATTCTCTATTCTCACTATTGCATGATCCTTTCCCATCACCCATCTCGACTCATTCTTTCCTTTACACATTATGGAGGGCAAGAAGTTGTTAGCCTTATCCTTGTAATGCATTTGTTTTTGTCTCTTAACTATGTTATTCCTTTCCCACTTAACCATTTAAGATTGAGAAACCAATAACTTAGTTAATGGTTGACTTACATTTGCATTACTTGTCCCTTTGTCCTCTTTGCATGTACATATTGTGTTCCCCCATATCGTGTGTTTTATGTTTTATCTCTCTTCGTACACTTCCTCTATTTGTATCTCTTCTTCTATATGTTGTACATTGTGTTCTTCTCTTTTTTGTTTTGTGTTATCCTTTTTGGGGTGATAGAAAGTGTAGAGACACCCTATGTCTCTTCCATGTTGACCCAAAAGGTCCTTGTATTTTTCTTTTCTTTTTTTCTTTTGTGTTCTCCTTTTGTGGATGAAGCAAAGTGTAGAGACACCCTATGTCTCTTCCATGTTGACCCACAAGGTGTTTGTCTTTTTCACTTTTTGTTTTGTGTTCTTCTTTTGGGGATGATGCAAGGCATTGAGACAGAAATGTGTCCTTCATGTTGACCCAAAATATTTTTCATTTTCTTTCACCTTTTTGTTTTAGGGAATGATGACAATTTTGTTCTCTTTTATAAACACATTTCAACAATGAGCATACTGACTTCAAATCCATAGATCCCTTATGTGTTTGGTGTGCTTTCTTTTCTGTGGGGAGATTCCCTTTTCTTTGTTTTTCATTTTTCCTTGACATGACACAACCTAACTTCAAAACATATGACTTGGCATAGGGCTTTCTAGGTTGGCTCTCATGTCTTGTTTTCTTTTTGCATTTTCTTTTCTTCTCTACTTTAAAGTAATTGCTCACATAACAATGTGTAGAAATTCCTTTAAAGTGGGGGGCATACATTACCATAATTCATTTTCCTTCTTGGTTCTTAGTGTAGCCTTATCATTTATATGATGTGTTTGTCACTTTTGTGGATGACAATTGGTGTGATCTTTCTAAGCATATTGCATTCCTCTTGGTGGGCTGATGTGATGCACTACAACCCCTAAGTTGTGAATATACTATTCTTTTATTGGTCCTCACTTGGAGACATTAGACACAATATTTCCTAAGTGACTGACCTTGCATGAACTAAACAAGACTCCTTTGAACTTCTTTTACACTTTTTAAATTTTTACATTTTGCATTTTTTTCACCTTGCATAACACAACTTTCATGACTGTGGTAGCTTTTTTTTTTTTTTCATGAGCATTTTTTCCTTGTGGTGACTTGTTAAAGTTATCAATAGGTATAACATTAATATGGTTGAGCGAGAAGCCCACCTAGTGGCATGACTTTTCCCCATAGCCATTTTTTTGTTTCTTTGTGAATGCATACCAGCTAGCATATGTATCTTACCTTTTGGGCTTTCTCACCCCACAGACAACTAGTTTTGTGGCCCTAGAGTGAGTACATTTGGGTCTTCTCACTCGACAGACTATCATGTGTTTTTTCACCCCAGTGTGAGTACACATTCTCTTTTTTCAAAAAATTAGCCTAGATCTAATCCACAACTAGTTGGATTGACGATCAAAGCTTCATCTGATTCATCTCAACACTTATGTATTCCTTTATTCTTATGTTTAGTTTGCCATGGGATCTTCATCTTGGGGATTTTATCATCCCTCTTCATCGTTTTCATTTTATGTTGCTAACGTAAGTGCATTTAAACCCACCTCTCGATGTTCATGGCTACTTTAGTGTGAGTTTGAAGTAAGTTTATCCTCTCACTAAAGTGGGAGCTAAATGTGTCATAGAAAAATGGCACCTTGTCATTTTCATGTCCTTTTAGATCATGTTTCATGGTGTTGGAACTATCTTGCTTTTATTTTATGATGTAACATAACTTGAACGTGCTTGGATATGTCTAGGATCATCATGGAAAAAATAGGCCCTTAAGTGGCAAAAAAATTTAAAAAATCAGAGTTAGACAAATTGACATAAAAAAATGAATAAGTTATCTATATTATTTCAAAAATATGTAACAATAGAATTTGTAGGAAATTGAATATAGTTCCTAAACTACTAGGTTTGTTTAAAAAAAAAAAATCTGTTTGGTGAAAATTTGAAATTTCAATGGAGTAGTACTTAAATTTCAGGGAAAAATAAGAAGTAGGTGTCCGTTTGACTACTCCTAACCACAAAAAAATGATAATATTTTTTTATAATATTTTAGATATAAGTAGAGGACTCATGTTTGGATGTGATGCATATTTTTTTGTAATTTTTTTCCATGTAAATAATTAATTATTATTCTTTTATTACAACTTTTAAAAAATATAAAAAACTCATATGGCTAACCACCTTAGCTTGATCAAAACTTCATGAAATTAAATTTTAATTTTTTAAAACCTATAGTATGAAAATCATAGAATGTGATGCATGTTTTGGATTCAATAAATGTGATACCGTTTGAAAGATATAGATGTTTTTCAACCAGTCTATCAATAAGGACTTTAGTTGTAATTGGAATAGAAAATGAATAATAATTACTTATTAAATTCAAAGTAAAGCATGATTTATACTGGTGGAAATCTAATAATCTCGTTTAAAAACCCTTTTCGTTTCATCAATTTTGGGTTAAAAAAAATTGTCAACCACAAACCCAACATATTGCCACTTTTTCGCCCATCATGATTCTGCACATACCTACTTATTTAGGTACTAAAATTCAAAGAACAACATCCTATGAAGGTGTTGTGAATTGTTGTAAGACATTTCTACATTCTTATAGACTCTATTAATTACAATTCACCTAAAAATCACCCTTTTATTCATCAACAAGTCTTATTTTTAAGTGTTGTAAAGTCTTGTAACAAGCTTTCAAGCTTTTCTAGGAATATCTCCACTATTTATCCCTCTTCCATGCCTTATTTGACCCCTTTATGCTCGCATATGCTTAATTAAGTGTATTTTTGAGTATTATCCTGAGAAAATAAGTTAAATACAACATATTTCCTAACACACATTTTTAGTTCCTAGGTGGGACCCATTGTCCATGGGTGGCGAATGAGTCCCCTTATTGCCAAATTCAAAATATTTTAAATTCCTTTCAGGATTTTATTCAAAAACGCTTGACGACAACTTGTGATGAGGTATGAATAGGTAACTAAGGCACAAGTGTGTATAGATAAGTCATTTTCACCTCATTTCAACCCCCATTCATCAAGTTAACTTATATGCCTATTCACTCAAGCATTCCAACATTTTAGAACATCTTTTCAAGCACTATTCAAGCACTTTGAAGTAGCCATTGACATTATTTAAGACTTGCATCATCAAGGGTTTGGTAAGTTGATATAAATTGTATGTTTTTAGTTTATCATTCCTTTACATTTCAATATTTTATAAAAGCTTTGATTACCAAAAGTGGGGTTTGACCAAGGCAAACCCTTGTAAACTAACCTTAAAACATTTTTCCCTATTGCATGTTTGTTTGCAAACCTAGGTATGAATATACAATATTTTTGGTGTTGAAGATTGGTTTACAAGTCAACTAGGTGCTTCAAGTCAACTTAAGTCTATTTCAAGCTTGGAGAAGATTTTTTGTCCATTTCCTGCAGAATTGACTTCGATAACCCAACAAGCAGTGATTTCCAGATCTGGTGTTGCAGAGTTGTCTCCCAATTTTTTAGAAATTTTGGAGAGGAATAATTCACCACCTATGGTGAATGAGTCCCACCTTAGCAATGAAAATCTAAATTTTGTCAGATTCCAGATCCAGACATATAGAAACTTGTTTATGATAGTTTTTCACTAGGAGGACTAATTCACCGCCCTAGGTGAATGAGTCCCACTGTTAAAAATTAGTGATTTTAGCCAGCATCCACAACATTGTAGATTCATCATATTTTTCCTAGGTGAACTCTTATTTAACTCATTCCTTTCTATTCTGCATATTTTCTTCATTTAGTTCATTATTGCTTAACACAATGTGTTTTCAAACATAGTTTAAATATCACTTTTGCATTAATTTTCATTCATTCAAATTAGTCAATTGAGTTTATTTAACTTCATTTAAGTTAAAAAACATTACACATAACATTATTTGAATGAACCATTAGCATTTTGGCTCCTATCTCCTTTTAGGTGAAAAACACTAGAAGATCAAAAGTCATCCATAGGAAGCAAAAATCAATGGTTCACTTTGTTGCATTGATATTGTCTTCTCTATGTAACATATTTGTTCTATCTATTTTGTATCTATGTGTAAATGAACCCTTCGAGTGGTTATCGCTTGTTGGATAGTGAGTGGACTGCTCTGGATAGTGAGTCCTTGTTTTGGTAGTGAGCGTCATTAGACAGTGAGCCTTTCTAATCAGTTTTGATATTCTTTATATTGTTAGCTAATCCTCACCTTATTTTTTCCCTTATTGGGTTTTCCATCACTACTAAATTTGATTCCATTTTTTGATAAGTATTCGTGAGTCTTGCGACAAACTTTTGTCGGACAACTGACGAACTAATGAAATGATTTTCATCACTAATTTTTTGTCCAAATTCAGATGAAGAATTAAATGTTGAAATAGTGGCCTAGATTCGTTGGTCGTTAACTTCATAAAATGGCTCTATTGTTCGTTGAAATATTGATGACAACTCTATGTATTCATTGACGAATTATAACCAAAACGCAATTGCAATGGCTCTTCCAAAGCATCAAAACAACACCAAAAGTTTGTTGCCATTTCTAGGAAATGGGAAAGTAGTTATGATGAATCATTCATCACAACTATAGCAGCTTTTTCAAACCTTTTTAGTGATTCATCTGTTTCCTTCGTCAAAATTGTGACAAAACTATGCAATTTTTTAAAAAAATATATTTGTTGAAATGTACCATCATGGAGACTCTCGGCGATGACCACCAAAGCCAACCCATCAGTGAAAGATCAATTATTGAAATAGGATATAAAATCACTCTGATAGTCCATGTCTTGTTGATGACTTTCGTCAGCAAGATAGATCCAATATCACACCAATTTGACCTCTTTAGGAGTTTTAAATAGACGAACACCTTGTCATCACAGAGACTCTTGGTGATGTCCACCACAACCAACCCATCAGGGAGAGATCAATCATCAACACAAGATAGAAAACTCACTCTGATAGTCCATTTCTTTCCAATGACTTTTGTCTACGAGACAGATCTAATGTCACACCGATCTGACCTCTATAGGAGTTTTAAATAGACCTACACCATGTCATCGTAGACACTCTTGGTGATGATCACTGAAGCCAAACCATCGTTGAGAGATCAATCATGAGAATAGGATAGAAAACTCACTCTGATAGTCCATGTCTTGCTAGTGACTTCCGTCAGCAAGACAGATCCAATGTCACACCGATTTGACCTCTTGAGGAGTTTTAAATAGACCTACACCATGTCCTCACAGAGACTCTTGGAAACAACCACCGTAGCCAACCCATTGGTGAGAGATCAATCATTTACACAAGATAGAAAACTCAAACTGATAGTCTATGTCTTGCCGATGACTTCCATCGAGAAGACAAATCTGATGTAACACCGATCTAACCTCTACAAGATTTTTAAATAGACCTACACCATGTCATCACAGAGACTCTAGGCGATGACCACCAAATCCAACCCATCAGTGAGAGATCAATCATTGAAAAAGGATAGAAAAATCATTATGATAGTCCATGTCTTGTCGATGACTTCCATTGGCAAGACAAATCCAATGTCACACTGATCTAACCTCTTTAGGACTTTTAAATAGACCTACACCATGTCATCGCAGAGACTCTTGGCAATGACCACCATAGCCAACCCATCGGTGAGAGATCAATAATCAACACAAGATAGAAAACTCACTCTAATAGTCCATGTCTTGTCAATGACTTTTGTTGGTGAGACATATCCAATGTCACACTGATCTAACCTCTTCAGGAGTTTTGAACATTGTTGGTTATCAACAAGACATTATGAGGGTCTTGTTGATTAAACAAGTGTCTAAGAGCAAGTAAACAAATGGAACCTATTAATTTTCTTATTTTGTGGTTCTTTAAATCATAGAATAGATACCATCTTCTTGTGTAATGTACTTATATTCAGATTTGAATTTGAGACCAATTTTTATTGCACATTCCATTTTACTTGCATAGAGTATTCTATAAGTAATATATTGATAATACCAAATGATTTATGGTGTTGTGCAACTCTACCTATCATCACAGTTCTATTGTTCCCCCCTAGAGAATCCTACAAAGACAAGTTTACAATACCAAGTCAAATAATATGAAAAAGACTTACTTCCATACAAATTAAATGATTATTCTTACAATGGAAATTGTATAATTACAACAACAATTCCATGAAAGGTTATCCATGCTTCATAAGAGATGACTAATCATACATACATACTGCAAGATGCATAGAAGAAGCATTACACTTGAGAACAACCAAGGGCTAACAAGGGAAGGAGTTAAGAAACGTCTAGATTGAAGAGAAAATGTGTAGGGAAAATGCTGAGCAGTGTCAAGACAACAGAGCTTGTGTTCAATGGATGTTAGTTTTATCATTATACTGCCCATTTAATACCATATTTTAATCTAGGGTTCAAATATCTCAGATCTAAAGAAGCACCTTCAATTAACCATTTAAATTACTATTAAATAAGGTAAGACTTTTACTTGAGAAAGAGTGGGTATACTTGTAGGAGTAAAGTTCTTGCAATCATCAAGATTTATTGGCATATAGACACAACTTGCAACATATGAAGTAATGGATGACTACAAGTTAGTGAAATGGTCCTTAATATGTGAGTGGTTTGAAAATTGATTGGTAGAAAATAAGGTTACAAATAGATCTACATAAAAAATTATGAGGAAAAACTACTACTGTAATCATCAAAATAGATGAAAGGTGCAAAGGAAAGGGTCGAGCTACATCTCTAGAGCCTAAAAAAAACACATGCAAGAAACATGAAAGAAAAGAACAAACCAGTTTTTGAATAAATACAAAATGGTGCCTTCAACAAGTGATTCATATGCTTTCACACCTCATAGGACATTAAGAAGATTTTAGTTTTCTTCTATGAAATTAACTACTTACAGAAAAAATCAAAAAACCAATATTATATACCTCCATGTCTAGCTGAAAGTAGGTATAAGAGAAAATAATTTCCTCAATGCAATTCCAAAAAATATCAATGCTCCCTTATTGCTACACATGCATATACAAGCATTATTCGAGCTCTAAACTATTCAAATATTAAGGATTTAATTAGCTATAAGATGGAAATTTTTTTAGACATAATCCATCATCTTTTACATATCTTTATTCACTCCTAGAGCTTCAAATAAATTTGTGTAAATGAGATAGAAATGTGAATCTTTTATGATAAAGAAAATTCTTAAAAGGAGGGGGGGAGAGATAAAGGTAGGGGGCAAGAGAATGCTTGAATGCATAGCAAAGTATAACATTTTGATCATTATAACAATGAAATGAATCTTAAGTTTGAAGCATTAATATCATTTAGAACATTTATGATCAAGAATGAACATGTAAGTAGAGAAATTTTTGCATACCTGCAGATGGTACAAAATTTCATGGTTAAGTGGAAGCCTCCCATCAAAAACAAGATCCAAATATCCGTGTATCTATCTCAATTGATCCTCTAAACCCTTCAGAGTTGTCAATTCTTTCACTAACCTATTATGCACAAAAGTCAAATTTTAGAGTTATGTCACCACTAAAAAAAGAAGAAACAGAGCTTTGAAACCAAATCCACACACAACACAATGTGGTATTCATACAAATCCATAGAAACAAACTAAACTCAAAACATTGGAATGGAAACAACTTCAAATTATGATGTAGAGCATGAATTCAGGGTATAAAGAATCATTTTTCTGCCACAATAGTGAAAAGTTAGCACTTTCTTTCATCTTTGCATATTGGTTTGATGCTTCAAATGATGCATTTCTTATATTGAAAAATGCATTACCTTATTGAGCTTCTCTTTGTTTCAAAAATATTTTAATATTCTCTACTTAACAGGGCCAACCACGTGATGGTCGAAGCTCATTTGGCCCCTCTCCCGCGCTCACATCACTCTCAATTACCCATACCCGATCATATAACATTAATCATTCATTCATCTATTAATAACATATAACATTCATTCACTCATCCATTAATAATATATAACATTCATTCAATAACATATAACATTCATTCATTAACATATTCACATTCATTCATTAACATATAACATTCATTCTTTCAATTTTTACATATTATCAAGAATATGGTTGTCATGATATGATTACAATCGCTTTTTTTCTTTTTCTTTTTTAAAGCTAAAAAAATATGAAGTGGAGTATCATTTTCTAAATCATTTGTCCCCCCTTTGGTTGTTCTTCCCTCTACTCATGATCTTAATGTATGCCTAGTCCTGTGCTCATGATGTGGACATCGCTGCAAGGGGGGGTCTGCTGGAATAACAAAGAAATGTTAAATTGATATGTTTTATTATTATTGTTACAAGTATTTTATTAATTAAAAGAACATTAGAGTGGTTCTCTTTACCTGATGGGTCCACATCATGTTCTTGAACTTCTATTATAGAGTCATGCTCAACATGTTGGACACCCTCTAAATCCTTATCTATAGTTGAAACACGAAAGGTTACATTAATTAATACACGAATTGAAATTAAATATGTTTAAAAGAATATTAGAGTGGTACTCTTTACCTCATGGGGCCATATCATGTTCCTAATCTTCTCTAGCCTTATCATGCTCAACATGTTGATCACGCTTTACCTACTCTAAAGTTGAAACACGAAAGGTTACATTAATTAATACACCAATTACAATTAAATATGTTTAAAAGAATAGTAGAGTGGTCCTCTTTCCCTGATGGGGCCGCATCATATTCTTGATCTTCTCTAGCCTAATCATGCTCAACATGTTGATCACGCTCTACATGCACTAAAGTTGAAACTTGAAAGGTTACATTAATTAATACAACAATTGCAATTAAAGATGTTTAATTGTATTAATCTGTACTGTATTTTGTATAGCACATGAATACATCCAGTACTGGGATGCACACCATGACCTTCATTTGCACGTTGTGCTCCACCCTCACCAGGTTGCATTCCAATGTCATGTGTAGTATTATCATTGCTTGTATTTTTAAAACAAATAGGAATGTAATTACTTTATGGTGGAAATTAATATTGAATAGATTGCACAAGTATTCAATTTTAAATAAAATTTATTGAATTTATTTATCTGTGTGCCAAATGCAGTGGAAGATTGTGTTTTCCTAGTCAAGACTCTTAGGCATTCAGCCACAACTCCATAGCCTTGCTGGAAGGAAATCTTCAAGTCCTCTTCCGTGGGAACTCTATTGAATTCAGAGCCTTGCATCTTTGAATAAGATCATGAATTTTGCTTCTATGGTGTGATAAAACCAAAAAAAAATCAGTTTATTATTTGGATGTTATATTTCATTTATTGATACTTACAATTCATGTAGCTAATTTCATATAACCACCAGAGCCAAGTTTGTGTTGCCTGTGTTTTTCTAGTCTTTCCTTTATTTCCTTCGATGTGTTGTGTAGCCTATGAAAAGTTTGAAATACGCTAGATTATGTAAAAATAATGAGTTATCAATATATGATTACATTGTTGATAGTATCACATACCTTCCTTGGCCTGGTGGTGTCTTTCCTTTTTTCTTCTCAACCTTTTCCTTTCCATCTAACACTAGGTCCTTCCACTCCCTCTCTAGAATCATGGGGGGACGCTCGTACTTTTTTCTTCTCTAAATGTGACCTATATTGGTCCCTCACATACTTTAGATAGGTACCAGCTTTCTTAAGGACCTTGGTTCAGTTGAATGTTTTATCACCGAACAACACAACTAAATGGTTAATGAGATCATCTTTTAAATCTTGATTTTGGGAATTCCACCATGTACGTATGGTTGGCCCGAAGAGCTCCAATGTAATATCACTTAGATGTTTATAAAAAAATATCATTTCTTGCAAAATGATCATGGGATCAATAATCTAAAAGGAGTGATCAATAAGTCAATTTCAATTGGATTATATATAATAATAATTAAAATATTTTAAAGCACCTGGGACCTTCTCTATCTTTATGGGAACAAAATCATCCGTCACCACAAATGTGACAAGAAATGTTCCCGTACTAGTAATACAGGAAGATCCAGGAAATGTTGCTAAAACATCACCAGTACTAGTGGCCTTTGCATCCCCAGGTACATGTCCTGACACATGTTCTGGCATGTGTTTGCTGCCAGAGGGGGCAATAGTGGATGCCTGCATGGTATGTGTTTCCAAAATTTTAGATGACAATATAGGCATGAATGATGTCAGATGATGTAATGTATGCGCAGGAAGATCAGGATGGACACTTGTACTAACCCCTACTCCTTAGGTAGCACTTGCAGTACCCTGATCATGGCTAGGAGCATCATGAGGATGCAAAAAATCTTGTAAAAATAACACATATTTTAGTTCATAACATAAAAGAGTACAAAATATAAAACCATGAACTTATGTTATAATTAAAGACCTCATGACAGCTTACTTGCAAGTTTTGTGCTCTCTCAGTCAATATCTTAACCCTCTCTCTTATCTCATCTGTTTGAGGCACTATGAATAATAACTTAAGGATTTCTTCATTGTATTTTTTGTGGGTCTTCCTTATCATATCAAGAGGGTTTGTTGAATAAGCGATGTCATAATCACATAATATTGACTGCACCTCCCTATGGATGCTCTTGTCTACTACTGGTGCCTTTCCCCGATAAGTGAGCTGCAACAAGAATATTAAAAAAATTATCAAAATTAACCCAATAAGCTTATGAAAAAAACATAATAATAAAAAATTTGGCTCGTATCTAATTTGTACAATTACAATGAGGTAAACTTGTCGGGTAGAAGCACTTGAAGATGCATCAGGATTTGTGCTCTAGGCCAAAGACTTCCCCATATGATCAATGTCCTGCTATGAAAAAAATTAAATATAAAAAAACATTACTGAAATGAAACCATAAGACTTAAAAAAGAAGAAGAATAAAATGGTATATTGGAGTCATTAATTGGAGGTTGGGTAAAATGGTACATAGTACATACCACCCCTTTATTAATTGTGTTTGTAACTAAGCGATTCAAATTGTAATCAATTAGCAACTCTTCCCCTACAATTATTGATTTTATCGCACATACAAATACACGGTTTCCCTCGTGCACCTCGAATATGCAATTGGGTTGCTTACTTGTTGACCTAGGTCATGTACTGTTTATAAACCCTGCAATATTCCCTGATGCTTTTGGCCTTCTGTCAATGTACATAGCCACTCCTTTATTTTGATCTTTATCTTTTAGTTGTATATAATTTGCTTACAGTGCATACCTACGCATACTTCATGTATATCAAACCAGATACATCCAATCTTTGTAACTATAATAGGGTCCAACCTACTCCATCAATTCAGTAACTTTGTTGTAATAGATCTTTATGTCATCCATGCAAAATAGGCCCAAACAATGTAATGCAGATGGTGTTATGCAATATATCCTTTTGTTGAAACAAAAACCAGTGTTTATTGGAGGAAGTTCCTTAGGTACCCATTGTTTTCGTAGATGTTTGTACCTCAAGGGCACCTCGATGTCACCTATGCTCTCATCATCATAAGAACATTACCCTCGTCAGCAAGAAAAAATTCCATACATTTACGAAATTTTCTTCTAATCTTTTGACCTCTAGTTGATCTCCCTCTTTTAGACCTACTACATGTCTCACTTTCCTTTTCTCTTCCTAAATTTACCTAGCTTGAGGAAGAAAGATCTGAAAAATACCTATTTGGTGGTACTTGCACTCATAAGGATTTTGGATGTTCTTTCATGGTGATGTGATCCCAAGGTGACATTATGATTAATCTATCATTTCATTGCTAGAATTTCACAGGTTATAAGGTAATCAAGTCTTGATAGATTGCAATTTATTGTTACTACCATCCAAATGTGTCCATCACAAATCATATCTACTTAACATTTTAACTCCCAAACTTTGTAACAAGTGTTAAATCTGACTATGGTCCACCAGTTACACAACCAAGGCCTCAAATGCATTCTCTAATTGTAATCAAAGGACTTTTTCTCTTCATTCAAGTAAATAAACTTGAAGGGAAACACCACCAAGTAGTTTATTTGACACCTACATGACTAAAAATAGCAAAAATTTACATTTAATTTCTATATGTCTAAGTGGTTAATGGGGAGGGAGTGTGTACTACGCTTGGTTAAGTCATCATAAGTTTAGGGTTTAGGGTTTAGGGTTTTTTTAAGTCATCTTAAATCTTCCTATGTCTAATTGCTAGGAGACTTTTGGTATGTTTTAAGGTAGGATGAGTGGTTGCATCAATGTTCTAGTTCTATACAACAAGGTTTCAACATCTTCAAATAGTGAAAGTTAGTGCTCATAGTCATTTGAAAAAACAATATTTTAATTATGTTTGATGGTAGGATTTGATAATTTAAACTATCTCTACTTCAAAAGAAAATTATCTCTAGCAACTCTAAGAGCTATAATGGGATGGCCACCATTGTAGGAAAGATTCTTCATTCTCACTTTTAGTGTTAAAATTTAGCAATACCTTGATTGATGAAAGAGCCCAAAGAGCCTTTCTCCATGGTATCCAAGTACACATAGCAGCGGTCTTCTCTTATACGGTTGGACATGATTTAAAGAAGTTAGCTAGGAATTATTCATTTAACCTAAGGTTCTCATAATGCCATCATTGGAAAAGTATGATCAAATTCTTCTATTATGAAGAATTGGTCTATGTTCCTCTAGTAACCACTATAAATGTTTGTAAGGATAAAATGACTAATTGCATTAGGTAGGAGAGAATCAACTTTTAGTTCTTCAAAGATTATATTCCTCTATTCATAATTTTTAAGGGTTCTGTGTGGAGGAGGTTATCACTACCAAGAAGGGAGAAGACCTTTCCTTGCATATTTTTGTGGTGGAGGTATTAAAGAAGAATTGTATGCCTCTATTTCCATTCATTAGATCTTTCTTAGCCTAGCATATACTTGGGCTAAGTCTACAATTGCTTCAGACTCATGCAATGAAGTTTGTGTGTGATGAAATCCTAGACCTCAACCAAGATGTGGGTAGATTATGGGAGCTGTTACAAGACCTAAGGTTGGTCGACAAAAATGTGAAAGACTAAGCTATTTTATTTATTTTTCCTTATCTTATACCATTTTACAAGAATGGGGGTGCCAATGTATGAGAAGATCTTTGGAAATTAGGCATGAAAATTTTAGGTTAGAGAGAATGGGCGTTCCAAACTTACAATACTCATTGTCCCTTGATCGTCAATTTTCCCTGAGTGCCCTCAACCTCATCCTCAAGCTCGGTGCTGGTATTGACCTTGTTTTCACTCCTCCAAGCTCTTCCTCGGCGCTGATATTGACCTTGTTTTCACTCCTCCAAACTCTTCGTTGGTGCTGGTATTGACCTTGTTTTAACTCCAAACTCTTCCTCGGTACTGGCATTGACCTTGTTTTCACTACTCCAAACTCTTCCTCGGCGCTGGTATTGACCTTTCACTTCTCCAATTTGATGAGCTACAACCTAGTTTCATTAGGTTTTAGAGTATGTTAATTAAATTGAAAATTATGGCACCATTTAGCTAGGTTTTAATATTCTACAATATAGTTAACTATATATTAGCTATATTTTACATAATAAATAATATAATTATTCAATTTATTATAATTATATATTATATTCTTTAACAAAATTATTAAATATGCATAAAATTATTATATAATACAAAATATAATTAATATAATACAAAATATAATCAATATAATATATATTTAATATAATAGGAATATATATTAATATAATATTAATATGAGAGAGAGAAACTAAATTTTGATTGGTTTTTTCATGTCAACAATCCAAGGATGGCATGTGTCCTTGGGGAATTATGCTCAAGGTAGCATGTCATTTGATTAAAGATATGATAATTCTCCTTTAAGACCTCTTCAATGTACCCATTGCACACTTAAGTAGACAAAGATAAAAATAGGGAAGAAAATATAGCGAGAGAGGGATATAATGACAAACATACAAATAAAAAGGGATACAAGGAGATAGAGAGAGGTAGAGAGATAAAGAGATAAGGATGAATAGATAGAGATATAGAGAGAGTGATTGATATATCTCTCTCTATCACTCTCTATCTCTCTATATCTCCCACTATCTATATCACTCCCTCTTCTCCCCTCTATCTATAGAGATGTCTCTAGCTCTCCCCCATTTCTCTCTCATTCACTCCATCTCTCCCTCCATCTCTATCTCCTACTCTATATCTCTATCTCTATTTCTCTTTTTATCTCCCTCTCACTCCTCTATCTCTTTCTATCCATATCTTTCTCTACCTCTATCATGATCTCTCTATCTCTTTCACCATCCCATTCTATCTCTCTATATCACCCCCTTTCTATGTCTCTCCCTCTCCCTATGTATATATTGAGATATCTCTCCCTCTCTCCCCTATCTTCTTTTCTCTCTCCCTTTCTACATATCGCTCTCCCTCTCCCCCTCTTCTTTCTCTCCCTCTTCTACCTATCTATCTCCCTCTCTTCTCTCTTTTCCTCTTCAACCTATCTCTCCCTCTCTCCCCCTATTCTCTATCTCTCCTCCTCTACCTATATATAACCCTTTCTCTCCCTCCCCCTCTCTATCCCCCTATCCATTGACTCTCTATCTACGTGCCTCTCTTCCTTTCTCTTCGCATATATCTACATCTCTCTTTCTCTTCCCATATATCTCTATCTCTCTCTCTTTCTCTTCCCATCTATCTCTATCTCCCCATATATTAACTAAGAAGCCATGCAAGCATACAATAGTATATGTTGGTAAAACTATAATAGTATTTTATTAAACTATAATTAACACTTATCTTTCAAATGTTAATCCTTCTTATAAAAATAGTGTTTTATTAAACTATAAGTAGATTATTGTCACCACTCTTCAATCAACATGAAATTCCAAATGTAGAAATTGTTTTGTTGCTTTTGTCAAGTTCCATTAACCAAGCTATTTACTAGGTTGAATAAAGTTGTGTTATGACCCTTCGTCTCTTTAAAATAATTAGACAATGTTAGCTAGATAAGGAAGGGGAGAAAACTAAACTCCTTCAAAATAGGGGTAGTTGTGGGTTTGTTGTCTTTCTTTGCATAATATATACTTAGTTTCTCTAGGATAAATAAGTGACTTTAGATCATTTTCTTAGTTGTGTATCCTAACTAATATAGAGTAAGCTTTTTCATTTTAATTGACTACTATATAATAGTTTATGTGTTGAAAGAATTGTTTCCATTCTTTGTAGTTTTTCCATTTGGAATACAAATCATATTCAATTTCATGCCAATATACTTCTTTCATAAAGATATTTGTTTGAAATAAGTGCTTCATAACTCATCTAATCAAATCATAACCTATCAAAAAGGAAATAGGAATTTTCTAAAGTAAAGAACACTTGACCCAATCATAAGTGTATGGCCTTCGCAGAAAGGAGTGATCCACCTTAGCAATAACAACTACCTGATTTAGACCTAGTAGGTTCAAATCAACCAACCTATCAACCTGCCTTTAAGAGGCTTCCAACAAGTTTATAATGACCAACTTAAAAAATGAAAACAACACTCAAAGCCTGACAAAGAACATAAGTCATATTTCACACTTTGACTCCCTGAATCCTTGTAACAGTGCAAACCTAGTTTTTGCCAAATAACTCAAAATTTTCCCAAAACACTAGAGAAACCCTTGATGGTTTTAGACACCCATTTTGGAGTTATTAAACATACTTCAAGGGAAAGTACAAGTGATTTTGTAAATTTTACAGTGCTTTTGTACTCATTGATTCCCTAAAGAAAACCTTATCTTGAGTATAATCCATCATAGTCACATATGATCACATTATTCTTGACCATTTGATATCATGAAAAACCTCCAAAATCTAGTATTCAAATAACCCATATCAGTAAGAATTTGTGTAGGTATCTCTGATTGATAAATCATTATATTCTCATTTTCAGCATATCGGAGAAAGAACAGAAATGTAACACTGATCATATTACATAAGAAGATACACATTGGGATGACACAGTCCACGGTCTCACCGATAAAGATTTTTGTTGGCAAGACAAGTTCCATCAGGGTGAAATGAAAAGGTCATACCAAGCATATATGTCTCACCGATGAAGTTCCATCAGAAAGAAACATCTCTTGTCTCACCGATCAAAGTACAAGGAGTTGTATCAGAAGGAATCTTGGCGACATGAGATTGAAAGAATAATCATTGGGGAGACTTATAACATCGGGTAAATTACTGAATGTCTTAGCGATACACCATGTCTTGCCGATGAAGACACAAATAGATCAAGATAGTCGTCGGGGTGTCTCTTGGCGACATTTATATGAATTAGACAGATAGATTATGTGATATTGCAATAATGTCTCCCTGACCAAAAGAATGTTTAATGAACTTTAGTCAAGCCTAAATAAAATGATCGCCCAAATTTTTAATTGTCTTTCTAATAGAACATTTGATGTGACAAGAAAGAGAAGACATAAGAACTTAGGCATCATACATCATGATTTTTTCAATAAAGATGATGTACTAAGGAACCTGACAAGTGATGAGATTATTATGGCTTGGAAAAGGGAATGGGAAACTATGACAAAGCTTGAGGAGAAGATTATGAAAAAGAATTCTTTCTACATCAGTCCATACAATGAAATTGCAAACCCCTTGGAGAGGGCCTTTACTATGATAACGAACTATCAATCTGGTAGATTTAAAGTAAAAGTAAAGAAGGCTATAGACAGAGCCCAGGTCTTCTTAGAGCAGCAACAACAACAATAGGCTATGAATATCCTAGAAAAGATTGAATATGTTCAGTAGGTTAGGGAGGAGCAAATGGCAGAACGCATGCTAGGAAATGAGGAAATTGTGCAGAAATTTCCCCTTCCCCATATTGAAGAGACTCATAGTTCAGATGTTCCTCCTAACAAGATTGTCCAATGGCATTATGACAGAGAAAATGATGATGATCCTAGAATTAGGGAGTGTGATGAGTTCTTGGATGATGATAAATTTGTGCAGACCAAAGAGTTTCAGGAGTTTATGATTGAAGAAAGGAGTAAGGAAATAAAAGAGAGACTAGAAGCAACTCAAGTAAATGTTGAACCTTCTCATTAGGAGGAAGTTGAGAAAGAAGAGGAAGAGAAGATTAAAGCTGAAATTGCAGCCATTACTCCTACAGAACCTTGAGGAATTGTTAAACATAGTGGAATCAAGTTATTTCCATAATGTACTATCTCAACTGCCATAGCCTATGATGAAACTAGAAGAGATCCTCAAGCTCTAATATCTGAAGACCAGTTTGAAAATAAATTATTTGGTTTTGGGTATAGTCCAAAGTTTCATACCCTTGCAATTTGGTCTATGGCACCTAATACTAGCAAATGTGAGGTTGCTAGGACTATTGAAGAAGTCATTGATTCACTAGTTGTCAAAAGAGCTACTAACATAACTCCAATCTAGGCAACTGAGTTAACATCACATGTTGTAATGCTTAGTGTGGACACTACACATACTTCTCAAAAGAAATATGAATCTTTGGTCAAGGAATATAATAAGGCTTTGAATGAATTGAGTTGAATGAGTGCTAGCATTCAAGCTACTCAAAAGACAGTAACTCGTCCTTCTACCTCTTCCTCATAATTGATTATTTGAGAGGAAAGTTGACTACTAAAGAGGAAAATTTCAAGAAGGAAAAACTAGAGACATTCAGGGTGTCCAATGAAATTTTTAGAGATGTGCTTAAGCATAGAGTAACCAAGTTGGTTGATAGGTCTTGTGAAGTATGGGCCATGTGTAAAAACATTCATGAGGCAAATACAAATTATCTGGAAGTACAAGAAGCCTTTAGGAATGAGTGGAATAACTAGATTGGATGGGTAAGTGCTTCAAAAGAGATGATGCCAAAAATAAAGGAAACAAATATTCCTAACATCTTGAAGACTATTGACTTAATAAATGAGGTAACCACTTTCAATGGAAAATTGGGAATATAGCTCCAAAGCAAGTTGAAAATATTCAAGGAAATGGAGAACTGTGGCATGCCTCAAATATTGAATTTCAAAGGTGAATTACATCCATTTGACACCTAGAAGGAAGATTTGGGAGGATTTCTTGAAGATGCTATGATGCATTTATCTATCACTAATTACCTCTTGCTCAATTCAGATATTGATATGATCGTAGATATTGAGTCAAAAATGGATATATTTGTTAAGTATGCCATAATTTTAATTGATGCAAGGTACTCCTAGTATACTACTATGTCAGAGGATTTATTGAATGTTAAATGGCCCACTAAGGAGGAATACAAGGTTTGATTGGAGAAGTATACAGAGTGAATACGGAGAATAATGGACAGGAGAAGAATAATACATAGCCTGAAATAGTACAGATTAGGCTTTTGATATAACATGCTAAAATATTATTCTCTCCTCAACACTCAGTGATTAGCACGTGTTGCTAATGTGGATTAAATATTTTTTGATCTTTTTCTGCTTTCTTTGCCTTCTTCATAAGTTTTGTTGTTTTGATTTCCTTATAGTTGGCATTTGGAGCACATGAAGAATATCCTGTAACTGCTATAACAAACTAATGATGTCTTTTAAGGTGGGACCCATTTTCCACAAAGATTTGAGGACATTTGTTCCTCTTGTTTATTTGCTTCACTTGAAGACTCAAGTGTAACCAGGAAGGGAATATTGTTGTAAGCAGTCCTATGAGATCATGACATGTATGTTATCTGGTTTGAGGCTTGTTTTTCTCCTTCATCTCTATAAGAATCAATTCAAGACCAGATTAAATATAGAGTTTCATGGTTATTCTCTCTCCCTGTATGTGTGTTATGAGTTATGATTGAAAGTAGTCAAGTATTTCTTTCATTTGTCTTTGTCATTATCTGATGGATGTTCAGTTTCATGTTTTCATATCAATTCAATGAATTGATGTAAATTCTTATGTGAAAGTGATAACTTATAATTACTATGTGCTAGGATATTTGTAAGAAGTGATAATCCTGAAGTCATAGAGAAATATTGTAATGGAAGATTTCTTGGAATTATATGTGTTATTATTTGAATTGTTATTAGTTTATTTCAAAGGATATTGACTTCATGCTCTAGATAAATACATTGGTTCCTGTGGGGTATTTGTGTTACATTCACAGTATTGATCCATTACCTACTCAATATTTTAACCATAAAATTTCAAAAGGAACATTGTTGTTATTTTTTCTTTTAGATGTATTTTCTCTCATAATCAACTCGTATAACATTAGCACAAGAAGCTTCCAACTTATTTAATGTTACTATTAAGTGGTGTCATGAGAGATATCTATTATTAACAATGTATTTGGTTGCAATTATAAGAAGTTTTTAGGTATACATTGTGGGATCACCCTCCCACGTTTAACAAATCCCAAAGAGAAGGAATAGAAGTTTAGCATCCTCTATTCATTCATTGGAAAATCCATTTAGTATTACTAATAATTGGAAATGGAAAAATCTATCGGTATGTCTAGAGATCAGTTTGGTTCTTAAAAAATAACCAATAAGGCATAGGGTTGAGGGTATAATGTTAAGGGATTAGGGTTGAGGGTCCAATTTAGAGGGTAGAGGGTATAGGTGTTGATGGATTAGGGTTTAAGTGTTGAGGGTTGAGAGATTAAGGGTAAAGGGTGGAGAATTGAGGGTTAAGGGTTTAATGTATAGGGTAGATGGTAGAGGGTAGACAGTCAAGGTTTTAAGGGTTTGAGGGATGAGGGATTAAAGGTTGAGGGTTAATGGATTAGGGTAGAGATTTTAAGGGTTGAGGGTGTAGGGTTGAGTGTGTAAGGTTGAGGGTTTAAGGTTGAGGATAGAGGGTTGAGGCTATAGGGTTGAGGGTTAAATGTGTAGGGTAGATGGCATAGGAGTTGAGGGTTTAGGGTTTGAAGGGTGAGTGATTAGGGTAGAGAGGGAGGGATATATGGAGGGAGAAGTGAGATAGAGATAAGGACAGAAAAGAAGGGAAGGACAAAGACAAATTTGAGTTGAAGATCTAATGTATACTATAGAGGGTTGAAAATTGAGGGTATAGGGTTGAGGGTAGACGGTTGAGGGACTAGGATTTAGGGTTTAGGGTTCAATGGTTAAGGGTTGAGGATTTAATGGTTTAGAGTTTAATGGTTTAAGGGTTGAGCGTATACGATTGATGGAATAGGGTAGAGAGGGAGGAGTGGAGGGAGGGAGAGATGTAGGGAGAAGTGAGATAGAGAGGAGAGAAGAGGAGGGAAGGATATAGAGGGAGAGAGAGGGAGTGAGAGAGAGAGGGAGTGGGAAGGAGAGAGGGAGGGTGGGAGGGGGAGAGAGAGAGAGAGAGAGAGAGAGAGAGAGATCTAGTTATGTAAGTAGTGTGCTTGAGTGAGATACCTAACAAATAAAGAGGGGTGTGGGAGGGAGACAGTTGAGAGAGGGGGGAGAGGGAGTGGGAGGTAGAGGGACAATAGAGAGATGGAGGGAGAAGTGAGATAGAGTGAAGGATAGAATAGGATAGAAGTACAAAAAGAGATGAGGATTGAGGATCCAATGTATAGGGTAGAGGGTTGAGGACCTACAGGGTTGACAATTTAGGGTGTTGGGTGAAGAGGGTAGAGGGCTAAGGGTTTAGGGTTTAAGGGTTGAGGGTTGAAGGTTTAAGGGTTTAGGGTTTAAGGGTTTAAGGGTTGAGGGTATAGGGTAGAGATGGAGGCATGAATTGAGAGAGAGATGGAAGGAGAAGTGAGATAGAGACAAGGAGAGAGAGGGATTTGGAGAGAGGAAGTGGGAGGGAAAGAGAGAGAGATACTTATCTAGGTAGGGTGGGAGGGATAGTTGAGAGAGAGGGAAATCTAGAGTGTATGAGAGATAGGGAGTGGGTCGAGATAGAGGGATGGGAGAGATAGATGTAGTGAGAGGGGGTGAGAGGGAGAGAATTGAGAGAGGAGAGAGTGACATTAGGCTTTAAGGGTCAACCTATCAAGGGATTTTGCAATATAGGGTTGAGGGACTAGGGTTTAAGGCATAGTTACTAGGGTTGAGGGTCTAGGGTTAAGTGAGAGACCTAAATGGCTAAGGGGTGATGGATGGCTAAGGATAGAGTGAGAGAGAATAATCCTATAGAAAATAAACATACTCATAACACAAGTGCATTTTGAAGAATTTGAGATGTATCCATTTGTATAGCAAGAAAAAATGTGCTCACTTTATAACACAAGCACATTATAATGAGAGCACATTTTGGCTTGCTTTGAAAATGGTAAAAAAGTCACACACTCATGATCTTCAAGTCCAAATTCTCTATATTCTCCTATTATCCTCTTCTCGTTTAGCTACAATACTTCACTTTGGAGAAGTGTATGTTTGACTCAATGGAGGATATTCCTACCCTTTCTTTTATTTTTGCTAAGTCAGTGACAATCACTTCATAGGAATTTGTCGATGAGGATGTTTAGGTGGCCTCCTCCTTGGCCCTTACTATAGGAGAGTTAACATGCACCACCCTTGCTATCCCACCTACAAGGTCATCTTTCCTCCCACTATGATGATTTAGATTGGGAGTGGGATGACTTATTGGAGGTGTTGCACTACAATGGTTCCTTCTTTGTCATCTTTATTTTAGCTTTGTATGTTTTTTTATTTTCCCCTATGCTTGTATATTTGTGTTTTTACTCTCACCTAGAGGACCCTTGGTACCATTGTAAGTTATTAGATAAAGAAAATATTTTTTTTTGTATATTTCTTATATCTATATTGTCATTCTTGTAAATGTTGTAATCTTTGAGATTCATATCAGGAATGATGCAATCTTGGAGCATTTAGGAATCCTCCTTATTGACCCAATTTTTTATTGCAAGAATGGAAAGAAAGAAGGTGTTGTCATTGATGTCAAATAGTCAATTGGTTATCAACTAGTTTATATTATCATTAATATCATGGATGCAAGTTATTGGCTATATATGTCAAGGATATTGAGAAAATTGTATTGAAGAATATTGTAGGTGTTTAGTGGTTACTCTGGTTTTTGATTCAGGATTTTCTCCTATATTTGTGTGGTTCAGATATGTTGATAATGATTTTTGGAAGTTGCTAGATCTAGACTTTTGGTTCCTGTTTCATTGTACAGTGTGAGTTATGTTCACTAGTTGTGAATAGCGGTTCTATGTGTTATTGGTTGAGGTCTAAGAGAAATGTTGTTGGTCTGAATTTATCTTTGGTAAAGTCTTATCACTTGTGCTTCTAGAGTTGGAAATTTCTGATTGTTTTGAGGATAATTTTGTTATCTAGAAGATTTATGCTTAATTGTTCTATGTTTTTTATACTAGTTTGGCATACCTTGTGTTGGAAACTACCTTCAGAGTTGATGAAGCATGCTAGTTCTATGTGGTTCCTTATGAAGTGTGTGCTTGGGTCACCCTCATTCTAATTCCACCCTAGAATGTTTAAATTCTGATGTAATTTGAATTTGAATTTGGATGGCCAACTTTGGATATGTTTCAAAGTTGAAGATGGTGTAAATACAAGATGAGTTATTAGTGAAATATATGATAGCAGGTTGAAAGAGAGATAAGTACAAAGAAATAGAGTAGATAGATGAAATATTGATGTGAATAAGTGAGTGTGTGTACGAAGCCTAAATGAAGATCAGTACAAAGCCTAATTCCATGTTTCTAGATGTAGTGAGCAGAAGGTGTACTATATCATTCATGCATGTTTGCAAGTGGTCGAGAAAATTGTGGTGGATTTCTTTTTTTCATTGATATTTTTTCTTTATAGCATATCTCTTATATCTTCTTTTTATCTCTGTGGAAGTGAGCCCTCCAATTTGTGAGCTCTATTGGATAGTGATTCTTGATCTGAATAGTGAGTTATTTTTCTAGTAATGAGCCTTATTTCTTAGGTAGTAAGCCTCTTGTAATAAATTTTTATATTCTTTATATTTTGAGTAAATCCTCACCATGTGGTTTTTCCCTTACTTATTTTTCCATGTAAATCTGGTGTTATTATTTTTTGTGTGATGGTTTTTAGTTTCTGCACTAGTATTTAATGTTTATTCATTTAAGCAGTGTTAAGTATTAGTTCTGGTGAATGAATTAAGTTTTAAATCTATGACAACTGATTCAACCCCCCTCTCAGTTGTCTTGTTCAACAATTTGTATTAGGGCTTAGTTCCTTGGTGAAGAGCTTAACTGCTTGAGAAAGGTTTGGGAAGGCTGGAAAAATGACATGATTATCCAAGGTTTGATGGAACTAATTATGCTATCTAGAAAATATTGATTAAAGAACATGTCTAGAATATTATAGATATGATGTGGAGAAAGCTTACAAGAATCCTTACACTCCTCCTGCTAATGGTCTGAGTATGGGTGATGAGATCAAAGAACATGAACCAAATAATAAGGTGAAAGTACATTTGAAGAATAGTTTGGTACATTCCAAGTTGATTAAGGTTTATAATCTGAAGACTACTAAGGAAGTTTGGGATGCTTTCGAAAGGGTACGTGAAGGTGATGAAAGAGTCAAAGAGGAAATATTAAAAATTTTGGAGACATAGTTTGAGCTTCTACATATGTCTATAGATGAGATTGTTAAAGCCTATGTACAGAGATTAGATGAGATAGTAGCCATAATGCGAGGACTTGGTGCTACTGTAGATGAAACCAGGATTGTAAAGAAGATTCTTAGAACTCTCCTTGATTCTTATAGTTAGAAGGTGTGTGCTATTGAACAAAGCATATATTATAAGACCCACACTAAAGATCTATTGTTGGGATTTTTGATATCTTATGAGATGAGGAAGATGAATTTGAGGAATAGATACAAATTAGAAATTTATTTTAAGGCTACAAAATTTGATGATCCAGATGAAGAAAAATTTGATGAAATAGAAGGTAACTTTGTGAGAAGTATGAGGAAAGCCTCCAACAAGTGTAAAGGTGAGTTATCCTTTAAATTCTTTAGTTGTGGAGAAATAAGTCATTATGCTGCAAAGTGTTTCGAAAGAGATGAGAGGAATAAACAAAGATATGAGAAAGAAATGAAAGGAAAGAAGATCAAAAGATAATATTATGTGAATGAGAATGGAGTATGTTTGATGAGGATTCTAATTATGAAGATCCTAATGAAAATGAACGCTTATTCTTGGCTATAAAGGATGAACCTACTTCCACTAATTCTGAAAAATAGGAGAATAAAAGACCTCTAGAGAAGGAGAAAAATGAAGGTACTGTTATCTCTTCCCTACATGCTAAACAAGAAAAGAAATATTGTGTAGTTGATAGTGGTTGTTCACTTCACATGAATTTTGATAAAATTAAGTTTTTTAAACTTGAAAAATATGATGGAGGCTTGGTTATGTTTAGATATGATATTGGTGCCAAAATTTGTGGGATAGGTTTAGTAAGTTTTGATGGAAAGCATAATACTAATGATTTATACTATCTTAGGGTTTTAAGAAATAATATTGAGTGTTGGGAAGATGTGTACTAAGGGATATGATATTTTGTTTAAAGACGAGAGATGTGAAATCTGGAAAGGATTCAGAACATTGATTACTATAGGAAAGAAATCTGAAGGAAATATCTATCAACTTAAGGGTACTGATGGATGATGCTTTATGACTCAGATTAATGATAGTTGGTTATGGAATTGGAGAATGTGTCACACTAATTTTCATACCTTGGGGAGGATAAGTGTAGTTCAATCCATGAGAGATTTACCAAGGATTACAAAGCTTGTTAATGTTATTTCCAAGAATTGTCAGTTTCGAAAGCAAGCAAGAAGTCATTATAGATCAAAGGAAGAGTCTACTACTAGACTACTGGATTTAATTCATACAAATATTTGTGGTCCTACAAGAGTGAGAAGTCTACACGGTGAAAGTACTTTATGCTTTTGATTGATGATTATTCTAGATATACATTGGTTACATTTATTATAGAGAAATCGTATGCATTAGATAGATTAAAGACATTCAAATCTATGATTGAAAATGAAAAATTCTTGATTATAGTTGTATATGTTGATGACATTATTCTTGGAGGAAATTAAAATATATGCAAGACGTTTGTGAAAGAGATGCAAAAAGAATTTGAAATGTCTATGTTTGGAGAGATGAATTTCTTTCTTGGGATACAAATTAATCAAACAAAGAAAGGAATTTTTATTTCACAGTTTAAGTATGTGAAAGAGCTGTTGAAGAAGTTTGGGATGGATTATTCCAAACTTATATGTACTCATATGGTCACTGGTTGCAAACTAGGTAAAGATGATGATTCACCTAATGTTGATTAGAGCAAGTATAGACCTATGATTGGTGAACTATTGTATTTGACTGCTACTAGACCTGATATTATGTATGTTGTCTGTATTGTGGCTAGATTTCAAGAAGATCTTAAGGAAACACATGTTTATTTTGTTAAAATAATATTTAGATATTTAAATGGTACTCTAGATTATGGGTTATGGTACCCTAGAAATACTAACTTTACACTGAGTGCCTATAAAGATGCAGATTGGGTTGGATGTGTAGATGAAAGAAAGAGTACAAGTGGTGGTGCATTCTTTCTTGGTTTTAGATTGGTTACATGATTGAGTAAAAATGAAGATTCATTCTCCTTGTCTACTACTGAAGGCGAGCATATTGCTTCTATATCTTATTGTAAACAATTTCTATGCATGTAATAGATTTTGAAAGATATCACAGTGGTGTATGATGATCCTATTTCTATCTTGTGTGATAATACAAGTGCAATTAAAATTTCAAAGAATCCAATGATCCACTCAAGTATGAAGCATATAGAATATGTTCTAATGAAAGATCATATTGTTGATATTTTTGTGAAGGCTCTTCCTAAAGATACTTTTGAGTATCTCTAGGAGAAGTTGGGGGTCATTTCCCCTCCTTTCTTTAAGTAGATGCATACCGATATGCATAAATATGATGGATCTATGGATCTATCTTTCTTCTAGACTAATTTTTTGGTGGCTACCTCTCAGGGGGATGAGGGAGTGTTAGGTGTTGTCATTGAGATTATTTTGATTTTAATGTCAAAGGGGAAATCAATGTAAAATATTTTTTTCCTTTTCCATTGATGTTAAAGGGGGTGAGGAAGCATGTGAAAAATAAGAGATAAAGAATGTGAAAAAAATGGAAGAAGAACAAAACAAACAAAAAGAGGAAGAATATAAAAGACTATCTACTAAGGGGGAGAAAAAAAAAAAAAAATCTTGAGAAGTGTATTCAGAGCTAGTATGGTGTCTTTGATGGTATTTCACATCATGTGTTTCCATCAATGACAAAGGGGGAGATTGTTACAAGAATGGAAATAATAAAGGTGTTGTCATTGATGTCAACTGATCAATTGGTTATCAACTAGTTTTTGTTGTCATTAATATCATGGATGTGGGTTATTGGTTTTATATGTCAAGGATATTGAGAAAATTATATTGAACAAAGATTGTAGGTGTTTAGTGGTTGCTCTTGTTTTTCCCCTGGGATTTTCTCATATGTTTGTGTGGTTTAGGTATGTTGATCATGATTGTTGGAAGTTTCTAGATCCATATTTTTGGTTGTTGATTCATTGCACAGTGTGAGTTATGTTCACCAGTTGTGAACTATGGTTTTTTGTGATTCTAGTTGAGATCCAAGAGAAATGTTGTTGGTCCAGATTTCTCTTTGGTAAAGTCTTATGACTTGTGGTTCTAAAGTTGAATTTATTTATTGTATTGAAGATAATTTCAGTATCTAGAAGGTTCGTGCTTAATTGTTCTATGTGTTTTAAATTGGTTTGGCCAACCTTGTGTTGAACACTAACGTTAAAGTTGATGAAGCATGTTGGATCTATTTGGGTCCTTATGAAGCATGTGTTTAGGTCGCCCTCATTCTAATTCCACCCTACAATGTTTTGGAATTGACCTAATTTGAATTTGAATCTAGATGGATGAATTTGGATATGTTTCATAGTTGAAGATGGTATAAATATAGGATGACTTAGTGGTGAAATATAGGATAGCAAGCGCAAAGAGAGATAAATGTAAAGAAATAAATTAGATAGATGCAAGATTGATGTGAATCAATGAGTGTGTGGGATGCGAGTGTGGTAGATTAGTGAGAAGACTAAATGTTGAGTTTCTAGATGTAGTGAGTAGAAGGTGTACTCTATCATTCATGCATTTTTGCAAGCGGTCGAGCAAATGGGTTTGTGCAGGATCATGATGGGCCAAAAAGTGGCTATATGATGGGTATGTGTAGGGTATGTGGTTGATGACTTTTATTTACCCAAAATTGATGAAACAAAAAGGGTTTTTAAAGGAGATTCTCAACTTTCCACCAATATAAATTATGATTTACTTCAAATTTATAAATAATTATTAGTCATTTTCTATTTGAATTACGACTAAAGTCCTGATTGATAGGATGATTGAAAAAATATATAGCTTTCAAATAGTATCACATTTTTTGAATCTGAAACATGTGTCACATTCTATACTTAAAATAATATAGGATAAAAAAAAAATGAATTTCATGAAGTTTTGACCAAGTTAAGGTGGTCAGATATATGAGTTTTTTATATTTTTTAAAAGTTGGAATAAAAAATTCATAATTAATTATTTACTTGGAAAAAAATTACAAAAAGATATGCATCACATCGGGACATGAGTCCTCTACTTATATCTAACATATTATAAAAAAATATTATTATTTTATTGTAGTTATGGTGGTCAAACAGACACCTACCTCTAATTTTTTCCCTGAAATTTAAGTACTACTACATTAAAATTTCAAATTTTCACCAAATATATATTTTTTAAAATAAACCTAGTAGTTTAGAAACTACATTCAATTTGCTACAGATTCTATTCTTACATATTTTTGAAATAATATAGATAACTTATTCAAATTTTTATGTCAAGTTTCCTAACTCTGATTTTTATGAATTTTTCACCACTTAAGGGCCTATTTTTTCCATGATGATCTTGCACATACCCAAATTGTGGTGGATTTCTCCATTGCATTGAGATTGTCTTCTCTTTGTAACATATATCTTCTATATTCTTTGTATCTTTGTGGTAGTGAGCTCTCCAAATTGTTATCCCTATTGGATAGCGAGTCCTTATTTTGGCAGTGAGCCTTGTTTCTCAGGTAGTAATCCTCTTGTAATAAATTTTGATATTATATATAGTGTGAGTTAATCCTAACAGTGGTTTTTCCTTTACTGGGTTTTCCACGTAAATCTGGTGTTATTGGGTTTGTGTGATGGTTTTCAATTTTTGCACTAGTATTTAATGTTTAATCATTTAAGCAGTGCTAAGGATTAATTCCCGTGAATGAATTAAGTTTTAAATTTTGATCTATTTGGGGGCGATGATAGTTCATACACATTATAATATATTTATCTATATGTATCTATGATCAGTTCTAGGCCTTTATAATCAAATCCCTCTATGGTCTTGATTTCTTCATCTCTAGTTTTCTCTTTCATGATGTTGTGGTTTCAATGTGTTGTCCCTCATGTGACAACATTCCATGAATAAATCTCACCATGTATCTCATACCATGACATCTCTTTGTCTTTCTCTTCTCCTTAGAATGACATGTGCTCCTCTATGTAGCACACATCATTATAAAGGGGTCAGGCTATCATATATGATTAGTTTGTAGAAATTTTTAAAGATGATTTAAAAATATGGTTTGATGTCTTATGTCTTATTTTCAAGATTGGGGGCAACCTGACTAGACTAGTCTTTTCTTTTCTATGATTGTCTTGAAATTTGTAATTTGTACAATCCACAAGCCTATCTACTTGTTGTATGGTCTCTAGCCATGCTAGAAATACCTATCTATGTCTTCTTTTATCTGATAATATTATGTCATGTCATGTCTACAAAATTTATCATATTTATTTCTCACTTTTTTCCTAACATGTTCATCTACAAGTAACATATTTTTTATGAGATTGCAATCAACTTTCCAAGATGGAAGACCCATGTCCTCTTTGCATCTTGGCTCAACTTCTTTGACATTGCATATACCAAATTGAAGATTTGTGTCCTCTTCATCCAAGGTATATTCACTTCAACATATTTCTACTTTAGCTCACATACATTTAGCATACATATGCATGCTAAAGTGGGGACAAAATGTAATGTTGTAAAATTACACCTCCAATGTAATTTAAAATCACATAACCCTTAATTTAGCCTAATAAAGATGATAAATGTTAATACCCCTTTTCCTCACCCTGATTCCCATCCTTGACCTTGTCACTTTTGGTCGTTGAAGGAATTTTGGTCAAGGAAGCTTATGCAATTCACAAATATTTGTGTCACAAAAATGTCTTGACAAGATTTTTGATCTTGTGGCCATTAGGAGGTTACACTTTGACATGGTTTCAAAATGTAACACACCTGCAGTCACAAGCATGCCCAAAAATTTCCCTCTTGCATGCATTTCTTCACTTTGACACATATTCTTCCATCTCATTTATTCACTCTCTCATTCTAGCAATTCTAACTTCATTTTTGTAGCTCATTCTCTCAACATTCCATTCTCTTATCAGATTCTTTCTTTCTCATGGTCTTATACATCACTTTGTCTCAAACTTCTTGTATGTTTGTGGCTCTACATCTTTGTTTCAAGATCTCTCAAGTGTTGCACTGTCTTTCAGCTTCTGAAGCTTTTTGAAGGGAGGGTAAAAAATTCCTTATTGGTATTATCATATTTATTTAGTAGAATATTTATATCTTGCATGTTCTCTTTCTTTATCTTGTCATTCTATACTTTATACTCTCTATTTATATATGTTTTTATCTCTTTTGTTGTTCATGGAGGTGGAAACAACAAAACAAGGGTTTCACTTAGGAAATCCCTAAAACAATCCCAACACGTTTCATTTTTTTGCGTGTTCACTTTTCATGTGGAGCTTTATGGGAGGCTTTAGAGCTAGATCACCCATGATTTCACTCCTTTCTTTCACCTCTTGTCATTTTGTTCAATATTTTGTTTACATGCACATTTAGTATTCTTCTTGTTGTCCATTTTTATATTTCTAGCATTCTATTAGTTTACTCAAACTATTACACTTTAGTTTCAAGTTGATAATTTGGCACATGTGTGCTTTGATACGATAACTCTACTTTCAGTCCATACAAGACCACAACATGCCATAGGGATGTTCGTGCATTGTGATGTCATCCTTTGGCCATGAACTAGTTTGTCTATCTCAATAAATAGTCATAAAACATAAGAATTGCATCAAACTCCCTAATACCTATCTTGGTCACTGGAGCTTTTTTCCTTGAGGTAGTTGAGGATAATTTTCTCCATGTAAACTCTTCCTTCTCCTAGAGATTCGGGAGTAGCGAATCTCGTCCTTTACACCTAACACCTATCAATTTTTTTATGATGAAAAGGAATATTACCTGGAATATGTTGCTAACATCTTGTTGATGTTAGCATGATTTGAAAACTTCATATACATAAGTTTCTCCCCTTCTAGCCCACATTGGGCCTAGAGGAGTAGTTTTTTTATTTTTTCCATAACTTGGGCATATAGTGTCAAAATCAAGAAAAATGACATATCGTCACAAATATGATTATGTGTAATTTTCACTGGTATGGGTCTCATCATCAAATTTTTGTACTGGTAAATTTTATTCTCAATCAAAACCATATCATAATTTTCTTTGTTGGAGCTCACAAATTTTCACATATATCTCTGATTTTTGTGATTTTTATAGCATTGGAATTTAGGTATTTCAAATCTCTTTAGATCCATTTGTTTATTTTTTTTAAAATCTACCATAGGTTATCAGTGTCTAATATTTTCATTTGAGAAAGTATCATGGTTTTTTCTTCTCTTCCTTCTCTGGTTATCCAGAGTGGATGGAAAGCTATCAAATAGAATGCAAAATTATCCATTGATAAGATACATCCTCTCATGTTCATGATTTTTTGTCTGATATATCCTCCATGTTAAGTCTTTAATCTTGTAGCTCTAATTTATGACCCTACACACAGATCACAATTGTCCCACCTCATGCTATGTCACCTGCCTTCTAACAAATTATTAAACCCCATGCATTAGTCTTATGATATTTTCTTATTAGCTTGAAATAACTATTATATCATGATATTAAAAATTTAGTTTACACACATCCCCACTAAAAATACGAGACTCTCCCATTGAGATACAACTATTAGAGTAAATGAATTAGCTAATAATTGATTAATATTTAATTAATTGTATTAGTCTAATTTATTCTCATGCACTTAAGCTAAACTTAGGAGTTCTTTTTTAAGCTAACTAAGTGCTTTTCTTTTAACTAAAGTGAGCAATTATTAGAGTTTCTCTTATAAGCACTCAACCCTCATTATATTATAACTCTGGATATTTACTCTCAACATTTGAGGAGTTTTGTTTTCCTTGAAGATTCTTAAGGTTCATTCTATAGCTTTTTTCCTGTTGAGGAATATTGCACATATTGTTTGCAAATCTCTTGCATGGAAGGTGCATTTGTTCATTTTTTTAATCATGTGGCTTGTGGTTTTGTGTTTTTCCACAATTATAATATGGTATCAAAGAGTGGATTCATCAAACCCCTTCTCAATTTATGAGATTTTTTCTTCAACTAGGGTTATAAGAGGATATTTGAAATCTTCTTTGTTTTTTGTTTTTTCGTGCATTTTTTTTCTTCTTGTTTTTCAAGCAAAAATTGTTAAAAAATTAAGAAAAACAAAAAAATAGAAAAAAAAACTTTCACTGCCCTAGGGTTATATGGGAAACCAATGCCTAGCCACTATGGGGGATACAATTTTTATTTTATTTTTTTGAAAAATAGGCAAAATTAAGAAAATGGGTGTAATTCTTCAGTCGAGTATTGAAATTGAAAAAACAAGATATCATAAAAAATATGGTTCCAAGTAGTATCCAATGCGACTATTTTTTTCTTAGTTTTTCATGCTTGTGCATTCTACGACTTATTGAAGTTAGAGGTTTTATTTTTAGTTTCGAGATCATAACTTTTAACCAATTTCTTCAATTTTTTACGACTATAGTTGCATTGGAATTATTCTTCAGAGCTATTTATATCTATCCATGCACTTTTTCTAGATTTCTCTTTAGGTACATTTTATTCAAGTTTTTGTGTGTACCTTAGTTTTCACACCCTTTTATTTCCAAGTTTTTTTTCCTACATGCACTTCTTGGTTTCACACAATTTTAGTATATTTATCTTGGCTCACTTTTCAACACTATGGGGGGTTTCTACTATTGTTGCTAATGCTTCCTCAATTTCAGGGTTTCAAGTGATCTACATATCTATTTCTTGTTCTTACATACTTTAAATGTAGAATACATTAATAGCTAGTTACATTCATTTTAGTAAGTTGGAGAACTTACCATATGGACATTCTTTGATTCACATTTTTGGAGGCGAGCTTCTATTTTCATTTGATTAGAGACTATTGGGTACCTATATTTTTGACTTACAATTTTCATGCATGTTGAGTAGTTTCATTTGATTGTCATTCGTACAGATTCATGTGTCATTTGTATCTTCGAGTTCCAAATTTTTTCCTTTGTTTTCCATTTGATTCGAGTAGTCTCATTGGATACACTCATGCAAATTATGGTCTCACTCATGATCAGTGTTCTACAAACTATTAGTACATATATTTTTTAATTGCATCTTGCATGTTGAGTAGTGTCATTGGGTCACTCATGTAAATTCATGTGTGCCACCTATATCTTTGACTAATAGATGTTTTCCTTTATTTTCCATTTGATTCAAGTAGGGTCATTAGGGTCACTCATGTAGATAATAGTCTCCTTGATCCTAACATTTGTATCTTTTATTTCTGGATGCTTTCCTTTTATTTCCATTTGATTCAAGTAGTTCCATTGGGGAACTCATGAAGATTCTTGTTATCTTGATCCCAATCATCATTTTTTTCAGAGGAGGTTCTTCATTTCAACATCATATCAGTCGTCATTTAACAAAAGTGTATTACTTCTTCATACTTTAACAATGTCCTACATGCTCCTCTTTTAAAGGACATTATTTTGGTTGGAGGATTCTTAGTCCTTCATGCATTGATTTGGAGGACTTTTCAGTCCTTCATTCACCTTTCTTTCTTTCAAAGAGGATTTTTATCCCAAAGGGTTTTTCTCCTTTTCTCTAGTTTTGAGAGATCTTTTGTTTGTACATGGGTACCTCACCAGGCATTGATTGTTAGGACCCATCATGCATTCTTTTTAGGTCTTTTTTCTACTCCCTAAGTTCATATTAAGGGGGGTGTTAGAGTAATTATGCATTAGCTCATAATTGATTAATCTTTAATTAATTATTAGTCTAATTTATTCTCATCTGCTTAAGTTAAAATTAGGAGTTCATTATTAACTTAACTAAGTTCTTTTTTGTTAATTGAAATGAGAAATTTTTTGGGTTTCTCTTATAAGAAATCAACCCTCGTTATATTATAACTCTAGAGATTTACTTTCAAATTCTCAACCTTTGAGGATTTTTGTTTCCTTTTAATATTCTTGAGGTTCATTCTATAGCTTTTTCTTATTGAGGAATACTGCACATATGGTTTGTAGATCTCTTGCATTGAAAGTATCTTTGTTTATTGTTTGATCTTGTGCCTTGTAGTTTTATTGTTTTTCACAATTGTAACAACAACCAATCATTCGGCTATGTCATGTCATACTCACAAGTCTCTTGTTGAATTATCATTCTCATGATTAATTAAAAAATTATCTCCTATGTGCACACATGACACATGAATTTTGGTCCCACGATATTCCACATAATCCTTTATCATTAAATGACACATACCCATATACAAAGTTGTATAAAAATATCATTGGCATTCCCTAGTTGTTTGACCAAATTTGTTTAAAAAAATAGTGAAATCTAATGATCCCTTTAAACTATTGGAAATATGGAGCCTTGCAACATGAACATGAAGTGTATGTGGATTGATCCGGTGATTCCTATATTTTCATTGATGTCGACATGTTGACAATTGTATGAGAAGCTTACTTAGTTTACTAGAAGTTGTTCTCTATTGGAAGTGCTCTTTTTTTATGAACTGGTGAGTTGCTTTTTGACTTTGGAAATCACCACAAGAAAATATATGACTCTTATCACTTAATTTTGTTATCATGTCTCATTCAGACAACTATATCCTGGATCTTTAGAAGTTTTGTGTTGTGAGGAGAAAGTTATCATTGACAGAGTTTACCTCTATACTCTACAAGTGTTTCTTTGTTCCCATATCAGTGTGGGAGACTCCTCATTTTCTTAAGGAGAAAATTCTAATGCTTTGGTTCTAATGGTAGTCTCTATGATGGTAGTGTGATGAGAAATTAATGTAATATCAGATCTAGAAGGTGTTTGCTTTGAGGATTGTATGTTGGATTGGAGTTTTTGTGGTTATGTCCTAGTCTTGTCCAACCTAATGTATGACACACATTAAGAAGACTAGATATACTTTGTGATGTTTTCCCTAAATCTATTATGACTTGATATGATGCACTACATGGGGGTATGTGTAGGATCATCATTGAAAAAATAGGCCATTAAGTGGCAAAAAAATCAAAAAAATTAGAGTTAGGCAATTTGACGTAAAAATTTGAATATGTTATCTATATTATTTCAAAAATATGTAAGAATAGAATATGTAGCAAATTGAATGTAGTTTTAAACTACTAGGTTTGTTTAAAAATAGAAGAAATCTATTTGGTGAAAATTTGAAATTTCAATGTAGTAGTACTTAAATTTCAAGGGAAAAATAAGTAGGTATTTGTTTGACCACCCTAACCAAAATAAAATGATAATATTTTTTTATAATATTTTATATATAAGTAGAGGAATAATGTCCCGATGTGATGCATATTTTTTTGTAACTTTTTTCTGAGTAAATAATTAATTATGAATTTTTTATTACAACATTTAAATTTTTTAAAAAACTCGTATGTTTGACCACCTTAACTTGGTCAAAACTTCATGAATTTAAATTTTTCTTTTTTAAATCCTATATTATGCAAAGAATATAATGTGATGCATGGTTTGGATTCAAAAAATGTGATATCGTTTGAAAGCTATAGATGTTTTTCAATCAGTCTATCAATCAAGACTTTAGTTGTAATTTGAATAGAAAATGAATAATAATTACTTATTAAATTCAAAGTAAAGCATAATTTATATTGGTGGAAAACTGGGAATCTCCTTTAAAAACCCTTTTTGTTTCATCAATTTTGGGTTAAAAAAAGTCGCTAGCCACATACCCATCATATTGCCACTTTTTGGCCCATCATGATCCTACACATACTCGTGGATAAAAATGTTTTAAATCATATATGGTGTTAACAAGAGTATTTTTTATTGATTTTATTTCATCTAATTAGGCTGACCTAATTGATGAATGAGATATAGCTGTATATGTATATATAAGATTATTTGAAGAAAAAAGTAGTGATGGTGTGTTATGTAGTAGTGAGGTGTAGTGAAGTGTGAAGAGGATCATGGGATATGTGAAGATCAAATCCTAAATGCTTTATCAATTGAGGATCATAAAAAAATTGTTGAGCAACTGCTATAAGAGGTAGTACTTCTTATTTAGAGCTTCATTGGAACTTAACCATGCACACACAAAAGGTGTATTCTAGTAGTTCATAATCTTAGCAGCGAGTCATCTTTGTATAAAGGTTGCGAGCCTTTCAAGGATAGTGAGTCCTAGTAGTGATCCCTATAATTTCTTGTATCTAGATATAATATATTATGGGTTAATACTCACCATGGTTTTTCCCTTTTCGGGTTTTCCACGTAAAAATCTTGGTGAACTCATGTGTGTTGATGCATTTTCTTGTTTCCATATTCTCTCTTGTTGATTCAGTCAGAATTGTGATAATGCTTACATCGATTTTATTTGACTAGTTTTATGGAATACTGATTCACCCCCCTCTTAGTATTATGGATATTCAACATAAACTCTATCATTATTTTGTATTGAAACATCATCAATAATGAACATTATCAGGTTTGAATTCTACAATAAAATCCTTCACCCAATATGTGAGTCTTGCATGACCATGTGATTTTATTTTTTACATATAATAATATGGTGAACTTGTTCATTCATCCTAAGGTGTCTCTTTCAAAGGTTTCCATCTGTGATCATAAATGATTAATTTTATGGTCCATCATCACAATAATTTAATGTCTTCCCTATTCTTGTGCTTATAGAGCTTATAATTAAGATCTAAAAGCAACATTAGGAGATTGTGAATTCACCATAGGATTTTAAAATACAATATTTGGTTTCTAAGACCATGTATTGTGTAAAATTACTAAAATATTAAAATGATCTTGATTTCAAATTTGAAATTAATTTGATCACACCTCTATGGTCTTGGATCATCCCATATGTATTTAGCATGGTTCTTTCCTTATAAAATGACTAATGTTTCTAAACATTAACTATATTTTTCTTGATATTTGGGTGGCTACAGTAACTAAACATTGTGTAAAGTTCTTTGATTTATAGTGATTGTTTGTATCAATATTTGCTGATTAGTAAGTGAGTTTTTATTTTAAAGTTCTTGGAATATGAAACCTAGTTAGAATGCAATGTAATTGGATAAGAGCTCACCTACTATAGTGAATAAAATGTTATCTCCTTTGCTCAAAACCTAGGCTTAATTTTCTATAGCCCTCATTTAGTGTCACATTTTCCTAACAAAATTGATTAGGTACATCGATTACCAACACAAAATTATAATCCTACTTCAAAATAGGTCACATGAGTAGAATTTTATAAAATTTAATAATTAATGTTGTAACCAACTTAGGGTCTCATTTCGTATGGTACTAAAAACATGGATATCTATATAAAATGTGATTTTATATCATTGGTGAGGCTACATTTTCTTAGGTTAGAAAGAGGTTTGTTAAAGAATAAAAAAATCATCTCTCCTTTAGTGCAGTAAGTTTCATGGAGAATATCGTATTATTTATAAATATTATGATTATGCAAAATCTCCTTGCACATATATCAATAAGATTAAAATTAAATTTGGACATGTAATTTATAGTTACAACTCATGCATGAAATATGACGATTTTGTTCATTGTCTCTTTCATTTTCAAAACTATGTATTTTCTTTATTTTACTTTCTATAGATGATAACATCACTCATATATTCACATCGAACTAGGTCTAATCATTTGTGTTGTATTTTCATGGATCATTTCCAATCCAATTTCTATTTTTCTACATAAATATCTCTATTTTCTTTTCTTTTCTCCATTCTCCCTTGTCAATTTACTTTCCTTTCTCCTACTTTAGATTTATATAAGACAATACATTTTAACTTATTTATTAGTTCTTGCCGAGAACTATAGTGAAGCCTTCAATATTTAAATAGTGATTAAATTTTTCTCTAGCAACCAATTACAATTCAAGTTTTTGTTTCATTTATTTAAACAACTTATGTTCAATGAAGAAAGGTGCATGTTTTTTAGCCTAAATTTTCAATTATTTTTTTCTAGCACCCTCTGATTGGCTCTTTGCAAATTGACAGAGGGTTTGTGGGAATTTATAGACAAGAGAGCGCATGATTTTCGAGGACGGCTCCTGCAACAATTGTTGGAAATTGCTTCGAGAAGGGTTGTGAGTTGTCTTCGCTGTGAGGGTTCCAATCTGCATGTTTGCAAAGTGTGGTAGCAGAGACAAGGCATGTGAACTGCAACTGTTTATTACCGCCATCTTTACACGAAATGAGGATTCCCTATATTTTACTTACTAATAATTTCTTAGACAATCCTGGGATGAAAAACAAGGGTTTGTGTGGCTGGGAGTTAAGAAACAATTTTTGTCCAGGGAGATACATCCTTCCGTACAAATACATGCAATATTTATTTCAATCGCAAAACGAAAGATTTTTTGCTTCCTATATATTGTTTCTATCTTACCGTAACCCTAATCGAGAAAACGAAAAAAACAAGAGTTCAACAACATTACATCAATAATGTATCCATCATCTCTAAAGAACTCAACAGATCAGATTCACTCTTCATTTTGCATGAAGAACCATACGTAATCTGCTTCTTGTCGAATTTTCTCATTCCACCATTTGTCGGAACTTCATCCTTCTCTTCGCTTACTTGTGAATTGAACTTTGCACCTCTTCGACCTTAATTGGCTCCAAAATGTTACATGTTCATCTATATACTGCTCTCTTTCTTAAATATTTTGTTCACTGTAATGAATTTTTCTTGGATTTGGTTTGCCATCTATAGCATCTTCATACAAGTTCTTCAAGCTTCTGTGATGGCATAGATTTTGTAATATCAACATCAAGCAGTGACGTATGGAAGGATTAGTAGAGGTACCCTTTTTTGCTTTTTGCTTTACCTAGACATGTCTTTTTGCTTGATTGTTTTAATTCTACTGTTGATTTGCAGGTCTTCATTCTATGTTTAATTTTGAATCTTTGAAGTCATTTGTAATGCGGAAAATTGAAGATATCCCAACAAAGAAATTGCAACTAAAATATTGTTCCTTTAGTCAAAAAAATAGGCTTAGGGTTCGTAATTTTTCTGAATCGCTTACCTAATTTCGTTTGCAATTCATTCCCAATAAATGAAAAAAAATCTTTATCTTTTGGTTTGTCGAGTTATCCCCAATAAATAAACTTGTTGCGTTGGCTTTTAATATCTATTATCTTGCAGTTTAAGGAGTTGAATACACCTAAATTTGAAACTGTTACTTGCAAGATACAATAGCAGCAATTTGGGCCTATAATGGTATGTAATTTCATTTCAAACTGTAGTAGACAGTTTGAAGTTTTGAGTGATAAACACAACTGAATTTGGTGCTTGACAGGTTGACACTTTTTGGCATGTTTTAGTAGGGTTTTCAGCACCCTACAACAACAAAAGATAGTATTTTAAATTTCCTATGGCAGCACTTTTGCAAACAATCAATTGGAGTTTCTATGTTTCATCCATTCGAGGAAGATCAGTTGGTCATTACAGCTGCCTAGGGTATGTATTTTAACACAGGTTGTTTTTCTCCATGGATTGTAAATGTTACAAAACCCTAGGAAAAAATGTTTAGTTTACAAATGGATCATCAAAAGATTGGATAAAAACAATTAGGGTTTCAAATTCTAGCATTTTCCATATCATCATGTTAGGGTTTTGATTCTTCAAAAGTCCGTTGAGTTTCAGAGCTAAAATTGCTTCAGAATTTTAGAGGATGTTCACATTCAAATTGTTATTTTTAGGAGAGGCTATTTCTAGTGTCCTATTTAAGAGTTATGGTGATGACCTATTTTTAGGCCACCTTAATTAGTTTTATTTTATTTCATTTAAGTATAGATCTGTTTCAAGGTTCCTTTCTTTCTACTTTTTCTATAGCTTTTAGGGGTTGCTTCAAAACTTTGTTTATTGCGACTAATTAATATTTAGTTATAAAATTCAAATCCCTGAAGCATATTCACTATAACATATATACTATAAATTATCATTTTGGGCACAACATATTCTTAATGATATTTTAAGTTGTGTGTATGTTGTAGAAATTATTATTTGGATATTTCATCTGAGTTTTTGTGTGTGTGTTTGTGTATGGTTTCATTAAGTGGATTTTAGTGAAGAAATTTTTTAAGCTTTGTATCAACACCCTTTCATCTTAACAAGTAACTTTGTGTGATTCTAAAGATTTATTTTTCTGAAATCTTGCACTTGTTAAAATCCTGTCTTGTGCATGTGGATCTATTTAGTCTTAGAACCAATTAGGAAGCATTTGTGATTCAGTTTACTTTCCCTAGTTGGAAGCTTTTATTCTTAATAGACCTCTTTTGTGAGACAAGAAGCTTTTGGGTTTTGTGCTCAACCTCTTATAACCAAAAAATTAGGTCAATTTATTTTTAGTTATTTCCTTATGAAAAACCCGTTGATGATATTGTATAGTGTCTGTACCATAAATCTTGTTCATGGCTTTAGGTTAAGGAGAATTGTTTAGTTTTCCTTGGATTATAACTTATATTAACATGTTAAATACTACAATGTATATCCCCCTAATACATTAGGATATTTCTCATATATTTTTGTCCATCTTGTGAGAAATATTCATCAATTAACGTAGGCATTTCATTCTAAATCAGTGAGCATTTATCTAATAGTTACAAGAAGATCATGGAGGCAATTAAGTGACATCTTTCTTTCAATTTATTATAGAAAACTGCACTAAGAATTGCGTTGATTATTTATAATGCAATCTTACCTGATATCTTCCAATGCAAACAAAGGCTATATAAATCACAAATTTTGAAAATCGACAACTTGGTTTCAGTTCTTAATTTTGTCAGAGTAAGAGACTTAGAGGTCTTACTTAGAGGTGTCCAAATTCAATGGCGGTTAGATGTTAATAAAATTTTACCCTCTATTAAGTTCTTCCAAATCCTGGTACAAAACACCCTTTGGATTATTTATTCATTGTAGTTTTTGGCATAACATTGGTTACATATTAGTTATTTTAAATAGATAGAGCCTCAATTTGGTATCAGATATGTTTAATTTTTTGCATATTTTATGATGGATAAGAGTATCCAAGCCAACTTTCTGGTGTGAATTTTTCATGTCAAGACATTTTCTCAACTGAATAGGTCACAAAGAATCATTAAAACATATTCCAGTGCTTTTCTGATTTGAAATATTCTTTTATAGTGTGATTGAAGTCCACGATGAGCATTGTACGTGGTATAATGAGACAGAAATTCATTTGACAATGGCTTTATTATTTAAGAGGGATTTGTATGTTCTCCATTTCTGCAATTAAATATTATTTTTGATATCTTTCCCAATACTAAACTGTAGTTTTCTTCAAAAGTTAGTTGTAAGTGTACTTTGAGCATTAATACAATGGCTCGGGGAATTAACCATATTTTCCTTGAGAAGCGAGGCAATCATGTGCAAGAGCATTGTAAAGCTAATGTTATAAACAATATTTTAGGAGTTTTCATAAGAAAATGTTCATTTGCAAACTGGAAAGCATTAGTAAATTAAACTGATTTGAAATTGTGTTACTGTATTGTCCTTTAAATTTCTATGCCAATGTAAATTGTTTCCGGAAAGACTAATACAATAATATGATATATTGCAGGGTATCAGCTATGCCAAGCTTGACAGTCTGCCTCCGATGATTGGCTTATGTGTGTGCTCTATGTTGTGAGCTGTGAGCTACTCCTTTATGATTTTACCAGATATCTATTTTCATCATGGAATTATTTGATTGTTTTGGCAGATTCAAATTGTAAGTGTCAAACATCAATACAACTTCATTGTTTTATGTGGATAATTTCTAAACATTATATTTGATATATTAAATCTGGTTTTCCTATCTCTGTAAATTTGCAGTCCCTAAGTCAATTGTGGTCACAGTTAAACATTGGTCTCGAGTTGCCTTGTAAAATTGGTATTATACAATGAGGATATACATTTATTTTGTTTTGATTACATTAAGAGAAAAAGTTCCATGCAAAACTTTCAATCTTGGGTTTTAGCCATTTTATCATGTAAAGTCTATTTAATATTTTAATGACCAATTTAATAAAATTATCCCTTATCATCTTGTGGCAGAAAAGAATTTCATGTTCCTTGTGATATGTTTTTATGAATTATCTGTTGATGAATTGAAACTTCCTGTGTCTTTACCAAGTCCCAAGTCCAACACAAAATTTTGGGTAGCCAAGTCTGCTCCAAGTCTAAGTTTTCAAACTATGGATATGAGAGGCATCTGGTTACAATTTTAATGTTCTTGAGCAAATTTAAATGATTTCGCTGCTACTGTGTGGAAAAAGAATGTACTAGGCTCGAATGGTGGTTACTGAAATTTGAACCTTGATGCATCAATATGAACTGTGTAACAAATGAAATACAAAATAATTAATCAAGCGTGTGTTGTATAGAAGTGGATACTAACAACAAGAAAATTTAAAAAAACACAACAAATACTTCCAACTCAGCATTATAAAGAGTAGCCCACCCATAGAAAAAACATGGAAATGGGACTGTTGTAGACATGATTGTTGTAATAGTTTTTGCGAAGTGAAAAGATACATGGACTTGCAAATTATTAAAATATTGAAATCAACTTAAACATAACACAAGAAGAGTTGCAGAGCAGCTTCTAATATAGGAGGTACAACATTGCACTATGCACTCTTCATGCCAAAACACATGCATTCACATTCCCTTAAGCTGGTAGTCAAGATTAATCTCACATTTTCCCTCGGTCAAAACTGTTCTGCCTGTCTTAGGCAGGAACTTCCCCTACAGTTCTTGTTATACTACTGAAATGTGAAAATGATTTCCTTCACATTTTTCAATTCAGAGATTTAAATAATACTTAAAAAGATTTTATACACTGCAGATTATCTCGTGCATTTTAATGGAAGACGTGTAATATATAAGAGTGGAAGAATGGATCATGGAAACTAAAGCGAACCGATAAGGTTATTGATTGTGATATTTGAGCTGCCTCGAATATAATTGGATTCACATTCAAAGTCTCTTGTTTTACGTTTCAAATGCGTGACAGGAGAAAGAAAGTGGATTGGAATTGATGATGCATTATTTAGTAATGCACGGGATTTCGCAGCCCACCAACTGACAGTCAAGGATGGAGTAAGATTTCTAAGGATCTTCGATCACGTCATGTTAAGGCAGAAACTGTAGCAATGTATATCCATACATTTTCTCCTGTCCCCAACTGCAGTCTTCCTTGAATGGTAAGTGAAGGAACAGATGTGAGTCACTGCGGGATTGGCGGCCCACGAACTGACAGGCAAGGATGGAATAAGATTTCTAAGGATCCTCGATCACGTCATGTTAAGGCAGATACCGTCTAGCAATGTATATACATACATTTTCTCCTGTCCCCAATTGCAGTCATCGTTGGATGGTAGTGGAGGAACAGATCTGAGTCAAAGAAATATTGTTCTTATGTAGAAACACTAGTAATATAATATTTTAAAGGCGGAATTTGCAGATCGATTCTAATTGATTTTTTCATATTGAACAATGCAGATTATTGGAAGCGTTAGAAAATATAGAGATATGCAGAAGGAAGAATAAAAAGAATTAACCCACCAGCTACATCCAATTAACAGCATGTAAGAACATTAACATTTTTATTTTATAGTGATTTTTTATTTATTTATGAATTTATTTTAAAGAAACATCTTAATATAATTATATAGTGATATAAAATAGATTTATATCTTAAATTTATTTATTTTTTTCTATTTATTTTAGATTTCATACAATTTTAAATATTGATCTTAGTTTTACATTATTTGTATATTATCACAAATTCATATTACTATTAATTTTTATTTTCACAAATAAGATCCATGCATTTATTAGTACTATCAAGCATTTGAAATCGACACATAAGAGATGAAATCTATAGTAAAGATTACTACTACAACATTTATTATTGATATCATAACACACAAGATTGATCCACCATGAGTATCCCTCAATTTTTTTTTCTTCTACTTCCAACACAAGTACAAAGTTAATACTTTTAGTTGTACTTCAAAATTTATGATAAAAACAATTTAAAGTTATTTATCAGTTATTAGAATAATTTAAATATTGAACTACTTTTGTTCATTTCGTAATTTTAAGATCTAGTTACATGATCTATCATGGATGGATTCTTTTTCGATTGGATAGATTATGTAGGGATGTTTGGATAGATGGATTGGATTAGAAGCTTGGAACTAGGGATTTTTTTAGTGGCTAATATTCGCCAATTGGCTAAAAGTTGAAATTTGGGAATCCAAAATTGGCTAATAGTTTGAGCTATAATGTGACATGAATTGCCACATTTTTACAAAATTTTATTGTAGTCTTATTTAAATCGCCAAAGAATTTATTTTCTTAAAAACCTTAACTCAAAAATTTGCAACAATATTTGATACAAGATTAGATCAGATTAACCTAAATTTAATAAATTATAGTAGAAATCTATATTAATTCGTCAATAGTATATCAAAAGTATTAGTTGCTTTAGGACCATTCTTCTAATCTTTAGTTTCCACCATTGATTTATAATATAATATAATGGCCCTTGTTTTATTCCACAAGGTAAATTGTACCCATGATTTGTAATGCTCATGAGGCCCACAATTTTAAGTCTCATGAGCATTATAGATTGAATTTTACCTTGCAGAGTATAATGAGGGTTGTTACATCAATGATATAAAATCAATTTCAAGCCCCATCAAAATTACAAATATTGGGTACATTTTACCTTGCTAAATACATTGAGGATCATTATATTATATTTTAAAACAATAGTGGCAAGTAAATATTATAGTCTACCCCTTAAACCTATCAATAATTTCAACCCTCAAACCCCTACTTTTACATGAGAATATTTTTAGATTGGATGGATTCTCCATCATAATTAATGAATTTGCTTATTATTTTTCAAGATTTTCCAATTTTTTTTAAAAAAATTAGTAATGTAAAAAAATCGCCAATAAATTTTTATTTATTTTTGAATAATAGGACAGATTCGCTAATAGAAATTAATATTTTTTCCTAAAAAAATGAAAGATTCTCCATGATTTTATATATTTTTTTGAGGGGGGTTTCTTAAAGTTATCACTGCTTGGAACTAATGAGAAGGAAGAACAAATTCTTGCAATGAACATGAAAGAATAAGGGATTGCATCAATAAAGTATTGGGTGATGGTTATTGGAGGATAGGAGACATGAGGATTATTTGATGAAGGATTGAGGATGTGATCTCTGAGAACTATTATGATATTATGGTATTAGATAATGTGTAGCGAATGATGAAGATGTTTAGAGTTTCTAAATTCATGTACTAATTTTTTTCTCCAATCCCTATTAAGATCAAGGTAGGCAGGGAAGATGGGTGGAATTGATGTGGAATTAATTGATGTTGATTCCAGGATAAAAGGTGTGATGGATGAGAGAACTTGACCCCAAGTGTAATGGTACATACAGATAATTGAACTTGCGCATAACACATATTTTCCAAGTTTTCACCATGGTAGTTATCCAAAGTTACATAAGAATGGTTTTCACAATTGGATGCATTATTTTTCTTTACTTTTTTCTATTTTCTTATTTATTTGTTAGACGTGATGTATGTTTGTTAGTTTCTATGATGGAAAATTTCCCCAAGGTGGAGAAGAATTGGTTTTCAATGCAAAGTAATTTTTCTCTTTATTATTTTATAGTTTTTTGAATATTTTTTCATTGTTTCAAATATTTTAGGAATTGAAACACGATCTTCAAATTATTATTAATTATTCAATCTATTTGATGATCTAGTTGATAGTATATGATCAATGAATATTATTGTTATTCCTATGGATATTATGGTTGGCCTTATCAAAGTGCTTACACCATGATAAAGTTCCATGCATTGTGATTAATTGCATTAAAATGTTGATAATCAAACATGCTACATATGTGAGTTAGTTCATTTTTTTATTCAAGATAGATGTTGAATTATGATGAGAGATGGTAGAAATGGATGGGTTATTTGGAATTTTAGATGTTGCCTTTTCTATTTTCCAAAATGAAGATGGTGGATGATGGAGTCTAAATTTTGTATTGGGATTTTATTTGGAAAAAATATTTTTATACAATTTGTGTCATGGGATTGATAACCATTTTAAATATGGTAAGTTTGTTTATAGGTAAGAGGCCTTTTTTTTCTCATGGTTATTAATTTTTATTAACAATTATATTTGAATTATTTTCTTTGCTTGATCTAGTTTTCTTTAGGATCCATTTTTACTTCATGTGTACACTAATTTCAAATATTTAAGTATATATGAATTTCATTTTTTGGTACCAATTAGTGGATATTGAGAATTGGGAGTGATGGATTATAGCATGGATCAAAGAATTAATGGGAACATTTTTACTTCATGTGTACACTAATTTCAAATATTTAAGTATATATGAATTTCATTTTTTGGTACCAATTAGTGGATATTGAGAATTGGGAGTGATGCATTATAGCATGGATCAAAGAATTAATGGGAAGCCTTCTAGTAAGGACTAAAAATTACCCATATTTTGATTCTTGTATTGAATGAAGTTGTCCTGAGTATTGGTAACTTATCATTAAAACCATTATGTTTCTTTGTTGATGAATAATTGATACTTTGATATCTAATATTTTTTTAAAAATATACTCATCCTAAAATTCCTTTTTTCATGCATAGCTAACTATTTTCCTTAATAATGCATTCTTAAGAAAATTGCATTTGCAATGAGATAATTGTAATTTTCAAACCAATGTGATAGCCCTTCTATGTGTACTTGAGGACCATCAATGTTTGGTATTTTCTCTTTTGTGAGAAAATGTTCTTTGACAAAATAACATGATCCTAGTTTGTAGGATACTAGAGTTTCATCCTTGTTCATGCTAATTGACACTTGATCATTTGATTTGTTGATGTGATTCATAGTAGCTTGCTTATCAATATTTCTCATGTGATTCATGTAACACTTTTATTACCTTTGTGTCTAAGGAAGGCAAGCATCTAATCTTTGGAAATGGACATTGTTGGAATATTGACAGAATTAGATTTAATTTTGTGATCATGAATGGAAATAATATGGATGAAGGGATCAAATTGGATTTCTTGATCTCATGTAGGATCATGATCAGAGATTAGATAAAGTTGGATTTCATGATCATAGGTAGGATTTTGATAAAATATTTATTTATAATCTATACCATCATTATAGACAAGGATTTAGTCAAAGATTGGATCATCATAATTATCTTTGGGGGTTTTATTAGTAACTCAATATTATTTTTTTGAGAATTTTTCAGTATGCTTTAGAATTTTCACTTGACATGTATCAAATGATTTAGAAAATGGAATGTGATTGCAAATAAGCATAAATTTTTCTTGAAAGGATATAGGATTTTAGCATAGAAATAATATGTTCTAGATAGAAAGATCATGAGTGAACATGATAGGTGATGGAGTGGGTTACAAGATAGTGATATGTTTTTGGATGGTGGAGAATTAGTGATTTTATAGGATGAAATAACTTTTTTTGTTCACTAGATCTTAAGAATCTTTTCTATTAGTTATTATATAAATTCCATAAATGCGTCTTTATTGTATTTCTTTTTAGATTGAGATGAATTGGATTGGATTCATTTAAGGAATGAAGGATTCTAATAAGAGGTAGAGGATACAAGGATTTTTAATATTTGTCATGGGGATCAAGATTTGGCATATGGATTGGGAGATCATTTGGTGCTTGGGAAAGCTTTGGGTGAAGGCTAGTTTTTATTTTTTAAGAGTAACAAAAATAAAACCAATAAGTTGTTATTTGAATTAACAATTTAGGGGAAAGATTACTTCCAATGCTTAGTATATACCTAGCCATGGTATCCTTACCTTTCCATAAGATGTAATCTATTATTTCCTTTTAGAAGGAAGGATTAGTGGATAGGAAATTAGGATTGGTGTGGGAGTTTTTGCTAGTATGTTCTTGTATTGAAGATGAGGATGAGAACTTGATGAATAAATTATATATGAGGATTTGTAATATGAATATGTGTTGATGATTTTTTTTTATGGAAGAATTGTTTCTCTTGTCAAGTTTGTGATAAGGATGACCAATGTATATACATTAAGGATTAGGGGTGTATATTATGCTAGATCATTCTTGATATTAAGAATTAGAAAAACTAAATTAATGTTTATGGCTTCTTGGTATTGAGGGTAGATTGGTTGGTGATTGCCTCATAAGTTTTGGTATCAAGAATTGATATATAGGCAACTAAATCTTGTCAGTCCTTTGTACAGATTGATGGAAGATTGATTGGATATTATGGGTTGTTGGTACACATTGATGGATGGGTGAATACTAATTGCAACAAAATTGCTTAAAGAAATATAATATTGTTCTTGATATTACTCACCTTGATCTATAATATTTTTTTAACTGTCACACCTCAATATACTCAACTAGGGACATGACCCAAACATCTAAATCAACTCTAGTTACTTGAATAATTCATTTTTCTTTAGATCTCATTAGATCATAACAATTCTTAAACATGACCCATTAGTTCATTTCATAAAATTTAGTTAGATAGAAGGATTGATTTGATACATCATAGTTAAACAAGCAATAATAGCATAGAAATAATGTGTAAATTACGTCACCATCATAGAATAATTTAAATTCAATGAAACATGATACAACTCATCATATTCATGATTAATATCATGCAAATTTTATTCTAAGAGAGAATAAAAAATATTAAATTTGAAAGATTCTTATACTTTACATTGGTATCACAAATAAAAATATAATAACTCATCACATCAATTTTACTTAACATAACTAAAATGTATCAATATTTCAATATACTGATAACTTCAAAAAGAACAAAAGGAATAAAAATTCTATAGGATGAGGTGGTCACCATGTGCGGCAATTAGGAAAAAAACCTATGTAGCTTACAAGAGATTGTGGACTGCAACAAATAGATGGTAAAGAATACAAATATAACCATCAAGGTGTTCCAACAAGAACTCAAGAACTGCCACAGTAAGTAGATTGGGGAGGACATGCTAGAGGCTACTAGTTCTAAGAAGAAAATAAACAACTGGGTAGCTATACCATTCCCACTACAAGTGATGGGATGACCATGAAGTAGAAACTTTTATCTTTTCAATAAAAATTAAAATTCATTACTAAGGAATGACAAGAAATTAATGGCCTTTAGCTATTGAGAAATAAATAGCCTCTCTAGTTTCTTGTTGATCTCTTCTTAGATCTGTGTTTATTTTTTTGTTGCTCTATTTTTTGTCTTTATTTTTTTGTTAGTTTTTTTTTTAAGTTTCTACATTTCTCAAGAGCTCTCATTCTTAGCCTTCTTCATTTTTTTGTAATCAGAAAAGGTGTTACTTGTCGTTATCTAAATAAAAACTTGGACAAGAAAAAATATTTTTTCTTATGTGTACAAGTTATCACTATGGAAATTGCATCACCTTCAAACAAATAGTATGAATTAATTTCTCTAACAAATTCCTCCTTGCATCATCTAGCAACATGGTTAACAACCCACTTAGTTCCCATTAATTGACCTACAAGAAAATTAGAAAAATGGACATACACAATATTCTCTTCATAAAAATGAAATAATCTTGATAATCTCAAAATAATTCATAGAAGGATAGGACCTAATTGGAAGGAAAAATTCCTTAAGGGCTCATCCCATATGGTCTTTCTTATGTAACAAGATTAGAGGCTCCATAGTTCACCTACTTGGACTTAAACTAGTCCATACTTGGTAGGCCAAATAATGATGTATTTCATCTAGGTTGAGCTCTCACAAATAATTTTAAACATATTAATCATATCCTTAATGACTCTAGCCATACTATAATAAGGGTAAACAATATTTGATATTAATTAGCACACATGTAGTATCTTCCAAGAATTTTAAAGTGATTAGTAAATACACACAACCTTCTAGTATTAGTGTTAATTATAGATGAAGAGATTTGCTACTTCAGAGTCTCTAGGATAGGGAAGAGTGTATAGGGAGAAAATTATCTATAACTACCTCAATGAAATAATCTCAAGTGGCCAAGAAGGGTAAAAGGGAGCTTTATGCAATATTTTATGTTTTATGATTATTTATGAAAAAAAAATAGAAGCCAACAGAGCAAGCCTTAGAGGTCTTGAGAGATAGACCAAATAGCTCTCAACCATAGGACAACAACACGATGTGTAGACATCCCCATGCTGCATTGTGGTCTTATATAGACTAAAAATATAGTAAGTCTATTGAAATACATAGGACCTACTAACAACTTGAGAACTAAATTTTTATAGTTTTCTAAAGTATTAAATAAAGTACAAGAAGAAGAATACTAAATATGCAAGTAAACATACTATTAAAATTAAAAAATGAGAGATAAAGAAAGAAGAAAACTCACATAAGGTGCAGTGCTATGAAGTCTCCTGCAAATCTTCACATGAACAACCTACAAACATAGAAATGATGAAAAGTGTTGGGGCTATTTGAGGGATTTCCTTAGTCAAACCCCTATTTTGATGTTTTCACTTCCACAGATAACTAAAGACACAACAATAAAAAGGAATAGATGATGGAAAATGTAGAATAGCAAGATAAAAAAATTAACAAGCAAGATAACAATATGCTACTTAACGAAATATGATAATGCAAAAGAGAAAGTGTTTACCATCCCTTCAATGAGCTTTAGAAGCTGAAAGAGAGTGCAAAAGTTGAAAGAGAATGCAAGAATAGAATGAAAGAATGAGAGATAGAATTACAAGAATGAGAGACTAAATGAATGAGAGGGGAGAATATGATTTTTAATGAATAAATTCATGCAAGAGGTGTTGAACACCCAAAATATTGAGAGGGGGGTGAATCAGTATTCTATTAAACCATTTTATCACAATCCATCCAATTAACAAAACATATCTAACTACAACAATGAAATAATATCAAGATCACATGAAACATGAACACCACTATTGTTATGTCGAAAACCAAAAAGGGATAAACCATGTTGAGGATAAGCTCACAATATATTATAACTAGTTATAAGATATTATAGAGGCTCACTGCCATGACACACTATCCAATAGGGCTCATAGCCACAAAAATATAAATACAAAACATAAATGGCCACATAGCCAGGATGTGAACTGATACCGAATGCACCTTCCTTGTGTTGGATTCAATTCCTTTGAAGCTCTAAATACAAAACACTACTTTGCTCTACAATTGTTGAATATTCACAATAATTATGTTATAAATTTGATCATGTAGAAACAAAATTCACATATTATCATCTCATAATACATCATGGCACCTCTAAAATCTCAAAAATGTCATATATATACCCAATACATTCACATACAACAATTAGGTCAGCCTGTTTAGATGTAGCCCTATATTAAATCAAAATTGCCTTGTTGGCCCCATACATGAATCAAAAGCATCTTCACACTCAAACCAAACTTGCAACACTTAATTTACATCGGCATGGATCTAAAATAGATCTCATTAACATCTATAATACATATTTAATCCCCACAACATATATCAAGCATTAGGTCGGCCAAAAATTAGACCTAATCATAAAAAAATGCCAACTAATCAATCACCAACTATCCATTTGATCATATTATAATGCACCATCTAGAATATATAGTTTATCGAAACCTTTAAACAATCTCCCAAAATTGCAAAGTGTGATTCCAATCACCAGAGGAATGCAAAATGGATTACTCATACCCATTTACGTTGTATAAAGCCAAAATTGAATGATGAACTATTGTCACTTGTATTTTTCAAACTATACATCCAAAACCACTGAAATATCAAATATAGGTATACATAATAGTTAGGAATAGAATATTATCACCTCATAAGGATATCTTATTACATGATTAATTGTGGACCAAAATACCGGATTAGGATATCTTCATTTTGTTCATTGAATTAGAGTAAATATCAACAATCAATGTTGGCATCAATGACAACACATTAAGGGGTTCCTTCTTCATTCTTTCAAAAATATCCCACTTTGTCATTGATGGCAACAAGTTCCAAAAATGAATCTCCAAAAAACTCAGAATATACACCAACTCCAATCATCTCAATATACTCTAAACCCATCTCCCATCACTTAACTTCTCCAATCATTTGAGACAAAAAATTTCCCCCTTTCATATCAAGGGCAAAGGGTTTTCCAGTAACACAAATTCAAACTATAACTTTGATGTAGACGCACAGGTGAATACCTTAATGAAATGTATTGACTCCCACTAAGGGAGTTATCCCAAAAATATGATCCATCTGTGTGTATAATGAAAAATTGAAAAGCAACGGAAACAATGAAAGAATAATCATGTGAAAAGTGTTTAACCAAAAGAGGATGCACCTTCAAGCTCCTTAATATTTTCTTGCCAATAAAACTTCCCTTCATTCCAAGTCCTTTTGGCTACTTCAAGTAATTTATACGTTGATCCCAATTCTACTATGTTCTCCTCTCCCTCATCTAGACGACTTGGATTTGGATGTATCTTTGTAAGCTTCTTTGCATCAGCTAGGGAACTTGGCATAGGTATGTGCTTGTTCTTCACCAAGTCCCCAAGCTGTTAAAATCACCTTATAATGTCTTCTTTTTGCCTTTGTAGAGTGAAAAATTATTCTACAGATCTGTAATGGCCATCCAAGAGGTATGATCTCTATCCTTTTTCTTATCAAATGTATTGGAGGCATTAGATATTTGTGACTCAATAGATTCCATTATGCTATTAATGCCTTAAGTGGCATCTAGCCACCTCATACAGTACATAAAAAAAAAATTAGCCTCATCTTCACATTCTTCCACTTCCTTAAGACATTTTTCCACTCTGTTATGTGCGGATGCACATCTATCTTGTAGCTCAAGCAACCTCTTCTCTGTAGGCCTTGATTCTACTTCTTTTTCAATCGGTTCCTTCAGACCAAAGGCATACTCCTTAAGAGAGCTAGCTAAAAACTCGATATTTTCTACAAGAGTTAGAGAATTATCAATTTTTCTACCAAGTGAGTGCAAGATCATGGGGGTCCAAAAAGTGGCGATATGACAAAAAATTGGTTGATGACATTTTTTATTCAAATTTGATGAAATGAAAAGGGTTTATTGAGAATTTTTTTATCTTTCCGCTAATATAAGATATGTCTTATTTGGAATTAAATAGATAATTATTATTGATTTTCTACATGCATGCTGACTAAATTCCTAATTCATAGGATGATTCAAAAACATGTATAGTTCTTAAACAATTTAACAATTTTTGAATTCAAAAGATGCAACAAATCCTATGCTTCTCATAGTATAGGATTAAAAAAAAAAAATGCATTTCATAAATTTTTGACCAAGTTATGGTGGTGAGACAAACAAGTTTTAATATTTTAAAAAAAGATTAATAAAAAAATTTATAACTAATTATTTACATGCAAAAAATTTACAAAAAAAATGTGGGACATCTGGGCATGTGTCCTCTACTTATATTGAAAGTTTAAAAAGATATCTATTATTTTTTTTGTTGTACTTAGGTTGGTTAGACATACACTTACTTTTTATTTTTTCTTGAAAATTTAGTACTATTGCATTAAAATTTTAAATTTTAACCAAATAGATATACTTTTTTCTAAAAAAGGACTAGTATCATAGAAGCTGCATTCAATTTTCTACAAAATTTGTTCTTACATATTTTAAAAAATTATGCTAATAACTTATTCAAAATTTTATGTCATGCCTAGCTCTATTTTTCTGAATTTTATTGCCACTTAAAGGCCTAGTTTGGAACCCCATGATCTTGCAGTGACCCTACCACGAGTAGCATCCTACATAGACTTGATAGCTTCATTTCTCAATTCCATCCCCTTCTGATGTGTTTCAATAATCCTTTTTCTTCTAGACCCATGAAGGATGTATCCAAGCTCCAATTTTTGAATTGGTGAGATCTTTTTTAGATCCACACTTCTTTGATACATTGAGAGTTGTACAAACTAGGAAGGAATTTCCCGTTGTAACCTAATCTATTTGCGAAAAGGACCCTTAAGAGAATTACCAGAATATTTGTAAGGATCCTCGATCACGTCATGTTAAGGCAGATACATTTTCTCCTGTCACCAACTGCAATCTTCCTTCAATGGTAAGTGAAGGAACAGATCTGAGTCACTGCAGGATTGGCGGCCCATGAACTAACAGGCAAGGATGGAATAAGAAGATAAGGTTTGTAATGCCCCGCCGTGCGAACCCCAAAGGACAATTAAACAATAAACACAACACAATTTTTTTTTTAAGTAAACATAACATACACGTATTACACATTAAGTCATGACATGAATTCCATTTAAGCAGATTCACTAACACATACATCCCTTGGGGTACACGAAGAGTCATTACTAGACTGAGATCCACACAACAACAATAAAGAATAAAATCCAAAGATATAATCCATAACAAAATAAACATTAACAATTATAACATATACATGAAAATCATTGATAAGGAACCATCTGAGTACATAAATACAACATATAAATAATTAACTCAACACATTGAATAACAACTGCCAATAGCCACATAAGGTTTAATGTTACATTACAATACAATATTCAAGAAGTACAATGATACAAAAGTGTTTCCAAACATAAATGGAAACCATACATAAGATAACATGATACAAATAAACTGATGAAAACTAGCTCCAAGATGGATACAACTTTGAAGTCGATGCAACCACACCAATCCGCACCTCTCGATCCTCGACTGGGGACCCAATGGGGTGCTTAGCACGTTCCACCCAACCATGTGAGTCCGAAGACCCACCCCCCATGCTAGGAGCTAACAAGAAAGAGACCTCAACCAAGAACATCCAAAAAGGAAACCACAAGACTCCACAACATACAAAAGTATCATAAAACTCAAGGATTACAAAGACATAATCAACAACAACCAAGAGTCATTAAAATAACTTAAAATCATACATCTCATCACATAAATCAAAGCAATGACCAGTAACAAGTAACCAAAGGATGATCATGAAACACTTCCAAATCAACTGAATTAATAAACATAATACAATTCCAAATTGCAATACAATAACATCATATCACCGTATCAAAAGAGAACAAGGTCATAAGTCAAATATCAATGAGATCATACAAGACCACAAAGTACACCAAAGATATATCAAGACAATAATCATAAATCAAGATAAATCCAAGTATCAACAATCTAAACCAACTTCCGTAACCTACTTCCAGAGGAACACAATAAAGTAAAACACATGGGCAACTAGGGGAGAGTGTCATCGCATAGTCCTACATGGGCTGTCATGTGTTCTTCCTCCCAACTAGAGGTGTCGGTCCCATCTATGGCTGTCCTGTGCTCTTCCTCCCAACTGGAGGCGCCGGTCCATAGGGTGACTCATGCGGAGCCGTAGACCTCTCGTGAAGATGAGGTCACGACCTTGCCAACCATGGCCTTCTCAGCCTTCCATTAGCCTACGGAAGCACTAATGAAGACGAGGCATCCATTTTATTAATCTTATAATGATATTACTACCCAACCCACCTAAGTTAATTATTAGGTTTTCACTTATTTACTAACTCACTCGTGGGTTATCCTGGTCTCTTCCCCTTAAACGGGGCGCCGGCCCCCACGAGGAGCCACTCTCCCTAGAGACCCAACAACATAAAAACCAAGAAACCAAGGGTTGTACAACATCACAAGAATATTATTTCTCAACTGAAAAGCATGCGAGGCATTACCCATCTCGCTATAAATACAATTTCCAAGTCTCAACAAATTCCGTACAACCCTTTTAAAATCATGAAACCAAAACACTTGCCACATCAAGGGCCCATAAAGAGAGAGAACATCAATTATCAATCATCTCAAGCCTCTGGAAGCCAAAAGAATGAAAACCCATAAACAAAGGTAAAGTGAAGCAACATGAGTATTTCTCCAATAATTCAACACAAGGATAAAATTTCCTCAAAAAGAGAGTAACTCAGAAAAGCCATAAAAAGGGAAGATTCATCAAGACCCATCTACAAATTAACAATGGCGTCACCTCAAATAGGAAAACGCAAAAGAAAATCAACCTTTAATTCACGAAATCACTAAATGAAACCAAAAGCCACCAACTAGGCATTCCATGGGAGACCTCAATTTTCTCCTCACAAGAACCCCCTTATGATGGTACGCAAATCACTTTCATAAAAACAACATAGCAATGACAACAATAATTGCAAGGCCACCAGATCAATTTCAATTCAAATAGAATGAGTGAAAACATTGAAATAAGATCAACAACTCCATCCAGACTACATGATCAACTTCGATACAAAAATAAATCAGAAATTGAAGAAGATCAACCATCCACAACTCATAAACCAAAACACGAGTTCCCAATTACATTGCAACAAAATTTAAATGACAAAGGATTCCTTGAATCAAAATTAATCTTCAATGACATTCATACCAATACAGAAATGTCCAAAAACAATCCATCAATAAAAGAGGTAAAAGCATGCAACCAGGCATCCAAAGGACCAAATTAAAGAACACCTTAAATACTCAATCACTCACAACTCTATCAAACATTCGCATAATAAACAAAAAAATTCAAACAAGAACAATATTTATTAACCAATCAATTAACGACCAGAATTAAAACTTTACAACTTACCCCTACTAAGATAATTCATGATAACCATCACAGGTATTCTAAAAGTATTATCCATAAAGCGTACTTACAAATCAATCATTAAATGAATATAAGGGAAGTCAATTTTCAAAAGATTAAAATTCCATTCCACCAATAAACTATCCAATTCAAAATTACCCTAATCAATCTCTAACTATACCCATACATTTAAATTTCCCCTTTCATCATACTCACTTAACATACTTCCAATATTTAAATTAATTGTGAAAACCATATAAGGCCAATCGTCTATACTTTTAAAATAACAATAATAACAATACTCTAAATGCTCAAATTACATCTTAGAAATTATCACCTTAAAATCTTAAATCTATCTAAATAAATTTACACACATAAATTCTTTTTAAAACCACTACATATTTATATATATTAATTCTTTTTGATGAAGGAAAGTAGAAAGAGAATAGATCTTTTCTAAACTTTCAACAAATCTACAAGACTTAATTTCAAGAATAAAAATGAAAAGATAACTTATTTAATTTCATAATAAATTCTACTTCTAGAATATTCATACTACAGCGAGAATTAAATAAACCATGCTATCATATATTCGTAAATTGATATTTTCTACTAACTTATCATCTTAAAATTGTAATTTAACAAATTAATATGAATTATTTTCTATTCCAAAATATTTACTCAGAACAAGAATTAAATAAATCAATGTTGTTTTACTTTTGTAAATGATTTTTCTGCTAACAATATCCTTTCCAAGTTGTAATTTAACAAATCAATAAAACAGATTTCTTTCTATTTTACTAATATTTTCCTTGTAAAAATTTCTGCTTTATTTTTAATTAGAGAAGAAATAGAATCTAAATATCTATTTTCTAGATAACAGATAAATTACAGAAAATATAATTTTAATCAAAACAGATTATATTGATGCATTTGTTTGCTAACAGTTAAATCAACAGAATATCTATTAAACAGATTTAAAATAGTATTTATATATTCCTCTTAAATAACAGAATTAATTAAATTACTATCATAAAATTGTGACATACAATTATAATTGAATAAATCAATAAATCAATAAATATATATATACAAATATATATATAAATAAATATATATATATATATATATATATATATATATATATATATATATATATATATAAAATCAAGTTTCGAAATACATATATAAATCATATTTATAAAAGTGAATTTCGCATAATACATAGATTGGAATTTCGCATTTTATAAATTTAATAAATATAAATTTGAATGGGCATTTAAACCATACCCCGGCACGAGAATTTTCGCCGCCGGCCGTGGCAGTCTACGGACTGCCACCGCAGTCCGACGGACTGCTGTGGACAGTCTACGGACTGTCACAGCAGTCTTTCGGACTGCTGCGGTAGCCCGTAGGTTGCCGCACCACCACGGCCGGCTGGGTGGGGTGGTGGGTACGGCCGAGGCCGACCCACCACTCAACCCATATATAATTTTTTTTTTTTTTTATTTTAAAATAAATTCACATTATTTAAACAACAAAATTTGAATTATAAATTTTTATCTTTATTTCTTTAATAATTTCAAAAAATTAATATGGCGACAATTCAAAATTTAAGAATTAAATTTCACACTCAATATTTATTTATATATATATATATATATATGTGTGTGTATATATATATACATCTTATATATATTTATTATATTGCAAATAATTTGAAAACAGAGAATAACAATCAACAGTATAGGTTATAGTATATATATATTTATATGAAAATTGTATTTGAAGAATATATATATATATATACAGCAACCCAAAAATTTACAGTAAGGTAATTATTTTTCCATTTATTTATTTTTCGAGAACAACCACAGCAATACAGTTTATTTCCAGAATCCCAACCAAAGCTTTATTTTAATAAACAACAATCCAAAACCCAACAAATAATTTCATTTAAATAAACAACAGTCTCAAGTTCCCAAAAATTTCAATCTAATAATTGACAGTCAAGAATCCAACAAAATTCTATTTTAACAAATAGCAATCCCAATCCCCAAATGAAAATTTCATGCACAGCGAAACAATTCCGATCAATTGCCATTTTATTTAATGCTACACAAATAAATAAGAGAGGAACCTGGCGTCCTGCATTTGAAGTAGTTCTGTAGAAGCTCTATTCCTTTTTGCCAGTCCAATCCTCTTCCAACGAATGTTTCCAGCAGCGGCTACAAGATCCTCCCCTCAACTCCAATCTTATTCCTCAATGAGTTCTCAGAATAATAAAAGAATGCAATACTATCACATAAAGATGACTGCCAAATTCCCAAAAATTTGTTGGGAAGAGAATGCAATCCCCTTCCCAAACCAAAATAAAAACTCACACAAAAAGCCTCCTCTGTTTCCTCTTCCAGAGAATACCAACAATCACATTTCAAGAAATAAATCAAAATAATATTTAATCCTTAATTCTTTTTGTTGCCTTTTCATGTATTTCTATTTCATTTTCTTTTATCATGCATTTGATTAAAATTAGATAAATTTAAATCCACAGAAATGAACTTTATATTTAAATATATATATATTCATTATTTCACAAAACCTAATTAATTAATTACTTCCACATTAAAATAATTAAAATCAACCATTCGCAAGATTCTAAATAAGCATTCATTAAATTTCTTATGATAATAATTATCTTTTCAAGATTATTTGTTCATAACAATTTAAATCAATTTATCTAATAATATCACTTTTACTTTTAACGAATTAATTTGATTGATCATTTGTTCTAAATCATTTGATTTAATTTAATTGATTATTACTTTAATTTCTAATCATATTTTAAATAACCTTACAAATCACTTATGATTTAATTAATTATTTAAACATGATTACTAACATATTATATTTTCCACAAAATCAAATAACTCAGTAACCAATGAAACACACACTCACACAAGTCCAAAACAACCGACACGGAGGGGTATTACATCCTCCCCCCCTTAAAAATCGACTTACTCCTGGAAGTCGAACTCAATCATAAACATGGTAACACAACAAATATCAATGATCAAAAAGCACCTCAACACCATAAATTAAAACATCAATTAAACATCAAGTCAGCCATGAAAATTAAACAAACCAAAAATAATGAAAAGATACCAAAACAAAAATGGTGGCAGGGTTGCAACCAGACCAATTTGGCAAACACAAGGACATATGACGAACTGGGTTGGGGAGACTTTCTTGTCAGTTCCTATTTTCCACATCAATCCCTTTGAGTGTTTATGATGCTCGCCCTGTCCTGACAATGCAGGTGGAATCGAGACTTAATTCCTGCAATCCTGCATGCAAACAAACGTTGTGCGCAATATATATATATCACAAATACATCGTGAGAGGAAATCCCAGCATAGTAGGGCAGTCGCGAGCGAGTGATACCATACTGTCCCTCCCACTAAACAATACATAAAATTCAAAACAATTCTAGTAACTCGTAAACAATTTTCTTCTAATTAGTTAGGAAATATTCGTATAAGGATACTAACCATAAACCTAATTCATCTACTATATCAAAATGAATTACTACTTGACATTATAAGTATCTATACCTGCATATTACGATTACATTACCTTCGTCATTATGCTTTCTGAAGCCCACTTCCTGTAAATCGAAAGCTACCATAGAGCATTGCACATTAGTACCAATAATTCAAGTTACATCTTACCCTCTAGATTCTAAAATCATAGAATAATTATCCACAATACCTTACATTTTTTATTAAAACTCATAATTTTCACACAAAGAACTCCACTTTAATCATTATTCAACACCAAAATTCACATCCATTTCAAAAAAAAAAAAAAGGGTAAAATTTTACACCTTCACAGATTCAAGAAAACATAATTCCTCACTCAAGGACAACAAAATCGCAAATTCCACACACACTTGACATATTCACACACATAAAACACATCCCCAAGAAACTCATCACACTAAAACTCAAGGGTCCATAGAGCATCCCCGACAGGAAGGATATCGGTGCATTGCGCACTACACCGAGGGTCCTATCCTTTCCTATCAGTTTCTTGCACCATCGACCTGACACCATCAAACGAAAGAAATTCAATTTCACAACAAAGACAAAAGAAAAGTGAAACTCAAGACTCACAGGTCTAAGCGCAAGGTTACATAGTGAGAACACATAGTGCCCAGTGTATGAACCTAGGCTCTGATACCATGTTGTAATGCCCCGCCGTGCAAACCCCAAAGGACAATTAAACAATAAACACAGCACAATTTTTTTTTAAGTAAACATAACATACACGTATTACACATTAAGTCATGACATGAATTCCATTTAAGCAAATTCACTAACACATACATCCCTTGGGGTACACGAAGAGTCATTACTAGACTGAGATCCACACAACAAGAATAAAGAATAAAATCCAAAGATATAATCCATAACAAAATAAACATTAACAATTATAACATATACATGAAAATCATTGATAAGGAACCATCTGAGTACATAAATACAACATATGCATAATTAACTCAACACATTGAATAACAACTGCCAATAGCCACATAAGGTTTAATGTTACATTACAATACAATATTCAAGAAGTACAATGATACAAAAGTGTTTCCAAACATAAATGGAAACCATACATAAGATAACATGATACAAATAAACCAATGAAAACTAGCTCCACGATGGATATAACTCTGAAGTCACTGCAACCGCACCAATCCGCACCTCTCGATCCTCGACTGGGGACCCAATGGGGTGCTTAGCACGTTCCACCCGACCATGTGAGTCCGAAGACCCACCCCCTGTGCTAGGAGGTAACAAGAAAGAGACCTCAACCAAGAACATCCAAAAAGGAAACCACAAGACTCCACAACATACAAAAGTATCATAAAACTCAAGGATTACAAAGACATAATCAACAACAACCAAGAGTCATTAAAATAACTTAAAATCATACATCTCATCACATAAATCAAAGCAATGACCAGTAACAAGTAACCATAGGATGATCATGAAACACTTCCAAATCAACTGAATTAATAAACATAATACAATTCCAAATTGCAATACAATAACATCATATCACCGTATCAAAAGAGAACAAGGTCATAAGTCAAATATCAATGAGATCATACAAGACCACAAAGTACACCAAAAATATATCAAGACAATAATCATAAATCAAGATAAATCCAAGTATCAACAATCTAAACAACCTCCCATAACCTACTTCCAGAGGAACACAATAAAGTAAAACAAATGGGCAACTAGGGGAGAGTGTCATCGCATAGTCCTACATGGGCTGTCATGTGCTCTTCCTTCCAACTGGAGGCACCGGTCCCATCTATGGCTGTCCTGTGCTCTTCCTCCCAACTGGAGGCGCCGGTCCATAGGGTGACTCATGCGGAGCCGTAGACCTCTCGTGAAGACGAGGTCACGACCATGCCAACCACGGCCTTCTCAGCCTTCCATTAGCCTACGGAAGCACTAATGAAGACGAGGCATCCATTTTATTAATCTTATAATGATATTACTACCCAACCCACCTAAGTTAATTATTAGGTTTTCACTTATTTACTAACTCACTCGTGGGTTATCCTGGTCTCTTCCCCTTAAACAGGGCGCCGGCCCCCACGAGGAGCCACTCTCCCTAGAGACCCAACAACATAAAAACCAAGAAACCAAGGGTTGTACAACATCACAAGAATATTATTTCTCAACTGAAAAGCATGCGAGGCATTACCCATCTCGCTATAAATACAATTTCCAAGTCTCAACAAATTACGTACAACCCTTTTAAATCATTAAACCAAAACACTTGCCACATCAAGGGCCCATAAGAGAGAGAACATCAATTATCAATCATCTCAAGCCTCTGGAAGCCAAAAGAATGAAAACCCATAAACAAAGGTAAAGTGAAGCAACATGAGTATTTCTCCAATAATTCAACACAAGGATAAAATTTCCTCAAAAAGAGAGTAACTCAGAAAAGCCATAAAAAGGGAAGATTCGTCAAGACCCATCTACAAATTAACAATGGCGTCACCTCAAATAGGAAAACGCAAAAGAAAATCAACCTTTAATTCACGAAATCACTAAATGAAACCAAAAGCCACCAACTAGGCATTCCATGGGAGACCTCAATTTTCTCCTCACAAGAACCCCCTTATGATGGTACACAAATCACTTTCATAAAAACAACAACATAGCAATGACAACAATAATTGCAAGGCCACCAGATCAATTTCAATTCAAATATAATGAGTGAAAACATTGAAATAAGATCAACAACTCCATCTTGACTACATGATCAACTTCGATACAAAAATAAATCAGAAATTGAAGAAGATCAACCATCCACAACTCATAAACCAAAACACGAGTTCCCAATTACATTGCAACAAAATTTAAATGACAAATGATTCCTTGAATCAAAATTAATCTCCAATGACATTCATACCAATACGGAAATGTCCAAAAACAATCCATCAATAAAAGAGGTAAAAGCATGCAACTAGGCATCCAAAGGACCAAATTAAAGAACACCTTAAATACTCAATCACTCACAACTCTATCAAACATTCGCATAATAAACAAAAAAATTCAAACAAGAACAATATTTATTAACCAATCAATTAACGACCAGAATTAAAACTTTACAACTTACCCCTACTAAGATAATTCATGATAACCATCACAGGTATTCTAAAAGTATTATCCATAAAGCGTACTTACAAATCAATCATTAAATAAATATGAGGGAAGTCAATTTTCAAAAGATTAAAATTCCATTCCACCAATAAACTATCCAATTCAAAATTACCCTAATCAATCTCTAACTATACCCATACATTTAAATTTCCCCTTTCATCATACTCACTTAACATACTTCCAATATTTAAATTAATTGTGAAAACCATATAAGGCCAATTGTCTATACTTTTAAAATAACAATAATAACAATACTCTAAATGCTCAAATTACATATTAGAAATTACCACCTTAAAATCTTAAATCTATCTAAATAAATTTACACACATAAATTCTTTTTAAAACCACTACATATTTATATATATTAATTCTTTTTGATGAAGGAAAGTAGAAAGAGAATAGATCTTTTCTAAAATTTCAACAAATCTACAAGACTTAATTTCAAGAATAAAAATGAAAAGATAACTTATTTAATTTCATAATAAATTCTACTTCTAGAATATTCATACTACAGCGAGAATTAAATAAACCATGCTATCATATATTCGTAAATTGATATTTTCTACTAACTTATCATCTTAAAATTGTAATTTAACAAATTAATAGGAATTATTTTCTATTCCAAAATATTTACTCAGAACAAGAATTAAATAAATCAATGTTGTTTTACTTTTGTAAATGATTTTTCTGCTAACAATATCCTTTCCAAGTTGTAATTTAACAAATCAATAAAACAGATTTCTTTCTATTTTACTAATATTTTCCTTGTAAAAATTTCTGCTTTATTTTTAATTAGAGAAGAAATAGAATCTAAATATCTATTTTCTAGATAACAGATAAATTACAGAAAATATAATTTTAATCAAAACAGATTATATTGATGCATTTGTTTGCTAACAGTTAAATCAACAGAATATCTATTAAACAGATTTAAAATAGTATTTATATATTCCTCTTAAATAACAGAATTAATTAAATTACTATCACAGTAAAATTGTGACATACAATTATAATTGAATAAATCAATAAATCAATAAATATATATATACAAATATATATAAATAAATAAATATATATATATATATATAAAATCAAGTTTCAAAATACATATATAAATCATATTTATAAAAGTGAATTTCGCATAATACATAGATTGGAATTTCGCATTTTATAAATTTAATAAATATAAATTTGAATGGGCATTTAAACCATACCCCGGCACGGGAATTTTCGCCGCCGGCCGTGGCAGTCTACGGACTGCCACCGCAGTCCGACGGACTGCTGTGGACAGTCTACGGACTTGTCACAGCAGTCTTTCGGACTGCTGCGGTAGCCCGTAGGCTGCCGCACCACCACGGCCGGCTGGGTGGGGTGGTGGGTACGGCCGAGGCCGACCCACCACTCAACCCATATATAATTTTTTTTTATTTTTTTTTATTTATTTTAAAATAAATTCACATTATTTAAACAACAAAATTTGAATTATAAATTTTTATCTTTATTTCTTTAATAATTTCAAACAAATTTAATATGGCGACAATTCAAAATTTAAGAATTAAATTTCACACTCAATATTTATTTATATATATATATATGTGTGTGTGTGTATATATATATACATCTTATATATATTTATTATATTGCAAATAATTCGAAAACAGAGAATAACAATCAACAGTATAGGTTACAGTATATATATATTTATATGAAAATTGTATTTGAAGAATATATATATATATATATATATATATACAGCAACCCAGAAATTTACAGTAAGGTAATTATTTTTCCATTTATTTATTTTTCGAGAACAACCACAGCAATACAGTTTATTTCCAGAATCCCAACCAAAGCTTCATTTTAATAAACAACAATCCAAAACCCAACAAATAATTTCATTTAAATAAACAACAGTCTCAAGTTCCCAAAAATTTCAATCTAATAATTGACAGTCAAAAATCCAACCAAATTCTATTTTAACAAACAGCAATCCCAATCCCCAAATGAAAATTTCATGCACAGCGAAACAATTCCAATCAATTGCCATTTTATTTAATGCTACACAAATAAATAAGAGAGGAACCTGGCGTCCTGCATTTGAAGTAGATCTGTAGAAGCTCTATTCCTTTTTGCCAATCCAATCCTCTTCCAACGAATGTTTCCAGCAGCGGCTACAAGATCCTCCCCTCAACTCCAATCTTATTCCTCAATGAGTTCTCAGAATAATAAAAGAATGCAATACTATCACAGAAAGATGACTGCCAAATTCCCAAAAATCTGTTGGGAAGAGAATGCAATCCCCTTCCCAAACCAAAATAAAAACTCACACAAGAAGCCTCTTCTGTTTCCTCTTCCAGAGAATACCAACAATCACATTTCAAGAAATAAATCAAAATAATATTTAATCCTTAATTCTTTTTGTTGCCTTTTCATGTATTTCTATTTCATTTTCTTTTATCATGCATTTGATTAAAATTAAATAAATTTAAATCCACAGAAATGAACTTTTTATTTAAATATATATATATATATATATATTCATTATTTCACAAAACTTTATTAATTAATTACTTCCACATTAAAATAATTAAAATCAACCATTCGCAAGATTCTAAATAAGCATTCATTAAATTTCTTATGATAATAATTATCTTTTCAAGATTATTTGTTCATAACAATTTAAATCAATTTATCTAATAATATCACTTTTACTTTTAACGAATTAATTTGATTGATCATTTTTTCTAAATCATTTGATTTAATTTAATTGATTATTACTTTAATTTCTAATCATATTTTAAATAACCTTACAAATCACTTATGATTTAATTAATTATTTAAACATGATTACTAACATATTATATTTTCCACAAAATCAAATAACTCAGTAACCAATGAAACACACACTCACACAAGTCCAAAACAACCAACACGGAGGGGTATTACAAGGTTCCTCGATCACGTCACCTTAAGGCAGATACCGTCTAGCAATGTATATACATACATTTTCTCCTTTCCCCAATTGCAGTCTTCGTTGGATAATAAGTGATCCGAGTCAAAGAAATATTGTTCTTCTATAGAAACACTAGTAATATAATATTGTAAATGTGGAATTTGTAGATCAATTCTAATTGAATTTTTTATATTGAACAATGAAGATTATTGGAAGTGTTAGAAAATATAGAGATCTGGAGAAGGAAGAATAAAAAATTTAACCCACCAGCTCCATCCTATTAAGAGCATGTAAGAACATTAATATTTTTATTTTATAGTGAATTTTTATTTATTTATGAGTTTATTTTAAAGAAACATCTTAATATAATTATATAGTGATATACAATAGATTTGTATTTTAAAATTATTAATTTTTTTCTATTTATTTTAACTTTCATACAATGTTAAATATTGATCTTAGTTTTACATTATTTGTATATTATCACAAATTCATATTACTATTAATTTGTATTGTCACAAATAAGATCCATGCATTTATTAGTACTATCAAGCATTTGAAATCCACACATAAGAGATGAAATCTATAGTAAAGATTACTACTGCAGCATTTATTATTGATATCATAACACACAAGATTGATCCACCATATTTTGAGATGAGTATCCCTCAATTTTTTTTCTTCTACTTCCAACAAAAGTATGAAGTTAATACTTTTAGTTGTATTTCAAAATTTATGATAAAAAAAATTCAAAGTTATTTATCCATTATTAGAATAATTTAAATATTGAACTACTTTTGTTCATTTCATAATTTTAAGATCTAGTTACATGATCTATCATGGATGGACTTCTTTTTGGATTGGATGGATTATGCAGGGATGTTTGGATAGATGGATCGGATTAGAAGCTTGGAACTAATGAAAAGGAAGAACAAATTTTTGTAATGAACATGAAAGGATAAGAGATTGCATCAATAAAGTATTGGGTGATGGTATTAGAGGATAGGAGACATGAGGATTATTTGATGGAGGATTGAGGATGTGATCTCTGAGAACTATTATGATATTATGGTATTAGAAAATGTGTAGGAAATGATGAAGATGTTTAGAGTTTCTAAATTCATGTACTAATTTTTTGCTCCAATCCTTATTAAGATCAAGGTGGGTAGGGAAGATTACTAGATTTGATGAGGAATTAATGGATGTTGACTCCACGATAAAAGGTGTGTTGGATGAGAGAACTTGACCCCAAGTCTAATGGTACATATAGATAATTGAACTTACAAATGACACATATTTTCCAAGTTTTCACCATGGTAGCTGTCCAAAGTTACATAAGAATGGTTTTCACCATTGGATACATTATTTTTCTTTACTTTTTCATATTTTCTTATTTATTTGTTAGATGTGATGTATGTTTGTTATTTTCTATGATGCAAAATTCCCCCAAGGTGGAAAAAAAGTGGTTTTCAACACAAAGTATTTTTTTCTCCTTATTATTTTATATTTTTTTGAATATTTTTTCATTGTTTCAAATATTTTAGGAATGGAAACATGATATTCAAATTATTATTAATTATTCAATCTATTTGATGGTCTAGATGATAGTTTATGATCCATGAATATTATTGTTATTTAGTACCATATAAAAATGGATCATTGACATTTTCATGGCTATTTAGGCCTTTCTCTTGTTATGTTTGACTTATCTTGCTTTTATTTAATGTTGCAATGTAACTTATGCATTCACATTAGGTCCTAAACATTCAAATTATGATGTCTTTTGAAAGTGTTGTGAAGTGTTGTAACACATTTCTACACTTTTCTAGACTCTTCTCATTACAACTCACCTAAAAGTCATATTTTTATCCCTTATCAAGTCCTATTTTAAAGTCTTGTAAAGTCTTGTAACAAAATTTCACATTTTTTTAGGCTTGTTATCACTATTTACACCTTTCTTATGCTTTCTATGACCCCTTTATGCACTCATAAGACTTAATTAAGTGTATTTTTTAATGTAAACCTGACAAATAACATTAAATGCAACTTAATTCTCGACACCCACTTACAAGCCCAAGGTGGGACCCATTCGCCATGAGTGGTAAATGAGTCCCTCTTGCCTCCAAATTCAAAATAAACTCAAAATTCCTTCAGTTTTTTATTCATTAAGATCTTATGTCAGCCTTTGATGTTGTATTTTCAGGTAATTAGGGCATAAGTGTGTATAAATAAGTATTTTTCTATCCATTTTAACCCCCAATAATCCTAATTCATTCAATCATTCATCAAGTTCACTCATTCACTAATTACATTCAAGCATAATTCAATTAAGCAAACAACAAACATCTTGGAGCATCCATTGATATATCTTTAGATTTCTTCAACAAGGTTGGTGAGTTTAGGACACTTGCATGTTGTTTATTCATCATTCCTTACTCATTTCATTTCATTTCTTTATTAAGGTTTTGATTACCAAAGTGCGATTTGACCAAGGAAAATCCCTATACTCTAACCCTTAACCTATTTTTCCCCTTTTGCACATGTTTTCTGAACCATGGATTTTTGGGTCTATGTACTTCTCTTGCACTCTTAGGGTTTTGCACCTAAAAGGAGAGATAAACCTCAATAACCTTGGTGGTTCATTCAATCTATGATATGTATGATGGAATGAAGACTAAATGGAATGATATGAATGCAACTAAGCTAAACAATTGAATGATTAAACATGCAAAACTAATGAAGTATGAAATGTTTGAAAAGAAATTGTGTATTGCTAAAATGAACTAAGTGGATAAAATATGCAGAACAAAAAGAGATGGATAAAATAAAAGTGCACCTAGGAAAAATGTGATGAATATGGAATGTCTACAATGTTGATTGATGATGTTTCTCAAGCCTAAAATTACTCATTCATCATCTAGGGAGAATCAGTCCCTGTTTTGGTGAAAACTTTTGGAAACAGGTTTCTATCTGCCGAGAGTTGGATTTTGATAAAAATAGTTTTCGGGCCCATAGATGGGACTAATTCACCATGCTTGGTGAATAAGTCCTCCTTCAGGGATCTAAAAATTCAGAGGTTTATTTTGTAGCTTTAGATATCCCTTTCTATCTTCTACAGTTGTCTGCTTCAGAAATTGTTGGAATCAAGTCTGGAAATGCCTTTTTCTTGATATTTTGACTTGAATGAAAAGAAGAAGAATTGAATTACTTTCAAATGAAATCTTCAATGATTATCAAGCTTCCAAAGGACCTAAATCTACATACAAACAAAACAAGAAGGAGAAATTTTTGATTGTTAAGGCATGGGGGTTTGCCTTGGTCAAACCCCTTTTAGGTAATTAAACCAAGATGATAAAATAAGTGAATGAAGCATACAATAATGGAATGAATTAACTTGCAATGATGATTGATCTTGTAATTATGCAAAAATACATGTAGAATCAACCCTTGGATGCTTTAGAAAGATAACTTGAAGACTTCTAATGGAGAAACCTTAGCTTGCTTGACTTGGAGTGAAAGATTGGTGGATGAATAATGATAAGAGATGTGTGAATGAGATAATGGATGTTGTTATATGTAAAATGAGGATAAAAACACTTGTTTATAGTCACGTGTTCCTTAGTACCTGATTGTACCTCATCATAGGCCAATATGTAGTGAAAATAAACTTTAAATTTCACTTTTTCCCACTCAAAGGTCAAAATGGGGGCTAGATGGGACTCATTCACCACACATGGAAAATGGGTCCCACCTGGTTGAGACTAATTCACCATGCATGGCGAATGGGTCCCACAAGGGCCATTCTGACATCTAAGAAGCCAAGGAATCAAGAAATAAGGTTTAAAATGCCATCTTGTTGGGTATTTGATCAATTAAAGCCTTGGGATGCACTATATGGGTTGATAAAGGACTATTAATGATGATGAAAATGTTAAATAGGGGTCACGACACATAAATCAATGTGAAAGTGTGATTAAATACACTTTACAACACTAAAATTAGGTCCACATAGCCTAGAAGGGCACACAAACCAATGTGAATGTGTAAATCACACTACAACACTAGTTTTTCATTAAGTTTATTTTAGAAACCTTCTAGATTGATGAAATAATGTTATTAAACACATTTTATAATATTGAATTAGGAAGAAATAAGTTAATTAAGTGTAGAAAAGTGTGAAAGTCATTTACAATACTTTACAACACCTTTACAAGACTATTAAAAGCATGTTAGTTTATTTTCAAGGGTCCAAGACCCAGTGTGGACACATAAAATACCTCACAACACTAGATTAAGGTCTCATGAAGTCTATTTAATCCCATGTCAAGCAAAGGGCCCATTTAGGTGTTGAAAGGTGGTCAACAAGTCAAAAAAGTGGCTCAATTCAACTAAACCCTATTTCAAGCTTGGAGACAACCTACTATTTGTTTTTTGCAGATTTGACTTCGTCAACCCGACAAGAAGACAAGTACAGATTTGGAGCAACAAAATTGACCTTTGAATTCACAGATTTTTGGAGGAGGAATGATTCGCCATCAGTGGTGAATGAGTCCCACCTTAGAGCTAAAAAAGTTTATTTTGTCAAAATCCAGTTCTCAACAGTCGAAAAGTAGTTTTAGGTGTTTTGTTAGTAGCAGGACTAATTCACCATTAGTAGCGATTGAGTCCCACTAGTGATTTATGCTAGCCTTCAGAGCCTTCCAGATTTAGCATTCAATTCCCAGGCGCACTCTGTTCAGGGTGATCCCACAAAGCTAGTTTACAATTTCTAGGAGATTCTAATTTTTACTGAAATCACATATTTTTAGAAAATATAATGATTTAATCCTTAAAAATTTCCATTTAAAGCATTCCAATTAAACAGGGTTTGATCAAACTACCTTATATCAAACACCCTTGGATAGAACCCCGTTATTTTTAAACCATACATATAACGAAGTCTCCTTTACACCTATCAAAATGCTGATAAAAACCCACTTTTGATTTACCTTTTGGTGGATCAAATGAATTAATTTAAAATTTATTTTTTGTATGTAGTCCTTATTATAAGCTTCCCAAAAAGTATAATATTAAATAAATTTAATTTTATTATTATATTTATTTTTTATTTCCTATGAATTTAGGTTTTTCACCAAAACTCAAGCTCTCTCTTCTACCAAAATAGAAGATTATAAAAAAATTTGAAAAATATGAATGCACCAGATATTGAAGTCCTTGATCCAACAAAAAAAATTGAATTTGATACATACAAAAAAAGTTGTGTTATATGATCTGCCTATGTCTGAATTGTAATTGGTTTCACTTTGAAACTTGATTAAGGAAAAAATATTCAATAAAACTCTATGAAATCAATTATAAGCACTAGATATGATAGTTACGAATCTAAATTCAAAAAAAATGGAATTTTATCCTTAATGAAAAAAAGGTTAGGTGTTATATGGTGAGCGTCACTCCTTAAAAATGGTGTTTACTGAAACAACTAGTTTTCAAAGGAGATGGAAAAAGAAGTGTAATATTATTCCAAAATATTTAAAATATATATATTTAGAATCTATTGATAAAATGCCACAAATCACTAGTTAGCATCATCTTTAAATTCCTCACGGTTTAGCTGCTACAGTGCCCCAAAGTGAAGATTTACTTAGAAAAAAATAGTTTAGTGTCCAATTTGGCCAAAAATTTTAAACCAATATTGTGGGATCACCCTTCAGCCTCTTTCAATTATGTTTTTGTGCTCATGTTTTAGTTCATTCTTGCATATCTCATTGTGTTTTCAAACATTGCATATTTCATTAGTGTTGCATTCATAATCAACCAATTTCGTCCCTTAGCTGCATTTAGATCATTGTATTTATTCATAATTCCATCTTTCATTCCTTATTTTGGGTGAACCACCTCAATTTTAGGGTTCTATCTCTCTCCTTTTAGGTGAAAGATCCCAAGAGTGCAAGAAAAGTCCATAGAAACCAAAAAATTGATGGTTCATTTTGGTGAACCTACATATTGAGCACATTATCTTTCTGATTTCAATTGCATCTTGCATCCTAGGTTTCCTTTGCATCAACATTCAATTAGGTTTTGTTTTTTTTTGCATCCTAAGGTTTCTAAAATTGCATTAGTGAAAGAATCATATAGATTTCATTTTTGCATATCAAATCATTCAAAAACTAAAAATTTACATTTGCATCCTCATTTTGCATTTGAAAAGAATTGCAATCGTTTTAAATTTTTTGAAAAAACATTAAAAAATCCATACCTAGACTCATTCGCCACCTTGGGCGAATTAGTCCAGTTGCATTTTCTACATTGAAATTTTTGGAATTTTCACAGTATTTCTTGCATTTTTGTTTCCTCTTACTATCTTCTTATTTCAGTTTATAGAATTTCTGTCATTATCATTTTGTTATTCCTGGTTTGCATTTGCATTCACCCTATCTTTTTTGGTACTTGTATGAGTGTTTGGTGCCGTATTGATAATACTTTAATAGTGAGATGAAGTTCTAGACTCATGGCTTCCCACAATAACACTTTCATTTTGGACCTTGGGATCTCAAGAGCGCCTACTCCCAATATGGACAATGGTGCATTAAGCATGGATACTACCACTAGTATGCCTTTACCTTCACATCCAATGCATGTTGACACACAAACAAATTCCATTTTGTAGGAAAAATTCATTAGTATTCATGAGGATTTTGCACATTTACAACAAGATTTAAGTCTTGAAAACATTTCCACCACTGCCATACCTGCCATAGAAAAATTTCATCGCTTGATTGAAAGTGACAATGGCTTACAAGTTATGAAAATAATAGCTAAGATATACAACAAACATGTTACTTCCACATCCCAATCAACAAACATTGTTGTGAGCCAAGGTGGATCTCACATTCCTCCTCCTTCAACCATGGCATCCATACCAACCTATACCACTCAAGTTACAACAACCATGCAACAACTTAGTCACATGACTCCTTTCATTATTCCAACTAGCATTCCTAGTTCTTTTGTGGCATCGAATGTTTCATCTTCTACCTTCACCCCTCTTAGTGTCCCTTTCACTTCTCCTAACATCACATACACTCCATCACCATTCTCTCTTCCACCTCATACCAATTACACCAACATCATTACATAACTCTTTAACACTGTTTCATCCATGCAACACCAAATATTCACAATTAGCGAAAGTCAAAATGCTCCACCCACATATCATGTCCATAGTAGCCCATTATCCTTAGAGATCTTACAAACATAGATGCCATAGGGAATTGAGATTCCTAGGTTTGAGAAGTACGGAGGTAAAGGAGACCCTACTAATCATGTTAATTCCTATACAACATTGTGTAGTGATTTTGTCCTTGACGATAAACTAATAGCCAAACTTTTTCATAGGACCTTAAAGGACACTGCATTGGAGTGGTTTCCAAACTTACCTAATCATTCAATTGATCCTTTAATGAACTTTTGGATGCCTTTATAAGTCATTTCCAAGTCCATAAGACTCCAAAAAATATAATGGTTGATTTAATTAGATGTAAACAAAACACAAAGGAAAAAGGAACTTATTTCATTTCACATTATTAGTCATTGTATGGTCAAATTGATGTCAAGATTCCTGATTCACATCTTCAAAAGATGTTTATCAAAAACTTGTGCACTCACCTTTAGGATAAGTTAACTATGACGAAATTTCCTTCATTCATACATTTATGCACAACCCTTTGTGACTATCACAACTTGATTAATAGTCATGATTTGAAGTCCACTTCTAATCGAGTTGAGAAGTTTGAAAAAAGCAACCAAAAAATGCGCAAAACTTTAGAAAACCAAACAGTGGCTTCTTACAGTTCAGAGTCAAGTGGCAGTTGTTAAAGAAATAGTGCACTTTACCTATGGGGACCCGAAGAGACAATTTAACCCCTTACTCGATACTCTCCATAACACAATGAATCAATTGCTCCAACAACGGATGATCACTTTTCCTACCGTTAAACCACTTGATAACACCAAGCCTTTACCGCCCACCTTTAAACCAAATGCTTATTGTCATTTTCATTGCCAAAATAAACATGACACCGAACAATGTAAGTGTCTCAAACACTTAGTTCAAGACCTCATTGATTCTAGTCATTTATCCATTGTGGGTGTCAATGATCAAGGGAATAAGTTCATTGCAACCCCTAATCAGAATTTACAAATCTTCACCAACCCTATGCCTAAACAAAATGTTTCATTTGTCAAGGCTAGTGAACCTTCAAACACTCATGTGATGAACATTGATACAAATAATGAACAACATGATATTACTCGAAATGTTACCCAAGTTAATCCTATGGATGAACTTGTGGCTATGATAGATGTTGTCCCTTGTAAGGGAGCAACCAACAAATCTATTGATATTACTTTTTCTTCTCATGACATACTAAAAAAATATTCCTGATGGTCCTCTTTACATAGCCGACAAAATCAATGATAAGCCCACCAATGGGATATTAATAGATCGTGCTTGTGGTGAGAATGTGATCATGGAAGATTTTTTAGTATTACATGATCTCTATCAAGATGATTATAATAAACCAACTATGTGGATTAAAAAACATACTAGTTTTGTGTGCCCTACAATTGGATTGATCATACTCCCCTTACAAAGAGGACCCAAAACTTTGGATGTAACATTTTCTATTATTCCACAATCAGACCAGTTTCGTTTACGGCTAGGTCATCCTTAGCTTCACTCGATGAAAGATGTTCCTTCAATTGTTCACAAATGTTTGAAGTTTTTGCATGGCAATGAGATATTTAACATACACCATAGTGGCTTTAATCCATTTTCCTCTAAAGGTAATTTTTCCTTAGAAGCCTTTTGGCCCAAACCTCTGGAACCCATCACCCCTAAAAAATACTTCTTTTTCATAACCTATCAAAAGTTCAAGGCCAAATGAATAACCGAATTGTCTCTTCGTAACATGCCCTTGTCCACTTCTGCTACTCCTATCCTTGATGAGACCATGCTTCAGCCTGTGTCCAACACTGAACAAACAATACAACCTCATGAAAAACTAACCATAGACACTTCCCCTTCATCATTTAAACACCCAAGAGAAAATGAAACAAATCCTATAATGCCTCCTTGCATTAAACAAGTTTATAAAGCCAAAGAGAAAGTGATTGACCCATCTTCTTTGGTTTCTTCCATTCTTCCCCCCAAAAGAAAAGGAACCTATGGTGGATCAACCCACTCTTACACCACAATAGCTTCAAAATAAAATTACAATAAACCACAGTGCTAAGGAGCGTAGTCATCATCATTGTCTCCTTGCTCATGAAATGCAAACCAAAAATGCCAAAGAAAATCAACATGCAACTTTGATAGAAGCAATACCTGATCACCCTCCTCCTCTTGACCTGCCACAAGATAGTACAATACAACCATCACAAAAAAATGATACAATACAACAGACACAACTCCTAATACATCCTTCATTAGCAATTACTCTCCATCCTCCCATTGTGATTAACCTAGATGATAATGATGAGGAGGAGATCACTAAAATAGATGGAGTGCATAACAATCTAAACTCTTTATTTTGATCTACCATGAGCTTAAATGATAAATCTGCTACACCAAGTGAAGACCCTAACACTTCCCCTAGTTTGGCACTTGTAATTCTTCCTTTGGATAGTCAACTGCCCTCACAATATACTAAACATGATTGGGAGGTAGATGAATTCTTAGATGGTTGACTTGCATTTTCCTTGCTAGCCTTTTTACATTTTCCTTTTTTTTTTATTTTCTTTAGTATGCTTGTATGTGTGTATCATGTTCCCCTATAATGTGCATTTGATGTCCTCTCTTTTTGTGAACTACTTCTATTTCTACCTCTATTCTTCTATATGTCATACATTTTTCATTTTCTTTTTCACTTTTGTTTAGTGTTTTCCTTTTAGGGATGACACAAAGCGTTGCAATGCCCTATGTCTCTTCCATGTTGACCCAAAAGGTCCTTTTATTTTTCACTTTTTGTTTACCTTTGGGGATGATGCAAAGAATTGAGACACCCTATGTATCTTCCATGTGGACCCAATCAGTCCCTTTTTCCTTTTTACTTTATCTTTTTCTTGTGTTTTCCTTTCGGGGATGACACAAGGCATTGAGACCAAAATGTCTCCTTCATGTTGACCCAAAATATTTTCCTTTTCTTTTTCTTTTTCATTTTATTTTTGCTTATGTTTTCCTTTTGGGGAATGATGATAGTTCTAAGCTCTTTAATAAAAATATTTCAGCAATGAACATACTGACCCCAAATCCATAGATCCCTTATGTGTTTGGTGTGTTCCTTTCTAGGGGGAAACCCTCCTTTATTTTGTTTTCTTTTTCATTTACATGAAGCAGCCTAACTTAGAAACATATGATTTGGCATACAGATTTTCCAAGTTAGCTCTCATGTTTTGTTTTTTCTTTTTGAATTTCTTTCCTTCACTACTTTAAAGTAATTGCTCATAGAATGGTGTGCAAAAATTCCTTTAAAGTGGGGGGCATACAGTGGCATAATTTTATTCCCATTCTTGGTTCCTAGTGCAACCTTGTCACATCATATGATACGTTTGTCACTTTGTGGATGACATTCAGTGTGATTTCCTTCATAAGTGTGATCTATCTTAGCATATTACATTCATCTTAGTGGCCTAATTTGATGCACTGCATCCCCTAAGTTGTGAATATTTGATTCTTTGATTGGTCCTCTCTTGGAGAAGTTAGAAACAATGTCCGCTAAGTGAAAATCTTGCATGAACTTAACAAGAATCCTTTGAACATCTTTTGCATTTTACATCTTTTCCACCTTGCATAACGCAACTTGCATGCCTGTGGTACCTTTGCATTTGTTCATGAGTTCTAAGCATATGAAGCTTTGCTTGTCTCATGAAGCGCAAACCAACATTTTCCTTTGTGGTGCCTTATTAAAGTTATCAGGAGGTATTAATTTGGTATGGTTGAGTGGGAAGCCCATTCCATGATACGACTTTCCCCATAGCCACCTATGTGTTTGTGAGTGCATACTATATACATCTAAAATTGGTCTAGAGAATATTAATTAAATATTGATTATTTAATTAATGAAATCTTTATTCCTAGATACTATATAAATAAATTGAAAATTTATTTATATAGTTCCTATTTTCTAAATTCCTCTTGTCTAAATCATTTTCTTCATGATTTAATTGAAATAAGCAAATATAAATATATATTTTTATTTTAATTGATTCCCTAGATCATTAAATTTTAGTTTTAATTTTGAATCTGTCACATTTGTACATATTCTTCTAACCACCTTCCACCTCATCCTCCAACTCACCATGTATCACATGAAAATAATTATTCTTATTTTCTAAAATGGATATTTTCTCTCAACAATTTTAACTAACTTTAGGACACATGGCTCCTTCCTTCAATTGATTATTTCCTACACTTGGCAAGATGGTTTTACTAAAGGGAACAATTTCCTTGTTTTCTCCATCCTTCTATTTCCTCACCATTGATTTCTCCAGATCAAATCTCAATCGTTCATGGCTACCAACTCACCAAATGCCTTGGTAAAATCTATAAATTGAGGCCCATTTATAACTTTTTCGTAAGGAGCATTTTCATAAGATCACTCTGCAAATATTTATTCAAGTCTTTAAGAGCTTAGTTTGCATTTTTAATTCAACATTTAGAATAGCTTAGCATTTAGTTTAGAATCATGGATCCTTTAGATGTTTCATAGTTTAATTCAGTATTTAGGATCATTCTCCTTTCATTTCCATTAGTTTAATGTTGCATTGTATCATTTCCATATCATTTTGTACACAATAGCTCACTCATCATATCATTTTATCATTTCATTCAATTAAATCATTCAATCACGTAGATGCAGATTTAGATTATGCATTGTAGTTAAATAGGCTACTCGTTTCTTAGGTGACATACCAGTGATTTGTGCATGAATAAGATCTAAGAGCATAATTACTATGACATTTAAGAATAGAGGAAGATGGGATGTTTTTAAGGAACTATGTTATCAAATTGTGTTGTGATTAAATTAGATTTCCTTACTATAATACTTTCCATCTAATTGTGTGTTATTAGTTTGATATAATTCACATATTTTCTTACACACATAAATTGCCACCGAATGTGGGGCATAGCCCCTATTCTTTTTATATTTGCTGGAAAGTGTGTTTTACATGCTCAGACGAGGGGTTCTTTGGTGCAATCGTTGAATTCTTGGGCACTTCCGAAAGATTGTCTAGTGCATACACCGACTGTTCTGGCACTACGAAGGATTCCTCTAGTGCATCCAAACCATTTTGTGGCACTTTCACTAGTTTTTGTGGTGCTTCTAATTAATTTTGTGGTGCTTTCAATTAATTATGTGGTGCTTATTCCTTTTTGGTGCATCTGCTTACTATAATGGCACTTTTAATTATCTCTATAAATTTTTCCTAAGAATGAAAACTGATGTTCATTTTTCTGTTGTGCAGGCTTTATGAAACATTGTCAGAGAATTTGCTGAAACTCAAGAATTCTTATCAAAGAAAATTTATGATAAACTACTAATAAATCTGATGCAAGGTTTGGACTTAATGTATTTCTTTCTTGCTTAAATTAGAAACCTAGACTAATTAACAAGGAAAGAACACCATGTCTTTTATGCATGTGAATGGTAGGCATACACTCTCCCCTTAACTGGGTGACCAAAAAGCTAGACCCATTCTTGTTAATCTGTGAGTGTGACTAGGGTATACAATGTGGGTTATCTCTTTATTCATGTGAAATAAAGATCGATCAAACTATGGGTATATTCTCTTACTTTTGTTTATCCTAGAGGGCCTGCCTTGTGGGAAAAAGTACTCACCCAAGGGAATGACCCAACCAGTAACATGCTAAAGCCAAGTGCATTTCTAGCCAGTATATAAATGTGGGTATTGGAACAAAGGTCAATATCATGAGGATAGCTCCGATGAGAAGGGAAACAATGGTCTCTCACTACATGGATTATCCCCCATGAATAGAAATTCCTTACTAAAACCCTTGTAGTAGTTTTGCCAAAACCTTTATCTATTCTCTTGGTACAACAACGGTTGTTGTGAAGGCATCCACATTCTCATTATTTTAGTAGAGATGATTAGCTTTCCATGGGATTTTTATGGAGGCTAGAAGCTTGGTTGACCTGAGAAGTGAGTGCAGTGTAAGGGGGAGCTCGTGTGGCGAAGCTTCTAAATTCATCCGCTAAAAATAAGTCTTGTTGGGATAAAAATTGTGTGGAATCCACGAGAATATAGTCTTTCACAGCCCTAGGGAATCTATGTTGTGCTTGATTGTGCTTGTCAAAGTGTCTTCAAAAAATACTTCAAACAAAACCTCACACACTAGAAGAGTGCAAAAAATGTGATTCAGAATACATCATTTGGAACAAACCATCCTTTGACAAAAAACTAGAAAAATCAAGTAAATTGGAGACAAACTATTACATTCCTTGTTTAGCGCATCCATTGTTTTCTATAGCACTTCCACCTTCTATTACGGTGCATCCACCTTATTTTCCAGCACATTTCCTAAATTTTGTGGTGCATCCACCAAATCCTGTAGCGCATTAACCCAAAACTCTAGTGCATCTGAGTTATTTTGTGGTGCATCCCAGCCATTATGTGGTGCATCTAAGCTTTTCTATGGTGCTTCTGCCTTTCAGTGCTTCCACTGAATATAATGGTGCTTCCACCAAAAATTCATGACTAGAGCATTAGAATGAAACTTTACTCGATGTTTTAAAACTAGATTTAGAAGATTTTCTAGTTTAGGATCATTCCTCATAGACCAAGGAGTCTAAACATGATTATTATCCAATGATTTCATGAAAGGTTAAAATTCAGAAACCAAAATTCATAGTTCTTAGTCCAAAAACTCATCAAAAACGTCTCTCAATGCTTTATGAATTTAGAGATAGATTACTCTTCATTTTTTATAGAAAAGCTTCAAAGAATAACCCCAGCTTGTATTCATTTTACTATTTCCAAAACCCAAGACTTTTCCAAAGGTTTGAACATCTCATCTAGAAAGAAAAAATTCCTCCCATTTTCATGATTGGAACCAAAATTACAGAATCTTATCAAGTTCAAAATTATCCCTTAAGTTCCTTACAGTCTAACTTGTTAAAATTGACTTCTCCAAGTGAAATTCTATACCTAAACTTTGATCACATATCTAAAAGCATCCAATCATCATCAAAAACCTAAAATTTGATCATCAAGTTGAGTTTCCCCATCAATATTAACCATGTTTCATTTTGAAACAATACACTTTAAATCAATTTTTTTTATCACCTTGGTTATATCAATAGAATTCATTATTATATTCAACTTAGGTATTCCTTGGGCACTCTCGAATAATGATCAAAATTTAGCAAACCTTCATCACTTGCATGCCTATTTTAATAAGGTCCCAAAAACAAAAGCTTAAGGGAAAAGAACCAGAATCTCAAAATACCATGGTGGAACTAGAGGAAAGTCCATTTCATAAGGTTTCCCAAAATGAAGCAGAAGAGATAATAGAGGAGAAAGTAGAACAAGCTGCCAATCAAGATCCCAAATTCCATAAATTTCTAGAAAGAATCTTTGAGAAAGATGGGGGAAAATACCTCTTAATGTTGGAAAATCAAGGAGCCAAATTACCTAGTGACTTTGATGTCAATAAATTGAAGGGAACCCCAAAGAAATCTGAGATTGAAACATCACCCGTAGATCAAATGGCTATTCTAAAACATCAAAATAAAAACCTTCAACAACAACTGCAAGATATGCAAGGAGGGACTCCAAAAAGATACTTTTTACAAGATATTTGTCCCTATCCCTTTGATAGAAGGCTAAACATGATACCATTTCCCCAAAACTATGAATTTCAAAAATATGACAAATACTATGGGAAATCGGACCCTATAGACCACATGCGAGAATTTCCAACAATGAGTCTTGAATTCACTCATGAGGAAACGTATTTGATGATACTCTTCCCTCGTAGCATAGGTCACTACATGGAATGGTTTTCAAAATTACAACCAGGCATAAAATCTTTCCAGGAACTTGTTAACAAATTCATCACACAATATTCCTACAACATTGCACATGAGATAACCATGAAGGATCTTCGTAATACCAAATAGAAACAACCTTGGAGAATATTTTCTTGTATTCTTACAAAGGTGGAGAGGATTATTCGCTCGATATGCTCTTCCTATACCAGAACAAGAAAAGATCAAGATTTTTATTGACAACCTTAATAGTGAAATGAACTATTGATTGCCATTGCAATGTCCCCCTAGCTTTGAGAAGATGTAGAAAATAGTGTCAAAATCGAAGAAGCTCTAGTCAAAAGAGGGGTATTAAAAATTCACAATGAAGGATCAAACAATGCTAGTTCTTCCAATCATCACAACAATGAGAAACCCAAATTTTGGACAAGGAACAAGAACACCAACAATAGTACTAATGAAACACATAATGTGATTTAACCGATCTTCAATTTGTCAAGAACCACAACCAAAACCAATCAAAACAACAATCAGGGAACCAACCAAAATATCAACCCACCCAACAATCAAAATAGTCACAATCAAAGTAACACCAAAAAAAAACCTCTACCATATCAAATGCAATCAAACCGCATGAAATTCACACCTTTGGGTCAATCACATGAATTTGCATTGAGTGAAATTCTTGAAAATAACCTCATAACGTTTCCTGACACTTGATTTTTCTAACCAAAAGTAAAATCGTCATGGTGGAATGATGCCTATTACTTTGAATTTCATCGATGTAAAGGTCACTAGAAAAATAGCTGCATGTGATTGAAACATAAAATACAAGACTTGATAGAAAGAAAAATCAAACGAATAGATGGAGTCCAAACAAACACAGATCACAGGGCATTTAAGAATCCATTACCGACCTATGAAAAAGGGGAATCCTCTATGACAAATAGCAAGGGAAAGAATGTAAACTATGTCCATGATACTGTCAGAAATCATATTTCAGCAACAGAAGACCAAATGAATACCATTGAAACCAATGATCATCAAGACATTACTGCAAACGATAATCCAATCTATGACACCCCAATTGAACAAGAACAAGACGCCATTGTCCTTGAAAACAAAATCAATGACATCAAACCATATATGATTGTAAATGATACCCAAATCAATGTCATTAAAATCAATGTGAAACAAGATAGTAAGCTAGTGAACGCAACCACAAGAGCAGAGGCCAAATATGTTTTAAAAGGAAGTTCATCTAGAACCCCTATGACATCATCCAATCACTATAACATAGTGGATCAATCACAAAAATTCCCCACACAAATATCGATATTTGAATTGCTCAACATTTCGCTTGCTCACAAAGAGATTTTGGAAAAAGCTCTAATGGACACAACAGTACCAACGAACCTAGAAGTATGTAAATTTGAAGTCATGGTGGGACATTTGACCACACCACATTGCCTATCCTTTTCTGAAAATGATGACGCATCCATTTCTCATCCCCACAATGCTACTCTCCGCATTGAAGTCCTAATTCATAAACATCATGTCAAACCCGTCCTAATAGATGGAGTAGCATTCCCTATTAGAAGAGTCTTTCCATGACAAGGAAATTGATGTAGTACACAAGTATACACCCCTACTCAAAGAGGGACAAGGGTTAAGTTCTAGACCATTTGAGTTTGGATCACAACACCTTGATGAATCAACTTGGAGTGAAACAGATAATTCAAAGGAGAGTTACCTTCTAGACCTCGACTTTGCTATTGGACAAATTGAAGACACCGCTATTAAGAAATGTTACCATGTCTGACCTTAACTAGTCTAGTGACTACTTACCCTTAGTACATCCCGAGCTTATAGATTGGGACCTAACCGAGCCATTTGACATCCCTACATTTTCAAATGATGATGCCATAGTCAATTTCCTCTATGCCAACAATCCTGAAATGGATTCCACCAATGAATATCATAACAAGGATTCCACACAAGGGAGTATCAAATATTCTATCTACAAAATGAATAATACATGAAATAGATCTGATATTGAAAACCATTTAATGGCAGTGTCAAATCTAGAAAAAGTAAAAACAAAGAGTACATCCAATGGAAAAAACCTCTCTGAGGTGTCAAAGGATGGAAGATTTCATACTCTCCCAAAACATTTTCAAGAAATATCAAAATTCCTGATTGAACCCACACAGTCTGTCAACATCGGCAGTGAAGAGATAGTGAAGACTATCCATCTAGCGACATCTTTGAAAGACTAGGAAAATCCAAGCTTTTCAAATTTTCTTGGTCATATGCCAATATGATGGGGATTGATCTAGAACTCATCATGCGTCATCTATCATTACCTCCAGGAGTGAACCCAATCAAAGAGAAGTTGAGAAAAATGCACCCCCATATTGCCCTATTGGTAAAGATAGAATTGAAGAAGTTGTTAGATGTAGGATTCATCAGACCCATTGACTATGCTGAGTAGATATCCAATATATTACTAGTTTCAAATCCTAATGACAACATTCACCTCTGCACAGATCTCTGAGATCTTAACAAAGCTTGTCCTAAGGATGATTTTCCTTTTCCAAATATAGATATCATAGTAGACTTGATGATAGGACATGTCATGCTATCACTAATGGATTGCTTTTCTAGATATAACCAAATAAAAATAGCCCCAGAAGATCAAGATAAGATATCCTTTACTTGTCCATGGGGAACTTTCTGTTGGAACATCATGTTGTTCGAGCTGAAGAATGCAGGAGCTATCTACCAACACGCCATGGCAACAATCTTTCATGATGTGAAGGATACTTTCATGGAAGACTATGTGGATGATTTATTGGCCAAATAATATACCAAGGAAGGACATTTGGAGATCCTAGATAAAATTTTCACTAGACTAGAGAAATTCAATGTACAGCTAAATCCCAAGAAATGTGTGTTTGGGGTGACATCAACAAAACTCTTGGGGTACATAGTTTCAGAAAAAGGGATTGAGGTAGATCCAACCAAGTTCAAAGCTATTATGGAAATTCTACCACCAAATAACATTAGTCAACTTCGTTCTTTATAAGGGAGGTTTCAATCAATCAGCAGAATCATTTCATAGTTGGCAGATTCATTTCACAATTGGCAGACAAGACCCATCCCTTCACTCATCTATTGCATAAAAATGTTCCCTTCTAATGGGATGAGAAAATCGAAGGAGCCTTCAACCATTTGAAACAATATTTAATGAATCCACCTGTCCTAGTACCACCAACAAAAGGGAAGCCACTACTATTATATATCGCTACAACAGAGACATCATTGGGAGCCGTATTAGCACAAGAAGATTTAGTAGGATGCTAAATGGCTATGAGATCAATTATACCTCCATTGAAGAGGCTTACCTAGCAGTAGTATTCACAACTCAATAGCTACGAGACTACATGCTAACTCACACCACCAATTTGATAGCTAAAATAGATCGTCTCAAATATCTCCTCAGCAAAGCTAACCTAAGAGGGAGATTGGCTAAGTGGGTCATGATACTCAGTGAATTCGATATCCAATATGTAGATAGGAAGGAAATAAAAGGACAAGCAATTTTTTATCAGTTAGCAGAGGAACCACTACTAGATACTCATCCTTTACCCATTTAATTTCCAGACACTGATGTTCTCACCTTGGCTTCCAAGCAGTGGACACTATACTTTGATGAATCACACACCCAACATGGATCAGGAGCTAGAATCCTATTTATCAATCCACAAGGACATACCATACCAAGATCATACAAACTGATGTTCCCTTGTACTAACAACAATGTAGAGTATCAAGCATTAATCATTGGCATCAAAATAGTTGTAGAATGGAAGGTCCTAGAATTGAAAGTGTATGGAGATTCTCAGTTAGTCATTAACCAAGTCAATGATGATTATCAAATGAGGGATGACAAATTGATGCCCTACAAAATAATGCAAGATTATCTCAATAAATATTTCATTGATATCAAATTTGAATAGATTTTAAGAGTGGAAAATAAAGTCGTTGATGCCATGGCTACTACTGCTTCCTTGTTACAAATTCTAGAGAAAAGAAACCAGTATGAGTTCTTGGTCGAACAACTGTTCTCCCCTACCTATGACGATATTGAATCCCATGTTATTTGTCACCTATCCAATGCCAATACCTCAATCTACAGTGAAATTTATACCTACCTAAAAGATAACACTCTTCCACTTGACTTGTCACAAAAAAAAAAATGCAATTTCATTCACCGAGCCACTTGACATACTCTTATTATGGATGTACTATATCGATGAGGTCTTGCAGAACTCTCCTACAATGTCTGGAACACAATGAGTCTGAAATGGCTTTATGAGAAGTCCATGAGGGTGTTTACGAAACACATTCATGTGACCTAACCTTAGCCAAGAAACTCCTTCGTTTTGGTTATTACTGGCCAACTATGGAAAAGGAGTCTTTCCAGTTTGTAAAGAAATGAAAAAAATGTTAGATTCATGACAACATCCATGAACCAACATAAGAACTCCAACCTTTTTCATCCACATGGCTATTTTGTTAATGGGGACTAGATCTTGTTGGTGAAATTCATCCGTCTTCATCAAGCGAACACAAGTTTATCATCATAGCTACATAATACTTCACGAAATGGATTGAAGTTGTTCCTCTAACCAATATCACAGGAAAGAAAATTCCATCATTCATCCTCAACTACATCATCTGTCGGTATGGAATTCCCCAATCCATTGTCACTAACAATGGAATACTGTTCAAACATAAAGGCATGTAAGAATTGTGTGAGAAGTTCAGTATCCAACATCACTTCTCTACACCATATTATCCCTAGGGGAACAGTCAAGCAGAGGCTTCCAACAAAACTATTGTGAAGATTTTGAAGAAAATTGTCAATGATGCAAGACGTGATTGGCACATCCAATTAAACCCCACTTTTTGGGCATACCGCACCAATATTCGCACACCAACAAGAGCTACACCATATGCTCTGGTATATGGGTTTGAGGCCATCATACCTATTGAAGTTGAAATACCATCGCTCTGGGTTTCATTGAAAGGTATCATCCTTGATGAAGACTATCGGGTCTCAAGATTGCAAGAACTAGAACTGTTAGATGAGTAGTGCCAAGATGAAGTGAATCACCTAAAAGCTTACCAACAATGGATGTACAGAAGTTACAATCATAAGGTCAAAACTAGAACATTCCAAGTTGGTGACTTAGTGTTGAAGGAGAACTTACGCAATGAGAAGGACAAAGAGAAGAAAGGAAAATTTGAACCAACCTGGTTGGGGCCCTTTTTCATTGTGTCAATTTATGGTTCAGGAGCATAACATCTATCCATGCCAGAAGTGGACCTATTTGAAGAACCCATGAACAGTCTTCATCTCAAGAAATTGTACACATAATTTAGTCGTTGCATCTGTAAAAGTCTTAAAAAAATACAAAAACATTAGAAAATGTCCTAAAAAAATGGTCACCCTGGTGAAACCTGACAAATAGGCATCTTGGTGACAACAAAAAAATCAAAAAAGGAAAAATACAAAAATATCAAAAAAAGGAAAAATACAAAAAAATCATAAAATCTAAAAAAGTGTAATAAAAGCAAGTAGTGAAAACCTGGCAACATACACTATTTGTGACAAGTTGGCTTCTTCCTCTATAGGAATGTGTGTTGATAACTGGATTTGTACCGTTACTATCTACATCCTTGATTAGAGTTGCATGCGCATATCCTGTTATGTCATTCATGTCTCACCTTGGTTTTCTAACTATTGTATATATCCATAATAAACTAGTTTGTTTCTATTGGGGAAAAATCCTGAACTCACTAGGGGCAACGAACTTTAAGCTTGAACCAACAAAAAACAAAAGAAAGACAAATGCAAAAAAAAAAATGATCATAGTGAAATCAAACATTGAACATCAATCACCATCAGAAGTGCATCAAACATTCTTATCATATCAGAAAATCCAAACAAAGTCAAAAAAAGAGTCACGTTGTTGAATTGCATTGTCGTAGTTCATTGTACTTAGTTGTTTGTTCATATCTTGGCCCTATAAATTGGTTGAGTTAGTCGAACTACGTGGTCTCTGCGTGTATAACATAGGCAAGGCTTATCTTCAATCAGCCCCTGAGATCCCTAGGATAGGTCTTTAGGTTAGGTTCTTGGTCAAAATCCCAAAAAACACCTAAAAATTGGAAAATTGAAAAATCCTGAAAACAAGGGAAAATCGAAAGTCAAAAGGGTGATGCTATTTTGAATCATGCTTTTACCACTTTCATACAAAGGTTCAATTTTTTTGTATTATGATTGATGTTATCATTTCTCAGAAGCAATTCAAGGATGTCAAAACACTAGAAAGGCTATGATTGAGAATGATATTTTCTTTGTCTAATGTCTGTTGTTTGTGAGTTGATAATTATTACTATGTCAATCATTGTGGGATGTGCTCTACAAATTATCATTGATGACATTCCTGATTCACATAGGAAAATGGTTGACTCTTGTTTGTTTATGCTAGAAATGCTTAGGTCATCTTGGTCTAATTATACCTAGATGATTGTGTTAAATTGCACTATCAAACATCATGGAAGTAGTACTCAGGTCATCATGGTTTAATTATACCATCAATGTTTGTACTCACTTTCAACATTTTAAAAGCTCAATGATGATAACAAGCACAATAAATCACTAGGATGACAACATTGCATTATTAGAATTGCATGTCTAGGTTTCATTCATATTAGTTGTTGTAAAGGTATTTATATATTTTTCCAAGGCTGATGTTATTTCTATCATTAACAGATTGAGTACATTTGACATTACCAAAAACATCATTTAGAAGCATGAGCATTAGGACATCATTCATAGCATTATCATATCATCTAGGCATCCATTTAGTTGTTAGATCATATAGTTGCATCATGGAAATCTAAATATAAGTACAATACCATGTTTCATTCATCTAGTCATCAATCATATATTTGCATTATGAAAACCAAAAAACAAAATTTATTTGATCATATCATTTGCATCCACATACATTTAGTCACACATTCCACACACCAACATATGTAAATTATCATTCATTCACCTCATACATACATTAGATCATAATATTTGAATCGAAAAATACAAAAACATAAGTTACCATGCATATCATACATCCATAGGAAAATATAGAATTATTCATTATTAGGGTCATTCACCTTTACATTAATATTATTATCCATCACATCATACATAATTGCATCAGAAAAACCCAAAAATAATAGCATGAACACATTTTCATAAAAATGGCATAGGATCATAACACATAATACCATCATCATGAAACATTAAATAACATGCATGACAAGAAATTAAATGCATCCATCATAAATCAAAGCACAAACACATAGGATCATCATCACCATCGCTGCATATATATCTCAAAGTATGTCAAGTGTACAATGATATCTAAATGTCAAGAAATGCATCATCAAAATGGTGGTAATATCATCAATAGTGCGTGCATACATCATAATGGAACATCAAATATCTAAGCTATGTAGTACTACCCCCAGATAGTGTTGGCATCACTAGACTTATACCCCCTATTGCACCTAATGGACCTGCACTTGGATCCTTTCAATCTCTAGAAAATGGTTGTGTAACACCCACACTAACTCTCTGAAACTATGATCTACCGGATCGAGATTGTGTAAATATTTTCCACTGCTTGGGAGGAACCAACTCATGATATTGATCTCTATAAAACTGGGCCTCCTGAGAGGTGTGACATATCTCCCTAAAATAATCTAAAGTCCCAGTAGCTGTCATAGCCTGCTACAACCTCTTAGTGATAAACTTTGCCTGATCCACCCATCATCTCAGTGCATCCCTCTCCATGGTCAATATAATAACCTAGTCCTGTCCTTGTACCTACCCCTGGCCCTGCACCTGTGCCAACTTTTATCGAGCAACATCCCTCTCGGCTGTCAATGTCTGTATCTACCCCTGGGCCTATAGGAGTTGTGCCTATAACTGGCCTTGTACCTGTAGTAGTTTCCCCTAAAAAGTATAAACCTGAGCATGTAGGGCAATGATATGTGACTGCTGCTACTGTGAGGGTAGGCATATCTGTATATGCTGTCGTGTTGCTGCCACCAATGACCACCTCTTGCAAGGCACTCTAACATCAAAAGAAGGATGTGCACCACCTCCTCCATCTCCTCCACCACCATAATCACCCCCATCATCTCCTCCATCATCATCCTCACCACCCTCACCCTCCTCCTCATCATGATCTCTTCCTTGTCTTTGTCTAAGTGGCTTGTCATCCTCATCCTCCAATTCTGGTATAGGCGCATTAGGTCGAGAGATCCTTGGAAATGGATGCTAACCAAAATACTATGAGTACTCCTCACTCATGTATCCCTCAACTATCTTTGGATGATAATCCCAGATCACTGGCTATAAATGTACTCGTCACTTGCAGCATCATAGGACAATGTAGGTCCCCACTCAGTCGCATCCTATTGTCTATGGGCATACATGGTTGAACCCTGAGGCACCCCCTAAACCCTGCCATACTGTTTGAGCACTATCCACAATAGGAATCTCTCGATACTGTAATGAGTCCTCCCAATAAGGTATCTGGCGGTCATCAAATAAGGTACCTCTAAGTGATCCTTGACCCACTACTCACAGTCTACCTATGGCCGCTAAGTAATTGTATCCAGATCATCCAACACCCGTCTCCAATACTCCAATTTTCCTATCTTATGCTAGAAAAATACACCTACATAACCATAGATATAAGGCCTCCCAAATGGCTAAAATCTATCTGTCTCCAACCGTGTCACTGCAATATGCTCCCACATTGAAACCTGGAGCAATGAAACCCCAATAGACAAACTGGCGTGTATGCGCAAGATCATGATGGGCCAAAAAGTGGCGATATGATGGGTATGTGTAGGGTGTGGCTAGCGACTTTTTTTTACCCAAAATTGATGAAACGAAAAGGGTTTTTAAAGAAGATTCCCAACTTTCCACCAATATAAATTATGCTTTACTTTGAATTTAATAAATAATTATTATTGATTTTCTATTTGAATTACAAATAAAGTCCTTATTGATAGGCTGATTGAAAAAAATATATAGCTTTCAAACGCTATCACATTTTTTGAAACCAAAACATGCATCACATTCTATGCTTCACATACTATAGGATTAAAAAAAAATGAATTTCATGAAGTTTTGACCAAGTTAAGGTGGTAAGACATATGAGTTTTTATATTTTTTAAAAGTTGTAATAAAAATTCATAATTAATTATTTACTTGGGAAAAATTATAAAAATATGCATCACATCGGGACATGAGTCCTCGACTTATATCTAAAATATTATAAAAAAATTATTATCATTTTATTATGTTTAGGGTGGTCAGACAAACACCCACTTCTTATTTTTTCCCTGAAATTTAAGTACAACTAAATTGAAATTTCAAAATTTCACCAAATAGATTTTATTTATTTTTAAATAAACCTAGTATTTTAGAAACTAAATTCAATTTTATACAAATTCTATTCTTACATATTTGTGAAATAATATAGATAACTTATTCAAATTTTTACGTCAAGTTGCCTAACTCTATTTTTTCTGAATGTTTTGCCACTTAAGGGCTTGTTTTTTCCATGATGATCCTCCACATACCCTGGCTCCTCTAAGATATAATACCTAGTGCAAATCATGATATAAGTGTGCAAGCATACATGAACCCGAAGCAAAATATGTCCCTAACTGGATCATCTACTTTAAAGTACGACCCCAACTGACGGAAAATCCCTTTGCCCTCTTGTCGAGACATAAGAAGCCACCAAAAAATCCTGCAAGAATGGAAGGAAAAGGGGCATATCTCACAAACATCTCCTACCATGGTATCCAGTATCCGACAATATGATCATCTTGGAAAACACGACGTAAAGCATTTGTACCTCCCTGCTCAATGAGATCATAAGTCACAATATCACCTACTATAGGAATCTACAAAATCCTGTACACATCCTTTGTCATAACATTCATCTCTTTGGTGGGAAGATGGAAAGTGTTGTGGTTGCTATGTCGCCTCTCTACCAATGCCGCCAACAATCCCTAGTTAATCCTAACCCAAGGCATATCAATCAATGAAGATAGACCACATCACTCAACCATATCTCTATCAACACAAGATAACTGTGGAATCATATCCCAAGTCTACGGAAATCACTCTTAAGACTGAAGATTATCTAAATCCATCTCCTATCATTTTGTAATCACAAATCAGAAAAATAATCAAACATCAATCAATTAACCTATCAGTTCTAATGAGATTTTCATCAAATCTCATCAAAATTTTGTTCTGATTCTCACCTATCATTAGGTCAAAATGACATCACCATTAGTGTATCTCGCCTATCATGAGATCACTAAATCATCTACTCTATCATCAATACCTAATCACTGGCTGACACAATCACACATCACAAATTTCAAGGAGAAAAATAAAAAAATTATAAAATCTACCCTAGAAGCGCCATAATAGATCTTCAATGCACTAAAAGGAGCATATGCGTCATTTTAGGATGCAAAAGCACCATTAAATTTGAAGTGTTAGAAAATTCCACCAAAGTTTCAGAGAATCCTTCTGATGCACCATTTAGCGGATGCGCTGGAGAATCTTGCGGAAGTGCCATTTTATTCAAAGCACCGGAGAATCTCTCCTACGTGCTGAAACTCTAGGTGAAAGCGCCATTTCCTAATGTTGACCTATTGATAGCTTGGAAGCACCGTTATAGGAGGCGGAAGTGCTAAAAATGGAAGCATCGAAACAAATAGTGGAAGTGTCGAAGAATCTCTTTGAAGCACTAAAATTTGTGGCAAAAACATCAAAAAACCTAAGCTAAGCACCACTAAAATCTTTGAAAGCATTGAAACTTTTTGAAATTCAAAATTCAAAATTGAAAAAATGTGAAAAAATCATTTCAAAATCACAAGAAAAGTTTTGAAATCCTTACCAGAGGTTTGTATCCCACTGACTGATTATGTCATCACACTCGCTCAAATTGATGAGTCTACAGAGGGATCACCATTTTCCACAAATGATTAGGAAAATCTCTCTCACTTCAACAATTTTCAAAACACAATATGCACAAATGATTTCTTTTTCACTTTTTACCTCTTAATAAGGGTAATTAAAAGAGGTAATTTTGGTGGCATATTTTAATTTCTTTTTAGGGGCAATTAATTGGGGCAGCTTAAATTCTTTCAAATCGAGAGATAAATCACTGGAATATTATCAAATCATAATTTTATCATCATCATCATCACAAATTAATTGAAAATTTCAAAACTCATCAAAAATATTTTATTATCACAAATTCCTCGATTTATCTCCCAAGGGGAAACACTATTGTAAACTTCTTAAAAACACTGTCTGGGGCATCGTTAAATTTTTTAGCAGTACTAGTAAATTTTTCTTTGAAATAATGTGTAAACACATCACTTCAAAGAGGGGAAAAATGTATACATCTAAAATTGTTCTAGAGAATATTAATTGAATATTGATTATTTAATTAATGAAATCTTTATTCCTCTACTATATAAATAAATTGCAAATTTATTTACATAGTTCCTATTTTCTAAATTCCTCTTGTCTAAATCATTTTCTTCATGATTTAATTGAAATAAGAAAATCTAAATAATTTATATTATTTTAATTGATTCCCTCTCATTAAATTTGAATTTTAAATTTGAATTTGTCACATTTCTACATATTCTTCTAACCACCTTCCACCTCATCCTCCAACTCACCATGTGTCACATGAAAATAATTATTCTTATTTTCTAAAATGGATATTTTCTCTCAAACATTTTAACCAACTTCATGACACATGGCTCCTTCTTTCAATTGATTATTTCCTACACTTGGCAAGATGGTTTTACTAAAGGGAATAATTGCCTTGTTTTCTCCATCCTTATCATTCCTCACCGTCGATTTCTCCAAGTCAAATCTCAATCGTTCATGGCCGCCAACACACCAAATTCCTTGGTAAAATCTATAAATTGAGGTCGATTTACAACTTTTTCATAAAGAGCATTTGCATAACCTCACTCTACAAAAAATTATTCAAGTCTTTAAGAGCTTAGTTTGCATTTTTAATTCAACATTTAGAATAGCTTAACATTTAGTTTAGAATCATGGCTCCTTTAGATGTTTCTTAGTTTAATTCAGTATTTAGGATCATTCTCCTTTCATTTCCATTAGTTTAATTCTACATTGTATCATTTTTGTACACAACAGCTCACTCATCATGCCATTTTATCATTTCATTTAGTTAAATCATTCAATCATGTAGATGTAGATTTAGATTTTGTATTGTCGTAAAATAGGCTACTCATTTCTTAGGTGACATCCCAGTGATTTATGCATGAATGAGATCTAAGAGCATAATTACTAGGACATTTCAGAACATAAGAAGATGGGATATTTTTAAGGAACTATGTTATCAAATTGTGTTTTGATTAAATTAGATTTCCTTACTATAATACTTTCCATCTAATTGTGTGTTATTAGTTTGATATAATTTTCATATTTTCTTACCCACATATACCAACTAGCGTATGTTTCTCACCTTTTGAGTCTTCTCACCTGATAGACCACCATAAGTTATGTTGCCCCAGAGTGAGTATGCATTTCCTTTTTCAAGTAAACAGCCTAGATCTGATTCACAACTAGCTGAACAAACGATTGAAGCTTGATCTAGCTTTTCCTTTTCCTTTTTTCTCCTTCTCTCTTTCTCTCATGTGTGTTCCTTTGTTCTTATGTTTAGTTTTCCATGGGATCTTCATCCTAGGGGCTTGATCATCCCTCTTGATCGTTGTCATTCCATTTTTTTAACATAAGTGCATTTGGATCCTTCTCAATATGCATGGCTACTTTAGTGTGAGTTTGAAGCAAGTTCATCCTCTCACTAAAGTGGGGGCTAAATGTACCATAGAAAAATGGATCATTGAAATTTTCATGGTTATTTAGGCCTTTCTCATGTGATGTTTGAATTATTCTCTTTTATTTAATATTGCAATGTAACTTATGCATTCACATTAGGTCCTAAACATTCAAATTATGACGTCTTGTGAAGGTGTTGTCAAGTATTGTAACACATTTCTACACTTTTCTAGACTCTTCTCATTATAATTCACCTTAAAATAGTTTTTTTACCCCTTATCAAGTCCTATTTTAAAGTGTTGTAAAGTATTGTAACTAGATTTCATACTTCTCTAGGCTCGTTATCACTATTTATAGCTTACTTATCCTTTATATGACCACTTTATGCACTCATAAGACTTAATTAAGTGTATTTTTTAATCTAAACCCAACAAATAATATTACATACAACTTAATTCTTTTCACCCACTTTCAAGCCTGAACCAAAGATTTTAATGGTTAGGATGGAATGTTGTGACTCTTTTGCTCAATTAGGATCTTTCACCTAATGGAAAGAGGTAGATCCCACACCAAAAATCTAGGTGGTTCACTCAATCTAATGTGTGTATGATGAAATTATGCATGAATGCAATGATCTAGATCAAATAAACTTATAAAATGGATTGATTATTAAGTGAAAACTATTGAAATGCATGTTATTTGAAAACACATTGTATAATGAAAAAACACCTAGAAATGATTACAATACTGAAATAGAAATGGATGAAACTAAAAGTGTGCACATGAGATATTGAAGGAGGCTGGAAATGACATTTGAAATGTTGTTGATGCTAGAAATTTAGAATATTGGGACTCATTACCCATTCTGGATGAATTAGTCCTAGTTCTATGAAACTGACCCAGAACCTGTTTCTGACAAGAGGGTATCTAGAAATGTAGAAAACCCTATTCATGCTTGGAAATGGGAAATGAGTCCACTTTTGAATTTTTGAATATTGAAAAGAGCAAACAGGAGCTCTCAATCTACACTTTTTCTTTCTACAAGTGTCCGCTTCTGAAGCTCTGATTTCTAAACCTGAAAGTTGGTTATTGTGGATATTTTTACTTGTTCAATAGGAAGTTGTCTTCAACAAATTTACAACTTGATATTCAATGATTTCTAGGTCTCCAAGATGCCTAAATCTGCAAGCACACAAGACAACAGAGAGAAATATTGAATGTTAAGGCATGGGGGTTTTCCTTGGTCAAACCCCTTTTAGGTAATTAAACAAAAATAGAGAAAGAATGTAATGAAACATACAATAATGGAGTTGATTACCTTTCCATGATGTTTGATCTTGAATTTCTGCAGTAATACATGAAGAATTTTCCCTTGAATGGCTTAGGAAGCTATCTTAATTACTAGAAATGATGAAACCTAACTTGCTTGACTTGAGATGGAAGAATGGTGGATGAATAATGAATAATAGTTATCATTTAGGGTTTTGATACTTGATGTTATAGGAAATCCACCTTATTTTCCTGTTAATTGGATACCTAAGGCTAACATATAAAAATAATAAACTTAGTTTTTTGTTTTTCCTGCTCAAAGGTCAAAATTGGCCCAAATGGGACTCATTCGCCACCCATGGTGAATGGGTCCCACCTGGATGTAGTTGATTCACCATGGATGGCCAATGGGTCCTAGATTGATGTGACTAATTTTCCATGGATGGCAAATGTGTCCCATAGGAGCCATTTTTCCAGCTAAGATGCCAGTAAATAAGGTTTTTATGATGACTTTGTTGGTTATTTGATCAATTTAAGCCTCGAGATGCACAATATGTGTTAATAGGGTCCCATTAGTGATGATGTAAAGGTAAATTAGGGATTGGGACACAAAATTCAATGTGAAAGTGTGATTAGATACACTTTACAACATTAAAATGAGGTCCACATAGCCTAGAAAGGCACAATATCCAATGTGAATGTGTAGGACACATTACAACACTAGATTAATATTAGGTTTATTTTACAAGCCTTCTAGATTGATGTGTTAATGTATTTAAATACATTTTATAATATTGAATTAGGGGAAAATAGGTTCATTGAATCTAGAAAAGCATGAAAGTCCTTTTCAACACTTTACAACACCTTTACAAGACATTGTTAAATACATTTGCAAGGGTCCAAGACCTAGTGTGGATGTGAAAAACACCTCAAAAAACCAAATCAAGGCATTATTAAGTCCAATTTATCATCAAATAAAGCAAGTTTCCTTTTTTCTATGGTACATTTAGCCCCCACTTTAGTGAGAGGATGAACTTGCTTCAAACTCACACTAAAGTAGACATTCAAGAGAGGTCCAATCATACCAATGTGGATGAGAAAGGATAAAAAAGATCAAAGGAGGTCATGCAAGCCCCCAAGATCTAAGATCCTAAGTCAAACCATCATAAGCACAAAAGGACATGTATAAGGTGAAAGAAATGTAGTGAAACAAGACACACGATCATGCAATGGCAAGAACTAGAAGAGAAAAAATAAAAAGGTAGATCAAGATTCTACCATTTTTCCAACTAGTTGTGGATAAAATCTAGGTTGTTTGTCTAAAAAAAAAATGCATACTCACTTTGGGGTGACAAAACTCTTGGCTATCCGCCAGGTGAGAAATCCCAAAAGATAAAACATATGTTAGTTGGTATGCACATAGGTGGCTATGGGGAAAGTCGTGCCTCAGAATGGACTTCCCACTCAACCATACCAAATTTGTACCTCCTGATAACTTTAATAAGGTGCCATTAAGGAAAATTTTGGTTTGAATGAGCTATGAGATAAGCAAAACTTTGTATGCTTGAAACTCATGGATATTGTTAATGCAAAGTAGTGTGAGGAATGTTCAAAGGGATTTTGCTTTGTTTGTGCAATGTCTCATCTTAAGGAACATCATGTGTAATGTATCCAAGAGAGGATAAGTGAAAAAGGTCACATCTTGTTTCCAAGAGATGACAAGTACAAGGTCTCATCCTAGGGAACATTGTGCAAGGAAATCGCAAGAAAAAGAAAATCATACTATCAAATGTGAGTGGTGATGTATGCCCCCCACTTTAAAGCAGTTGCAAACAATAGTACTGTGAGCAATTCCTTTAAAGTAGAAGGAGAAATGAGAGCTTACATACAAATCCCTATGCCAAGACATATGTTTTTGAGAAGCTACATCATGAAAAAGGTAGTATGTCACACACGAGCCAACTTAAGGCACATTATCCATGTCCCAAGCTTTCTATTATATGTTCATGAAAGGTTAATGGCTAGCCAAAGGAGGAAGCAACATATGACATATGGGGACAAGGGTACATAACCCCTTGCCCCCACTTAGTGTAGGACAACAGTGAGCTGGAATGATTGATGAGATGAATGGTAGAGGTAAAATCGGTGTCAATTAGAGGAATTAGGTGTCCGCACAGAGGGAAGCATACCAAACTCTTGAAAATGTTGGATTTTACTACTCAAAACATTACACTCATTAGTGGAGTGACCATGAACCCTATGATAGGAGCAAAATGAAGCCTTGTAAGAGCATTTCTTTTGAGTTTTGGGAGGGAGGGTGATCAAGTGATCTTGGAGGAGTCTCAGAAAGATACCCTCTTGATCAATGGTAGAAGGTGGTCTTGTGATTTGTGTCGAAGATACATCTTGCTTAGTAGTAGATATCATACATACACAAGTTTATCTAGATTGTGAGATTTTGTTCTCACTCTTATAGGAGGAGGGAAAATCTATTGAATGAAAATCATTTGTCTTGCGAGATGAAATTGACATTAAGTGAAGATGTAGTTGTTTGTTTGATTTCTAGCAAAGGAGAATGATGAAGACCACTAGTTTCAATTAGTTCAGGATGCTTTATATTTAAAGTTGGTTTAGAGGATTGTTGTGTGAGAGTGTAGATGTTGAGTGAAGGCTTGGTGATTTCTATCACAGGAAAATAACCAAGACCATGAGTTGTTTGTTGTGTGATAGGATTGATAGGTTTTTGGAGACCTTGCTCATTAGCACCACATCCTTTTCCACTATATCCAAGTTGTTTCAATAGTTCATAACTATGTCCATAAAGCTTCTTCATTTATTTTGAATTCAGTGGTTGTTCATGATTATGTTCATCAAAGATTGTTGTGTAAGTTGCTTTGTTGGTCGAGGAAGATGCTTTCAAAAGGTCATCCAAGTCATGTTCAAAATCTAAGGAACCCCAATCATCTTCTGATAGCATCGTGACTTGTTCAATATGTTGTTTTTTTTCTTTTTGTTGTGTGGGTTCCACTTGTGTGGTTGGTGTTAATGTGTTCAAGGGGTTCTCTATGGTTTTTTCAAGTTGCAAGACACTATAAGGCTCATGATTAGCATCAAGTGTGCACACTTTGTTGTTGAAGATTAATTTAATTTTTCTATGAAGAGTGGAAGGCCCAACATTCATTGCATGAATCCATGACTTGCTTAGAAGAAGGTTATATGAAAGATCATGAGGCATAACCTAGATTGTTGTATTCAATGTAACTTCTCCAACTATAATAGGTAAAGTGATCACACCAAGTGGTGTCTTATTTACATTTTCAAAGCATTTAATAGATAAGGATTTGGGTTGAATATTTTATTTATCCACACGAGTGCTACCCAAAAGTTTTACGCTACACACAATAAGGATTTAGCCATTGTCAATAAGGGTTCACTTTATCCCTATCTGATTTTATCGAGCAATGATCATGCAAGCATCATTTTTTTTTTTGCACTTCCAAAGGGGGGAGTTCACTTCGGTGGAAAATAATGTTAGCATTTATTCCTTGGATCATGGCTTCTACGTCAGTTGGTTGTGCATTAGAAGGGACATGAACTTGTTGCAGCGCTACTTGGATCATGTTGTGATAGTGAGGGGATACTTGAATAAGATCCCATAATGAGATATTAGTAGGAGTATTCTTTAGTTTTTCAACAAGATTGTACTCTGAATGTGTGAATTTAAGCAAGGATCTCTAGGAAAAATGGGATTTGGCAAAGGTAAGGGTGTTAGTGTGGGTTGTTATGGTTGTAGATTATTTTGATTGTTATATGTATGAGCAACGGTAACTCGATTACTGCAACACATTAGTTTGAGGTGGGTAGAGGGTGAATTCAAGTTTGGGTTGAGTGTGTTTGTGTGAACAGGGATAAAGGATGAGTTGAGGTTGAATAATACTAACATCCCTTCATGAATGATAGTTTACATTAGTTTTTAAGGGCATAATATCATTATTGCCAATGTTATTTGTGTCTTTTATGATGATATTCTCCCTAGAAGGAGAGTGTTTAGGAGAAAAAAAAACCTCATGTTTTTGACACTTAAGGCTTGGTTCATTCAAACTAACTTCATCGCAACTAAGGGAGTTATGAATGGTTGATTTTTTTTTATTATTGATAGTGGCGGGATTAGAAGAAGACTCTATTTGATTGTTAGGTTTCGGCAAGGTCTCATTCTCTTGTGCCATAATATCAACCCTAGGAGGAGAGCTAATATGTTCATCACATGTCATAATTGGATTTGGAAAGATAGCTTCATCACTCATAGGAGAGGCATCAGGTGAAGGATAAATATGAGTGTCAAATAGATTATTCCAAATGGCGAGAGCATTAGGCAAGGGAGTATCAAGGGTTTCATGATTCTTAATAGGGATGTCTTCTAACACCAACCTATCCTCTTTACATAAAGGAGTGATATTAGGAGATGGACAAGTTTGATTATCATGGGTATGGAGAATAGGTGAGGTGATATGTAGAAATGTGTCTATGATCTCATGTTCTTGTTATCTAACATCGTCCAAAGGGGAATGAGGAGATGGACAATTAAGACCCACAAGGCTTGTAACTTCCTTCACCAAGATACCTTTGTCACTAATAGGAGAGGTATCGGGAGAAAAACAAGTATGTGTGTTATGATTGTCTATACCTCCATTCACACCAATGGGTAATGTAATGCTTTGGTCAAAGCGATGCTCCTCATAATTGTAATCAAAATCAAACTCATAAGAGGGGATATTATGCTTATAAAATCCATGTTTAATCAAATCAAAGACACATCTTTTGAAAAAGAACATGCTATGAAAAAGTAAATAAAGTGCAATGCAATGATTTATATGTAATTTTTAGATGTAAAACAAAGTAAGTTGCTGATTACAGTATGAAATAATCTAAAAAATGAAATGTGGGAGATGCAAATGTGAAATTAAAAAATGCATGAAAGGAGATAATATAAGCTAGAACTAATGAAATGCATGTTATAGAAACTCAACTAACCGACATAGGTAGGTAATGACACCAAACAAAATCTAGAAAATAGGGTTTTTAGTTCTATAAAGGTTAGTTTTAGGGATGAAAAGGGACTAATTTGCCCAAGGTGGCAAATGAGTCCCAGTATGGACTTTTTTTAGAAATTTTAGAAATTTTGGAGTGATTTTGATGTTTTCTAAGTGCTATGATGCAAAAATAAGTTAAAAATGTAAAATTTCAAAGAATTTAAATGAATTTATATGCCAACAATGCAACTTAAATGCACTTTTTATGAATGCAAAATTTTAAAGCTAGCATGTCAATTAACTAATGCAAACCCTAATACAAAGTCAATGCAAGGCTAGATCTAGGATAAAGGACTCCAAATAAAAAAAGAGACATATTCAAGAAGCAGGTTCACCAAAATGAACCAAAAATTTTAATGTTTAGGATAGAATGCTATGACTCTTTTGCTCAATTAGGGTCTTTCACCTAATGGAAAGAGGTAGATCCCAAACCAAAAATATAGGTGGTTCACTCAATCTAACGTGTATATGATGAAATTATGCCTAAATACAATGATCTAGATCAAACAAACTGATAAAATGGAATGATTATTAAGTGAAAACTATTGAAATGCATGTTGTTCGAAAACACATTGTGTAATGCAAAAACACTTAGAAATGAGTGCAAAACCGAAACATAAATGGATGACACTAAAAGTGTGAAACCTGAGATATTGAAGGAGGCTGAAAATGATATTTGAAATGCTACTGATGCTAGAAATTTAGCCTACTGGGACTCATTCACTATTTAGGGAGAATTAGTCCTAGTTTTATGAAATTGACCTAGAACCCGTTTTGAACAAAAGGGTACCCAGAAATGCAAAAAACCCTATTCAGGCTTGGAAATGGGACTCATTCACCACTAATGGTGAAAGAGTCCAATTTTGAATTTTTGAAGATCCAAAAGAGGAAACAAGATCTCTTAGTCTACACTTTGACTTTCTACAGGTGTCCACTTTCGAAACTCTGATTTCTGAACCTGAAAGTGATTTTTTGTTGATATTTTGACTTTTTCAATAGGAAGGTGTCTTCAGTAACTTCACAAATTGATATTCAATTATTTCCAAGTCTTCAAGACACCTAAATCTGCAAACACACAAGACAAGAGAAATAAATATTGAATGTTAAGGCATGCGGGTTTTCCTTCATCGAACCTCTTTTATGTAATTAAACCAAAATAGTAAAAAAATGTAATGAACCATGTAATAATGGAGTTGATTACCTTGCCATTGTAACATCCTGCTATGCAACCTCAAAGGGTAAGAGCCAAAGAAGACAAGATAAATTTTTTTTGAGAACATAAACAATAACTTTCACAAAAAGCAATTTACAATACAATAAATCGACAACTTACATGGCCAAGCATGGCCGAACACAGCCCAAAGGAGAGGGATAATCCACCCTTGAGAGAAAATCCAAACAGGAGCAAACATAATAGCTCCAGAAACTTTGCTCTAGAACTTCCAGATACGGAGCTTCCTGCTCCAAAACTTCTAGCTACAGAACTTCCTGCTCCAGAACTTTCAGCTGCTTTGGAACTTCCTGCTCCGGAACCTCTACTCTGGAACTTCTTGCTGCTTTGGAACTTCCTGCTCCAGAACATCTGCTCTAGAACTTCCTACATCAGTGCTCTAGAACTTCCTGCTACTCCGAAACTTTGCAGCAGTGACACATAACAACAAACAGAAGGTGATGATGCTTTAGAAATTTTGCAGTAGTGACACAAAACATTAACAAAAGGCGACGTCACTCCAGAACTTCAGCAGACTAAAGCATGAAGGAAAATATATATCCAAAGCTTCTAATTTTTCATAAAAATAAGAAAAGAAAGCCATAAAATAATTATCATAGTACATGTGAGTCTGATACCAACACCAAAACTCATAATTCAAACATAATCATCACATATCTTCTCATTAAATTTATGATTACTTTCTCTCTCTCAAGAGAGTACAATATACATAAAGGAATATACATAAATAAAAATGAATAGCCATCAATAAGATACATCATCTGATAAGATAATTACAGAAGAGGGGATGACCCCAATTGGTGCTCCAATAACCTGTACGCCGATCCCCAATGGTAGTGGCAACACCTCCATACCATGTGGACTCAAAAGAGGCCACCCCACCATGCTCGGAGGTAGTCACAAGGCCCAAGGAGAGTAACAAGGCAAGGGAAAACATAAGGCCAACACTCACATAAGATGCGAAGCAAACATGGGATACAATGCATTAAGGAAAAATCATAGCAAGCAGATGCTCATACAATGACATGTCGGGTACAAGTCATGACTTCAAAGGTATAGGTACTAGAGTGAAGATTGGATGAAATGTCATCACATGTGCTTGAAGGGATGGCATCACACAAATACAAGGACACCTCTCATACGGCTGAGGAAAACTCAATCATGCCCAAATCAACGCCCTACAGATGGATAACTCAATGCCCTGTAGATGGATAGGCCTTCTTATTTATCCAAATGAGGAATCCAAAATAAATTATGAAACAATGAAAAGGCCATTGAAAATCCATCATAAAAACCATGTAAAATAGCCAAGCAAACACTGATCTCATACACTCACAAGCAAATCAAATACATTCTAACATTCACCATTGACTTCATAAAAGAGAAATTCATATAATCAATATAAAACTCATTAAATCATCCCATAAACTCACTTCTAAAATAGATAAAATCTATCAAGACTCAGTGGTACAAAACATAATTTCAACTATTGTTCAACGCATGAGAAAGAGGCATAAAAATTCTATAAAAGATAAAATGACCGGATAAAAAATTGGACAAAGACCCAGTTCATATTTCGATGTTTCCAATTGGGTTCTTTTTTTTTATTTTATTCTATGACCCGAAATAGGGTGTTGTTTAGAAAAACGCCATTTTATGCATGGCTGGGCAAAAAAATAAGAAAAAAGAAAGTACCCGGATTAAAAATCAAACAATGGCCCATTTGAAATATGGGTGTTTCTACATGGAATCTAACTTTATTTTTCATTTATATCAAATGGTTAAAGAGCAGCATCAAAAAATGTCATTTAACAAGAAGGCACAAATTTGGGCAAAAATGAAAGTGCCCAGAATTAAAATCTGCCAAAGACCCAGTTGAGATCTTGACATTTCTACATGGAATCAACCCTTGAAATTATTTTTATCAAGAGGATAATTAGAAGCAAGAGAAAAACATTTTTTTTTTAGAATTTGAGCAAAAGAGAACTAAAATAAGAGTGCCTAGAAATCAAATTTGGCAAAGACCCATTCAGATTTACAAAAATGCACCCAAAATCTGCCATAAGAAAAACTATAGGGCATAAATTTGAATCCAAACAAGCATTATTCATCCCCAAAGTATTCATAAAAAGAACAAAGAAATAATTTTTCCATAAGGAAATACAAAGCTTCCATTTCCAAGCTGAATTGCATTCAATAGCACCAGAAATTAAAGGGATTGAAGAACCACAAATGAAATACCTCATTATTGCCCCAAAATTGAAATGTGAGAATGCTCTAAATATAAGGCATGGTTGGGTTCCAAACTGAGAGAGCCATGAGGAAATGACGTGCTGAAATCAACAAGCAAAAGCCCACAAAATCTTCTCAGTAAAAACTCCACATTTCTCCCCGAGTCTGTCACATAATTCATGGGGTTTTCCTTCCCCTTCCAAAACAAAAAAATTCTTCTCCTCCCCAGAAGAATGACCCACAAAATAAAACTTTCTTCCATTTTATATTTTCTTCTCTTAAAAGATAAATCTTCCCCCAAAACAAAATGAATATAATATATATATATATATATATATCCAAAAACCAGGCTGCCCATTTTCTTTTGTAACCAAACTCCTCGGCACAATAAAATGAAATAAAAAAATTTATTAAACAAGCTATTAAAGCTCACCAAGGCAATAAATTGAAATCACTAAATATACAATATTCTCTACTCAAATAAAATAATAATTTAAATCCAATCATAAAAATACACAAAGCTCCCCAAATAAATTAAAATAAGACTATAAGAGCTTGTAAAAAGGATTAATAAAATCATTTTTCAAAAATTCCAAATGAAACATATCATTCTTTCAAATGATCAATAACAATCATTTAAAAAACAACATATTTAAAATCTCATGAATAAATCCATTCCAAATCTCAAATCAATTAAACACAATGAAATACCATACATGAAACCATGCAAAGATGCCAATGAAAATACATCATAGCACTAACAACCAAAATATATAGCCACGTAATAGATTCAAGAAAACCATAACAAAATACCTCAATGACATACTGGTAAACCACATACAACAGAAAGGTGTGCCAGAATATATGGCTGAAAGGTGCTTCAGACGTTACCATTAGGTAACCGGACGGTATGACATCAACAAGGAAAACACTACCTTGATAGGGTATAGTGGGCTAGGGTAGGGGACATTTGTCCTGTGACTGCCTCCAGTAACCACCATCGGGGAATAGGAGTATGTTCAGACCTGTGGTTCCAGGCAGAGTTGATACTCAATACCTGCATCACTTCCAATTATACGTCAAAGCACATGTGCATATACATATAGTCCAAAGCAACATCAATCATTAGGAATGGAACCATGATATCGTAAGCCTCTCGAATATGAGTGTTACAACATCATCCATTTCCTATCCATAATCATACATAAGCAATGATAACAATATATAAAAATATAAGCATGTAATCCAGAATAATAGCTAAACATGATAACCTTTCATATAACCATAAATGTCTAATCTCATTATAAAAACATTTAACATTTTAAAATATCAAATCAAAATTAGAATGCTACCTTACCAACTTGATATTAGAGAGGTGTTACATCCTCCATCCCTAAGATTTGACTTACTCCTGGAAGTCATGTAAACTTAATATGCAGCCATGGTACACATTAGTACTCAAAATATAATAATCAATATTAAATGATTGTACTTCATTCCAAGAATGAGAAATGTAATATACATCATTCATCACTAAATGAAATATAAAGGACATCCTTTTAGAACTCACCTTTCTAAGAATCACTATCAATATGTTGACATGTACCTTACTCATAAAATGTCAACATGAAACAAAATAACATGGTTAATATTACTAACATCGCATATGCCACAATCCTCATCATAAGCATTTATTTAAACATCCACATTCATCCAAAAATAGGTTAAGATACACATTAATTCCACTAAGAAAAGGGTAAAGAAGATGCATAAGCACTCAATTTTTTTCCAAAAGACCATAATTTGCAACAATATTTATTTTCCAAACATTTCCAATCTGACACATTAGAACATATTTGACATCATTTTCAACCAAATATAACAATTTACACTTTCTAAAGCACAATAAGCCAAATTTTGAACTTTTCATATGAAACCATATCCAAGATGAAACATGCATTTATGCATACATACATACTTAAATTACTGGGAATCACATCACAAGGCTACACAAGGGTCCATCTAGACACTGGTGAGTAGCATATTAATCCATGATACATAAACCATGAGCCAAGAGCCAATATCCATCTCACATAATTCATACCTCACACTCGGTGGTTTGTTGGTGTTAGGCCACACACACATGGTGAGACTATTCAAACAAGACCACAATGACCTATCTCTTGTTGAATAAGGTGGTTAGCCTCCAAGAGATAGTTATCATACACAAGTGGGTAGTGGGTCCTAGCTGTGTGACAACCTCACATACCCCCATCCTCAAATTTCCCTATTTCTACTTCCTCGTATACACTCAACCGAGTCCAGCTCTCCCATTCTCGATGAGGAATCACATTACAACACAAGACTAGCATTTGAAAACAACAAATATAAAACTATTTTAGCCACCAAAGATCATAAATAAATATTAAATAAGGATTCAATTGCAGCAATAAAGCAAGAAGTGTGCACAATTTCAACACTAAATCATATGTAACCACAAGGGCTACGTGAAAAGAAATTTCACAATATTTGGCTAAACCATCACAAACAAGATAAATCCAATTTTGCCGGTCCTCACAATCAAAGTGAAAATCATCAATAACCAAAAGAAGTTTTACAATCTTCAAAATGGCACAATACATAACTATGTGAATAACTAGCCAATAGATGAGGAAGGAGGGAACAACGTCTGACTATCACAATAGCCCCTCATGTGTGGTGGAGTGAACACACCAACCACATGGCATGAAGTGTACTCCTCGGCTACACCTCGCATTGTGTCATCACACGACATGGACTCGCCAAGTGGCCCATGCACTGCTTGGCTATCCGCATGGAATGTGCACCTCGGCCACATCCCTCATCGTGTCTCAACGCGGCATGGTCATACGCCAGCCGAAGAAAGCATGTACTGGTCGTATGCCGCATGGCAGTGTGTCTCTGGCTCCATGGAAGTAGGCACGTGCAAAACACACCTTGCATAGAAATACCTCAAAGAAAGGGCACATGCACGTACTCGCCGTAGCTAGAGGTATACATGGCTAGGACATACCCATATTCCAACCAACCCAAACACTGCCGAGAGAAAACATGAGTGTCCCTCTACAAGTGTATGAGGCCCCATCACACTCATCACACAAGTAGGCTACCATAACACAATATCATAGTGCACCTTCATGCATCTAAGAACGTGGCATCATCACTAGCACTATGTCAGAACATCAGTATGGTGTGGCATCATATCTATGGTATCATGGTAGAACATGTGTAGATATGGAATAAATAGTGCATATATGAGTATATAAATATGGGGCTACTCAAGTCTCACCTATCATGTGGATGAGGTTGACTCGCTAATGCTAGCTCAACGCCCCTATAGATGGCCAGACAATACTAACAAACCAATACTACTGAACACAAAGTTGTGGGGATTAGGCTCACACATATGGATCAAGTACCCTGATACATCATAAGGGGAAGTAGTGAGTACTTTCCTCGGGATCGGTTGACCTAAGAACACCCTGTGCCGCAACATGCGTACGCTGCACACTCCGCCCAAGGAACTTTGTGGCTGCTACTACCCCATCACAGACTGAGGGACAAGAGAACCAATTGAAGAGATTAAAAATATGAAACTAACTTTTGGTTACTCTTAATTATATATATGAACTTCAACCGCACGTGGGTTGGCCCTCAATTAGGTAACAAACATACAAGCACACATAATGGTATGGTTAATCCCACACCCCAAATACAACATATCCTCCATGGATGGGTACACAGTCTCACTATCCCATGGGCACACAAAGCAAGTACGATGTATTCACAACACTCAATATGCACGCTAATATACGATTTTCACGTAACAGGGAGTCCCTTTTTCCCAATTTCCTCTTAGGGTATGTGCAGGATCATCATGGAAAAAATAGGCCCTTAAGTGGCAAAAAATTTAGAAAAATCAAAGTTAAGCAACTTGACGTAAAAAATTGAATAAGTTATCTATATTTTTTCAAAAATATGTAAGAATAGAATCTGTAGAAAATTGAATGTAGTTTCTAAACTACTAGGTTTGTTTAAAAAAATCTATTTGGTGAAAATTTGAAATTTCAATGCAGTGGTACTTAAATTTCAAGGAAAAATAAGAAGTAGGTGTCTTTCTAACCACCTAACCACAATAAACTGATAATATTTTTATAATATTTTAGATATAAGTAGAGGACTCATGCCCGATGTGATGCATATTTTTTGTTATTTTTTCCAATTAAATAATTAATTATGATTTTTTATTACAACATTTAAAAAAATATAAAACTTGTATGTCGACCACCTTAACTTGGTCAAAATTTCATGAAATTTAATTTTTTTTCCTATAGTATGTGAAGCATAGAATGTGACGCATGTTTTGGATTCAAAAATGTGATATTGTTTGAAAGCTAGAGATGTTTTTCAATCAACCTATCAATCAGGGACTTTAGTCGTAATTTGAATAAAAAATAAATAATAATTACTTATTGAATTCAAAATAAAGCATAACTTACATCATGGAAAGCTGAGAATCTCCTTTAAAACCATTTTCTTTTCATCAATTTTGGGTAAAAAAATAGTCATCAACCACGTACCCATCATATTGCCACTTTTTGGCCCATCATGATCCTACACATACCCCTTACCAAAATAAAACCATTATCCACCTCTAATTATGCAAGATCAATACAATTTTCCAAGAACATGTACTCCCAACATCCATACAATACATCATAGTGCTACATGGAGTAAATCAACAATGCCATGATAACTCTCACATTCACATTCACTTTTATTAAGTGGTAAATAACCTTACTACACACACATATGTTAACCCCATTTATTTCCCACACATAGTGCAATATCATTACAATGTTTACTCAAGACAAGGTATGCAACATTATCATTTCAAAATTCATTTAATGTTTTGAATTTTGAATCCAGGTACAATAATTTAACATCTACATGATTTCTTAAGATTTAACAATAAAGTTGGCGACTATAGGCCTCACCAACAAGATGCACCTATCATGCAATTATCATTAACATGCCAATGGTTTCACTATTCCTTTTTTTCTCTAAACTTTACTTAATACAAAATGATTTTTTATTCAAATTCATACATGTTTCATGATTATGAATGCAACTTGGGGACTTAGGTCCTTTACCCAAGGTTGAACTAATAAAAGAAACCTTCATGAATGCATAAAAATTTTCTCATAAGAGACAAGCATACCATGTATTTCAATACACCACACATTTAAAGCTAGGCATCTTTGTTAAACCAATGAGAAGAGAGATGGAGGGAGAGGGATTTACAATTCTAACACATGCATGAATGCAAACAAGGACTCATAATCATATAAGCACTTCCACACAAATGCATCAATCATACGAGATCATGCAATAATCTCTATGAACTAACAACATGATCATTCATTTTCTATTAGCATCTTTATAATCTCAACACAATATAACATGCAAAAGCAACTCCAAAACCACATAGGTTCAATCAAGCAATCACTTGCACAATGAGGTAAAGTACAAGAAGACATGCACCGAAAGCTTTGCATGGTAATGAAAAACAACATGACTCAAGAAGAGAATACACACAAATGAAACTTCTTGGCATCCTCAAGGTCAAGCAGAGCTTCCAAGAACATGAGTAAAGAAACCAAGCAAGGGTAATTTTAGGCAACACATGTCACCTGCAACCCACCAACAAGGTAAAGTCCAATATGCCCACCTGCAACACAAATATAGGAAGGTAATCAATCTCAACCTCGGGAGACTCTCAACCAAGGGAATCTCTCCAATCCTATAGGGTAAGGAAAGACCTAGGAGGCATCATTCCTCCACAACACAAGTCAGGGTTAGGAAACTCAACCCTCTAAAATGCCATACCAAAGTACTCAAAACAAGAGGTCCTATGACTATCTTGCCATAATAAGCACTCAAAACACACACATCAAGCACACTACAACCACACTTCGCGACCACTCAAGGGTCACAACCCCTTAACACAACAAAAGAGCCACACATCAAGAAGGAGGCCAATATAAATACACTTCTTGGTAGGCTCGAGGGTCTAACTAACCCTCACAAAATCATTCCTCAACAAGACATGCAAGGGGCGGGAAACAACAACACTTGTTGCCATCCACCACACACAACACACCAAGACAATATCAACCATAAGCAGGGATCCTAGTGCTGCAACATGGGTTCCACCTCTAACTCTTCCTCTGGCTCTACCCTTAGGGGAATCCTAAAGGAAACAAGGAACACATCAAAATAGATCATCACAAGGGTGATCCATACACCGTACTAAGGCATGAAAGAAAAACAATAAGACTATGAAAACACTATAAAAAGCTCATGCCACACACGCCAAGCATAGCATAACATAGAAGGTTCAAGTACGCCAGAGCTCCCAGTGTGTGAACATGGGATCTAATACCAGATTTAACATCCCGCTACGCAACCCCGAAGGGTAAGAGCCAAAAGAAGACAAGATAAAAAAAAATGCTAACATAAAGAATAACTTTCACAAAAGATAGTTTACGATACAATAAATCGACAACTTACATGGCCAAGCATGGCCGAACACAACCCAAAGGAGAGGACTAATCCACCCTCCATAGAAAATCCAAACAAGAGCAACCATAATAGCTCCAGAAACTTTGCTTTGGAACTTCCAACTGCTCTGGAACTTCTTGCTCCAAACTTCATGCTGCTCTGGAACATCCTACTTCAAAACCTCTACTCTGAAACTTCTTGCGCCGATGCTTCAGAACTTCCTGCATCAGTGCTCTGGAACTTCCTGCTGCTCCAGAACTTTGCAGCAATGACACAAAACAACAAACAGAAGGTGGAAATGCTCTAGAACTTTTACAATAGCGACACAAAACATTAACAAAATGCGTTGTTGCTTCAGAACTTTAGCATAACGCAAGAAGGAAAATATACAACCAAAGCTTCTAATTTTGCATGAAAAGAAGAAAAGAAAGGGCCATAAAAGAATTATCATAGTACATGCAAGTCCGATACCAACACCAGAAATCGTAAGTCAAACATAATCATCACATATCTTCTCATTAAATTTATGATTACTTTCTCTCTCTCAAGAGAGTACAATATACATAAAGGAATATACATAAATAAAAAGGCATAGCCATGAATAAGATATATCATCTGGTAAGATAATTCTAGAAGAGGGATGACTCCAACTAGTGCTCCAATAACCTATATGTCAGTCCCCAATGGCGGTGGCAACACCTCCCTACCATGTGGACTCAAAAGAGGCCACCCCACCATGCTCATAGGTTGTCACAAGGCCCAAGCAAAATAAGAAGGCAAGGGAAAACATAAGGCCAACACTCACATAAGAAGCAGAGCAAACATGGGATACAATGAATTAAGGAAAAATCACAATAAGAAGATGCTCATACAATGACATGTTAGGTACAAGTCATGACTACAGAGGTATAGGTACTAGAGTGCAAACTGGATGAAATGTCATCATGTGTGCTCAAAGGGATGGCATCACACAGAAACAAGGACACCTCTCATACAGACAAGGAAAACTCAAGCATGCCCAAATCAAAACCCTACAGACGGATAGTCCTTCTCATTTATCCAAATGAGGAATCCAAAAGCAATTATGAAACAATGAAAATTCCATTGAAAATTCATCATAAAAAACATGTAAAATAGCCAAGCAAACACTGATCTCATACACTCACAAGCAGATCAAACACATTCTAACATTCATTGTTGACTTCATAAAAGATACATTCATATAATCGATATAAACCTCATTAAATCATCCCATAAACTCACTTCTAAAACAGATAAAATCTATCAAGAGGCAGTAGCACAAAACATAGTTTCAATTGATGTTCAACGCATGAGAAAGAGGCATAAAAATTCTATAAAAGATAAAAGTGACCGGATAAAAAATAAAATGAAGACCCAGTTCATATTTTGACATTTTTAATTGGATTCCACTTTTTTTTTATTTTATTCTATGAACCGAAATAAGGTGTTGTTCAGAAAAACGCCATTTTAAATGCATCGTTGGCCAAAAAAACAAGAAAAATGAAAGTGCCCAGATTAAAAATTGGACAATGACCCATTTGAAATATAGGCATTTCTACATAGAATATAAATTTATTTTTTCATTTATATCAAATGGTTAAAGAGAAACATCAAAAAATGACATTTAACAAGAAGGCACAAATTTGGGCAAAAATGAAATTGCCCAAAATTAAAATCTGCCAAAGACCCAGTTGAGATCTTGCCATTTATAAATGGAATCCACCCTTGAAATTCATTTTTATCAAGAGGATAATGAGAAGCAAGAGAAAAAAATGTTTTTTTTTTTTAAAATTTGAGTAAAAGAGAACTAAAATAAGAGTGCCCAGAAATCAAATTTGACAAAGACCCATTTCAGATTTACATAAATGCACCAAAAATCTGCCATAAGAAAAACTACAGGGCAGAAATTTGAATCCAAACAATCATTATTCATCCCCAAATACTCATAAAAAGAACAGATAAATAATTCTGCCATAAGGAAATACAAAGCTTCCATTTCCAAGTTGAATTGCATTCAATAGTAGTAGAAATTAAAGGGATTGAAGAACCACAAATGAAATACCTCAATGTTGCCCCAAAATTGAAATGTGAGAATGCTCTAAATATAAGGCATGGTTGGGTTCCAAACTGGGACAGCCAGGAGGAAATGACGTACTGAAATCAACAAGCAAAAGCCCACAAAATCTTCTCAGCAAAAACTCCACATTTCTCCTCGACACTGTCACCCAATTCATGGGGTTTTCCTTCCCCTTCCAAAACAGAAAATTTCTTCTCCTCCCCAAAAGAATTTCCCACAAAACAAAACTTTCTTCCATTTTATATTTTCTTTTCTAAAAAGATAACTCTTCCCCCAAAACAAAATGAATATATATATATATATATCCAAAAACCAAGCTGCCCATTTTCTTTTGTAACTAAACTCCTCAGCACAATAAAATGAAATAAAACATTTTATTAAACAAGCTATTAAATCTCACCAAGGCAATAAATTGAAATCACTAAATATGCAATATTCTCTACTCAAATAAAATAATAATTTAAATCCACGTTAAAATACACAAAGATCCTCAAATAAATTTAAATAAGACTATAAGAGCTTGCAAAAGGGATTAATAAAATAATTTTTCAAAAATTCCAAATGAAACATATCATTCTTTCAAATGATCAATAAAAATCATTTAAAAACAACATATTTAAAATCTCATGAATAAATCCATTCCAAATCTCAAATCAATTAAACAAAATGAAATACCATATATGAAACCACACAAAGATGCCAATGAAAATACATCATAGCACTAACAACCAAAATATATAGCCACATAATAGATTCAAGAAAATCATAACAAAATACCTCAATGACATACTGGTAAACCACATAGAATTGAAAGAAGCTTTGGACGTTACCATTAGGTAACCAAACGGTATGACATCAACAAGGAAAACACTACCCTAATAGGGTACAGTGGGCTAGGGTAGGGGACATTTGGCCTATGACTACCTCCAGTAACCACCATCGGGGAATAGGAGTACACTCAGGCCTGTTGATCCAGGTGGAGTCAATACTTAGTACCTGCATCACTTCCAATTACACGTTTAAGCACATGTGCATATACATATAGTCCAAAGCAACATCAATCATTAGGAAGGAAGTCATGATATCGTAAGCCTCTCGAAAATGAGTGTTACGACATCATCCCTTTCCTATCCACAATCATACATAAGCAATGATAACAATATATGAACATATAAGCATGTAATCTAGAATAATAGCTAAACATGATAACCTTTCATATAACCATCAATGTCTAATCTCATTATAACAACCTTTAACATTTTAAAATATCAAATCAAAATTAGAATGCTACCTTACCAGCCTGAGATTAGAGAGGTGTTACAGCCATGGTGTTTGATCTTGAATTTCTGTAGCAAAACATGAAGAATCTTCCCTTGAATGTCTTAGGAAGCTATCTTAATGAATTGAAATGATGAAACCCTCACTTGCTTTACTTGAGATGGAAGAATGATGGATGAATAATGAATAATGGTTATGATTTATGGTTTTGAGACCTCATTTTATAGGAAATCCACCTTATTTTCCTATTAATTGGATCCCTAAGGTTGACATGTAAAAATAATAAACTTAAATTTCTTTTTTTTTGCTCAAAGGAAAAAATTGGCTCAAATGGGACTCATTTACCACCCATGGCGAATGGGTCCCACCTAGATGTGACTGATTCAACATGGATGGCGAATGGGTCCCATAGGGGCCATTTTTCTAACTAAGATGCTAGGAAATAAGGAAACAATGTTTTTATGATGACTTTATTAGTTATTTGATCAATTTAAGCCTCATGATTGAAAATATAGGATAATAGGGACCTATTAGTGATGATGTAAAGGTCAATTAGGGATTGGGACACAAAATTCAATGTGAAAGTGTGATTATATACACTTTACAACACTAAAATGAGCTCTCCATAGCCTAGAAAGGCACAATATCCAATGTGAATGTGTGGGATACATTACAACACTAGATTAACATTAAGTTTATTTCACAAGCCTTGTAGATTGATGTGGTAATGTATTTAAATAAATTTTATAAAGTTGAATTAGGGTAAAATGGATTCATTAAGTCTAGAAAAGCATGAAATTCCTTTACAACACTTTACAATACCCTTACAAGACATCGTTAAATGCATTTGCAAGGGTCCAAGACCTAGTGTGGATGTGAAAAACACCTCGCAAAACCAAATCAAGGTCTTATTAAGTCCAATTTATCATCAAATCAAGCAAGTTTCCTTTTTTCTATGGTACAAAGCCCAAGGTGGGATCCACTCGCCATGGCTAGCGAATGAGTCCCTCTTGGCTCCAAATTCAAAATAAATTCAAATTTCCTTTGGGTTTTTATTCATTAAGACCTTATGTTAGCCTATGATGTTGTATTTTCTAGTAATTAGGGCATAAGTGTGTTTAAATAAGTGTTTTTCCATCCATTTTAACCCCTAATAATCCTAATTCATTCAAGAATTCATCAAGTTCACTCATTCACAAATTACATTCAAACATCATTCAATCAAGCAAACATCAAACATCTTGGAGCGTCCATTGATATATCTTCAGATTTATTCAACAAGGTTGGTGTGTTTAGGAAGTTGCATGTTTTTTATTCATCATTCCTTTCTCATCTCATTTCATTTCTTTATTAAGGGTTTGATTACCAAAGTGGGATTTGACTAAGGAAAATCCCTATAATCTAACCCTTAACCATTTTTTCCCCTTTTACATGTGTGTTTGCAGACTTTTGTATGTAGATTTGTCAAGAAATTATGTGTTGAAAGGTTGTCAACAAGTCAACAAAGTGTTTCAAGTGAACTAAACCCTATTGCAAGCTTGGAGACAACCTACAATCCATTTTCTATAGAACTAACTCTGTCAACCCGACAAGAAGACAAGTACAGATCTGGAGCTATAGAATTGACCTTTGATTTCATAGATTTTTGGAGGAGGACTGATTCACCATCAAGGTCAAATGAGTCCCATCTTAGGGATGAAAAATTTGATTTTGTTAGAATCCAGTTCTCAACAATCAAAAAGAATTTTTAGGTGGTTTTTTTAGCAGTAGGACTGATTCACTATCAATGGTGAATGAGTCCCACTGGTGATCTACAGTGACTTCTGCCAGCCTTCAGAGCCTTCCAAATTCAGCATTCAATTCCCACATGCACTCTGTTGAACCTCTTTCAATTTTGTTTATGTTTGTTCATGTTTTAGTTCATTCTTGCATATCTCACTGTGTTTTCAAACATTGCATATTTCATTAGTGTTGTATTCATAATCAACCAATTTCATTACTTAGTTAAATTTACTCATAATTCCATCTTTCATTCCTTAGTTTGAGTGAATCACCCCAATTTTAGGTTTCTATCTCTCTCCTTTTAGGTGAAAGATCCTAAGAGTGCAAGAGAAGTCCATAGAAACCACAAAATTGATGGTTCATATTCGTATGGATATTATGGTTGGCCTTATCAAAGTGCTCACACCATGATAAAGTGTTGATAATCAAACATGTTATATTTGTGAGTTAGTTTATTTTTTGATCTAAGATATAGATGTTGAATTATGATGAGAGACAATAGAAATGGATGGGTTATTTGGAATTTTATATGTTGCCTTTTCTATTTTCCAAAATGAAGATGGTGGATGATGGAGTCTAAATTTTGTATTGCGATTTTATTTGGGAAATATATTTTTATACAATTTGTGTGATGGGATAGATAACCATTTTAAAGATGGTAAGTTTTTTTATACATAAGAGGCCTTTTTTTCTCATTTTTATTAACTATTAGATTTGAATTATTTTCTTTGCTTGATCTAGTTTTCATTAGGAGGGTATGTGCAAGATCATGACAGGCCAAAAAGTGGTGATATGATGGGTATGTGTAGGGTATGTGGCTGAAATCTTTTTTTTACACAAAATTAATGAAATGAAAATGGTTTTTAAAGGAGATTCTCAGGTTTCCACCAATATAAATTATTCTTTACTTTGAATTTAATAAATTATTATCATTCATTTTCTATTTGAATTATGACTAAAGTCTTGATTGATATGCTGATTGAAAAAACTTATAGCTTTCAACTGATATCACATTTTTTGAATATGAAACAAGCATCACATTCTATGCTTCACATACTATAGGATTAAAAAAAAATTGAATTTCATGAAGTTTTGACCAAGTTAAGGGGGTTAGACATACGAGTTTTTTTTTTTTAATTTGTAATAAAAAATTCATAATGAATTATTTACTTAGAACAAAATTACAAAAAAATATGCATCACATCCGGACATGAGTCCTCTACTTATATCTAAAATATTATAAAAAAATATTATCATTTTATTGTGGTTAGGGTGGTCAGACACACACCTACTTCTTATTTTTTCCTAAAATTTAAGTACTACATTGAAATTTCAAATTTTACTAAACAGAATTTGTTTAAAAAATAAACCTAGTAGTTTAGAAACTACATTCAATTTGCTACAGATTCTATTCTTGCATATTTTTGAAATAATATAGATAACTTATTCAAATTTTTACGTCAAGTTACCTAACTCTGATTTTTCTAATTTTTTTGCCACTTAAGGGCCTGTTTTTTCCATGATGATCCTGCACATACCCAGGATCCATTTTTACTTGATGTGTCCACTAATTTCTAATATTTAAGTATATACAAATTTCTTTTTTGGTACTAATTAGTGGATTTTGAGAATTGGGAGTGATGGATTATAGCATGGATCAAAGAAGTAATGGGAAGCCTTCCAGCAAGGACTAAAAATTACCCATATTTGATTCTTGTATTGAATGAAGTTGTCCCAAGTATTGGTAACTTATCACTAAAACCATTATGTTTCTTTGTTGATGAATAATTGAGACTTTGATATCCAATATTTTTTAAAAATTATACTCATCCTAAAATTAGTTTTTTCATGCATAGCTAACTATTTTCCTTAATAATGCATTCTTAAAAAAATCGTAATTGCAATGCGATAATTTTTATTTTGAAACCAATGTGATAGCCCTTCTATGTGTATTTGAGGACCATCAATGTTTGGTATTTTCTCTTTTGTGAGAAAATATTCTTTGACAGAAGAACATGATCCTTGTTTACAGGATACTAGAGATTCATCATTGTTCATGCTAATTGACACTTGATCATTTGATTTGTTGATGTGATTCATATTAGCTTGCTTATCAATATTTCTCATGTAATTCATGTAACACTTTTATTACCTTTATGTCTAAGGAAGGAAAGCATCTAATCTTTGGAAATGGACATTGTTGGAGTATTGACAAAATTAGATTTAATTTTGTGATCATGAATGGAATTAATATGAATGAAGGGATCAAATTGGATTTCTTGATCTCTTGTAGGATCATGATCAAAGATTAGATAAAGTTGGATTTCATGATCATAGGTAGGATTTTGAAAAAATATTTATTTATAATCTATACCATCATCATAGACAAGGTTTTAGTCAAAGATTGGATAATCATAATTATCTATGGGGGTTTTATTAGTAACTGAGTATTATTTTTTTGATCATTTTTTATTATGTTTTAGAATTTTTACTTTACATGTATCAAATGATTTAGAAAATGGAATGTGATTATAAATAAGCATAAATTATTCTTGAAAGGATAGATGATTTTAGCATAGAAATAATATATTTTAGATAAAAATATCATTAGTGAACTTGATAGGTGATGGAGTGGATTACAACATAGTGATATTTTTTTGGATGGTGGAGAATTAGTGATTTTATAGGATGAAATAACTTTTTTTGTTAACTAGATCTTAAGATCCTTTTCTATTAGTTATTGTATAAATTCCATAAATATATGTTTATTGGATTTCTTTTTTGACTGAGATGAATTGGATTGGATTCATTTAAGGAATGAAGTATTCTGATAAGAGGTAGAGGAAACAAGGATTTTTTAGATTTGTGATGGGGATCAAGATTTGGCATATGGATTGGGAGATCATTTGGTGCTTTGGAAAGCTTTGGGTGAAGGATAGTTTTCATTTTTTAAGGGTAAGAGAAAGAAAACAAATAAGTTGTTATTTCAATTAACAATTTAGGGGAAATATTACTTCCAATGCTTAGTATATACCTAGCCATGGTATCCTTACCTTTCCATAAGATGTAATCTATTATTTCCTTTTAGAGGGAAGGATTAGTGGATAGGAATTTAGGATTGGCATGGGAGTTTTTGGTAGTATGTTCTTGTATTGAAGGTGAGGATGAGAATTTGTAATATGAATATGTGTTGATGAAGTTTTTTGATGGAAGAATTGTTTCTCTTGCCAAGTTTGTGATAAGGATGACCAATGTATATACATTAAGTATTATGGGTTTAGATTATGATAGATAATTCTTGATATTAAGGATTAAAAAAATAAAATTAAAGTTTATGGCTTCTTGGTATTGAGGGTAGATTGGTTGGTGACTGTCTCAAAAATTATGGTATCAAGATTGATATATAGGCAAATAAAGGTTTTTAGTCCTTTGTACATATTGATGGATGATTGATTGGATATTATGGGTTGTTGGTACATATTGATGGATGGGTGAAAATTGATTGTAATAAAATTGCTTAAAGAGATATAGTCTAGTTCTTGATATTACTCACATTGATCTATAATAATTTTTTAATTGTCGCACCTCAATATACTCAAATAGGGACATGACCCAAACACCTAAATCAACTCTAATTACTTGAATAATTCATTTTTATTTAGATTTCATTATATCATAACAATTATTAAACATGCCCCATTAGTTCATCTCATAAAATTGAGTTAGATAGAAGGATTGATTTGATACATCATAGTTAAACATGCAATAGTAGCATAGAAATAATGTGTAAATTACATTATCATCATAGAATAATTTAAATTCAATAAAACATGATACAATTCATCATATTCATGATTAATATCATGCAAATTTTACTCTAAGAGAAATTAAAAAATATTAAATTTGAAATATTCTTATAATTTACATTGGTATCACAAATAAAAATATAACAACTCATCACGTCAATTTTACTTAACCTAACTAAAATGTATCAATATTTCAATATACTAATAACTTCAAAAAGAACAAAAGGAATGAAAAATTATATAGGATGAGGTGACCTCCATGTGCAGAAATTAGGAAAAAAAACTTGCGTAGCTTACGGGTATGTGTAGGATCATCATGGAAAAAATAGGCCCTTAAGTGGCCAAAAATTTAGAAAAATCAAAGTTAGGAAACTTGACATAAAATTTTGAATAAGTTATCTATATTATTTCAAAAATATGTAAGAATAGAATCTATAGAAAATTGAATGTAGTTTCTAAACTACTAGGTTTATTTTCTTTTTAAATCTATCTGGTGAAAATTTGAAATTTCAATGTAGTACTTAAATTTTAGGGAAAATCTAAGAAGGTGTCTATCTGACCACCCTAACCATAATAAAATGATAATATATTTTTTTAATATTTTACATATAAGTAGAGGACTCATGTCTTGATGTGATGCAATTTTTTTGTAGTTTTTTTCCAAGTAAATAATTAATTAGGAATTTTTTATTACAACTTTTAAAAAATATAAAAAATTTGTATGTCTCATCACCTTAACTTGGTCAAAACTTCATGAAATTCATTTTTTTTTAATCCTATAAAATGCAAATCATAGAATGTGATGCATGTTTTGGATTTAAAAATTATGATAATGTTTGAAAGCTATATATGTTTTTCAATCAACCTATCAATTGGGAATTTAGTCGTAATTCAAATGAAAAATGAATAATAATTATTTATTAAATTCAAATTAAATCATAATTTATATTAGTGGAAAGCTAAGAATCTCCTTTAGAAACCCTTTTTTTCATCAATTTTGGGTAAAAAAAAGTTGTCAACCATATACTCTACACATACCCATCATATCACCACTTTTTGGCCCATCATGATCCTACACATGCCCTTACAAGAGATTGTAGACTACAAAAAAGTAATGGTAAAGAATAAAAATATAACCATCAAGGTGTTCCAACAAGAACTCAAGAACTACCACAATAAGTAGACTGGGGAGTACATGCTAGAGGTTGCTAGTTCTAACAAGAAAAGAAAAAAGTGGGTAGCTATAACATTCCCACTACAGATGATGGGACGAACATGAAGTAGAAACTTGTATATTTTGAAGAAAAATTAAAATTCATTACTAAGGGATGACAAAAAATTAATGGCCTTTAGCTATTGAGAAATAAATAGCCACTCTAGTTTCTTGTTGATCTCTTCTTATATCTGTGTTTAGTTTTTTGCTACTCTAGTTTTTGTCTCTATTTTTTTTGTTAGTTTTTGTTTTTAAGTTTCAACATTTCTCATGAGATCCCATTCTTATCCTTCTTCGCTATTTTCTAATCAGAAAAGGATTTACTCGCCTTTATCTAAATAAAAACTTGGACAAGAAAAACTATTTTTTCTTATGTGTACAAGTTATCACTATTGAAAGTACATCACCTTTAAACAAATAGTATGAATTACCATCTCTACCTAATTCCTCCTTGTACCATCTAGCAATGTGGTTAACAACCCACTTAGTTCCCATGAATTGTACCTTGTACAAGAAAATTAGAAAAATAGACATACACAATAGTCTCTTCATAAAAATGAAATAATCTTGATAATCTTAAAATAATTTATAGAAGGATAGGACCTAAGGGGCAAGAAAAATTCCTTAAGGTCTCATCCCAGATGGTATTCCCTATGTAACAAGATCAGAGGCTTTGTAGTTCACCTACTTGGAATTAAACTAGTCCATACTTGGTAGGACAAATAATGATGTATGTCATCTAGGTTGAGCTATCACAAATATTTTTTAAAAAATTAATCATGTCCTTAATGACTGTAGCCATACTATAATAAGGGTAAACAATATTTGATATTAATTAGCACACATGAAGGATCTTCCAAGAATTTTAAAGTGATTAGTAAATACACACAACCTTCTAGTAGTACGATTAATTATAGAGGAGGAGATTTGCTACTCCAGAGTCTCTAGGATAGGGAAGAGTCTATAGGGAGAAAATTATCTATAACTACCTCAATAAAATAAGCTCAAGTGGCCAAGAAGGGTAATTTATGGAGTTTTATGCAATATTTTATGTTTTATGATAGTTTATGAAAAAAAAATTAGAAGCCAAGAGGGCAAGCCTCTAAGGTCTTGAGAGATAGACTGGATATTTCTCAACCATAGGAAAACAACATGACATGTGAACATTCCCATCGTGCATTGTGGTCTTGTATAGACTAAAAATGTAGTAAGCCTAGCGAGACACATAGGATCTACTAACAACTTGAGAACTAAAGCTTTATAGTTTTCTAAAGTAATAGAATGTTATAAATAAATAAAAGTACAAGAAGAAGAATACTAAATATGCAAGTAAACAAACTATTGAGATAAAAAAATGGGAGATAAAGAAAGAAGAAAACTCACAAAAGGTCCAGTGCTTTGAAGCCTCCTGCAAATCTCCACATGAATAACCTACACACATAGAAACAATGAAAAGTTTTGGTGCTATTTGAGGGATTTCCTTAGTCAAACCCCTATTTTGATGTTTTCACTTCTACAAATAACCAAAGACACAACAAGATAAAGGAATAGATGATGGAAAATGTATAATAACAAGATAAAGAAATCTAACAAGCAAGATAACAATATGCTACTTAACCAAATATGATAATGAAAAAGAGAAAGTGTTTACCATCCCTTCAAAGAGCTTTAGAAGTTGAAAGAGAGTGCAACAGTTGAAAGAGAATCCAAGAAGAGAATGAAATAATGAGAGATAGAATTACAAGAATGAGAAACTAAATGAATGAGAGGGAAGATTATGGGTTTGAATGAAGAAATTCATGCAAGAGGTGTTGAACAACCACATTATTGAGAGCGGGGTGAATCAGTATTCTATTAAACCATTTGATCACAATCCATCTAATTAACAAAACATATCTAACCGCAACAATGAATGAAAGCATGAAATAATATCAAGATCACATGACACATGAACACCAAAAATTTTATGTGGAAAACCAAAAAGGGATAAGCCACAAGAGGATTAGCTCACAATATATTATAACCAGTTATAAGATATTATAGAGGCTCACTGGTAGGAGATACTATCCAATATGGCTCATAGCCACAAAAAGATAATAACAAAACATAAATGGCCACATAGCCAGGATGTGAAATGATACAAAATGCACCTTCCTTGTGCTGGATTCAATTCCTTTGAAGCTATAAATATAAAAAAGTGCTTGGCTCTACAATCGCTCAATATTCATAATAATTATGCTATAGATCTGGTCATGTACATACATAATTCGCATATTCACATCTCATCATACATCATGGCACCTCTACAATCTCAAAAATGTCATATATATACCTAGTACATTCTCATACATCAATTAGGTCAGCCTATTTAGATGTAGCCCTATATTAAATCAAAATTGCTTTGTCGGCCCCATATGTGAATCAAAATCATCTTCACACTGAAACCAAACTTGCAACACTTAATTTAAATCAGCATGGACCTAAAATATAGATCTCACTAATATCTACAATACATATTTAATCCCCACAACATATATCAAGCATTAGGTCGGCCAAAAATTAGACCTAATCACAAAAAATGCCAACTAATCAATCACCAACGATCCATTTGATCATATAATCATGCACCATCTAGAATATATAGTGTATTGACACCTTTAAACAATCTCCCAAAATTGAAAAGTATGATTCCAATCACCAGGGGAACGCGGACCGGATTACTCATACCTATTTACGCTATATAAAACCAAAACTGAATGATGAACTATTGTCGCTTGTACTTTTCAAACTATATATCAAAAATCACTGAAATATCAAATATAGATGTACATAATAGTTAGGCATAGCATATTATCACCTTAAAAGGATATCTTATTACATGAGTAATTGTGGACCAAAATATTAAATTAGGATATCTTCATTTTGTTCATTAGATTAGAGTAAATATCAACAATCAATGTTGCCATCAATGAAAATAGATTAAGGGATTCCTTCTTCATTCTTTCAAAAATATCCCTCTTTGTCATTGATGGTAGTAAGTGCCAAAAATAAATTTCCAAAATACTTATAACATACACCAACTCCAATCATCTCAACATTCTCCAAAATCATCTCCCATCACTTAACTTTTCCAGTCATCACAAACATAAAAAAATTTCCCCCTTTGATATCAAGGGAAAAGGGTGTGCTATTAACACAAACGAAAACTCTAACTTTGATGTAGATTTACAGGTGAATAACTTAATGAAATGTACCAACTCCCACTAAGTGTGTTATCCCAAAAATTTGATCCATCCATGTGTATAATGAAAAATTGAAAAGCAATTAAAACAATGAAATAATAATCATGTGAAAAGTGTTTAACCAAAGGAGGATGCACCCTCAAGCTCCTTAAAAATTTCTTTCCAAGAAAACTTCCCTTCATTACAAGTCTTTTTGGCTACTTCAAGTGATTTATACATTGACTCTAGTTCTACTATGTTATCCTCTCCCTCATCTAGAGAGCCTAGATTTGGATGTATCTTTGTAAGCTTGGAACTGTGTCAACTAGGGAACTTGGCATAGGTATGTGCTTGGTATTCACCAAGTCCCCAAGCTATCAAAATCTCATTATAATTGTTGTAAGAAAGAATGGCCATCTCTATAGTTTTGTGTTGTCATTGATGTCACCATGTTGTGATTAAGTTACTGCTTGATCCGATATTTTGGTTTGGTATCTGAATCAATATTCAAGTTGCATACTTTTGATTCTAAAGCATGTATGTTCATGATCTCTTGTGCTCTGGTGCTTGTACGACATATCAACATTATTATGTTGATTACTTTTTACAATTAAGTCTATTTCTGGCCAACTTCTCGGATAAGTCGTGATATGGTGACTTATTTTTTCTTATGTCGACATATACATGTGACCTATCTTAGGTCCATGCTGACATAATTTAGCGTATTGGACATTTGGATTGCATTTTGTAAATATTTTGTGAATGCTTGTAGTAGAAAAGTTGGTATTTTTTTGATAAAAAAAGAAATGCATCTAATTAGGCTGACCTAATTGATGCTTGCAGATGAATAGAGTATATATATTGGACAGGTTTGAAAATTTAAAAGTGTAATTCATGAAGCAGTAGTGAATGCGAAAGTGAAGAAGAGTGAAAATAATGAAGTGTCTTAAATTAGTTTATTAAGCATCATTGGAACTGCATCAAGACTTGTTAGGTTCACTCTTTTCAGTTCATTTTGGTTGTAAAGCCCAATTTTTCTTTGTAAATCTTTTTGTAGGTAGTGAGCCTCCTTGTAAGTAGTAAGCTTTTGTATCTGGACAGTGAGTCCTTTCAGGGAAATGAGCCCTTGGCAGTCAGCCTTATACATTCAGTTTTGGAACTACTTTATATTGTGAGTTAATCCTCACCGTGGTTTTTCCCTCATTGGGTTTTCCACATAAAATTTGGTGTTCATTGTGTTGATTTTACCTTATGCTATTTGTATTTCATGTTCATACCTAATAACAGAATATCTTGGTTGTGAAGCTAATAGGTATTTAAAGTTTCAAATTTGAATTTGGTGACAACTGATTCACCCTCCTCCTCTCAGTTGTCTTGTGCCTTTTAATAATTGGTATCAGATCTTTGCTTCCTTGGTATAAAGCCTAACTGCTTAAGGTAGATCCTAAAGGTTGATCAAAAGGATGATAAAGAAGAACTCTAGACTGCACTTGAGGATCTTGAAAAAGTTGAAAATGAAAATAGAAACCTGAAAGAAAATCTTGATGATGCAGATGAATGTGTCTGTAAGCTAAGGGAACAATTAAAGAAATTCATGGAAAGACACAAAGAAGTGAGTGAGTAGCTGAAACAAGAGATAATTGGACTGAAAGTGCTTGTAGAAGAAAAGAAGAGAATTAAATAATGTTTGAATACAATGGTGTAGAATAAGTCTGATGAATGCTCTAGACTTGAACAATAGATGGTAAAATTGAGAGTAGAATTAGAGAAGGAAAAAACTTTGAGAATAATTTGAGATCTAGCTCTGATAATTTTGGAGAACTGCTTGCAAGACAAACCAAGTAAAGAAAAAGGTGGCTTGGGAAATGATGTTGGTGAAAGTTCTAAGGACAATCAAATGACTCAAGAAAAAGGGAAGCAAAAAAGAAATTTTCTAGGAGACCACCTATGAGACAGCCTAATGCACAAAGGTATCCCTCTTTCAATGGAATTTTTTTTTCGTGTAATAAATATGGTCACAAGGAAAAAAAATGTAGAAGGATGAACCAGTTTCCTAATTCTTTCTTTGGACAATTTTTTGGATGTAATAAATTTTTACATAAAGCTATTGAATGCAGATCTTAGGTGAGAATGATCAGTTGGGTAATGATGAACAGATTTAATGGAGGTACAAATTGAATCAATCCTTTAATGGCTACTACTATACTTGTAACAAATTTGGAAACAAAGCAAATAAATGTAGATTGAGAAGTAATAGAGGTCAGAATAATCAAAAAAGTGTTGTCTACTATAATTGTAAAAAACTGAGACATATCTCAAAGGTATCTAGAAGTTGTTGGAAAAACAAGGAAAGACAACTAAGAGGGGGGGTGAATCAGTTGTCATAGAGTAATTAAACTTTTTCAAAATTTACGTAACTTAATCTTAGATCTGATGAATGAATATTAAACCATGAACAAACGACACATCAGAAGCATAGAGAACACCAAGTTTTTTTTTACGTGGAAACCCTGTTAGGGGAAAAATCATAGTGGATGTTAGTCCACAATATTATACCCTGTTAAAAGTATAATGAAAAATAATGGGAATGCACATGCATTCACAAAAACTACCTAGAGCTCACTACTCAATTACAAGAGGGATCACTACCCAAGAAAGAGTTATATTAAAACCATCTAGATTGTGAACTGAGAAAATAACTTCTTCAAAAGTTTGATTACAGTTCCAGTTAAGTTCAGAAAACCTTCTTCACACTTTACTCAAACTTCTTCTCACTCTGCTCTGCAATTGAATGATTATAACATTCTTTTCACATCTACACTTTCTATGACATACATTCACTCTTGTACACACACTAACTTCACTCAAACAATCCCTCTTATATATCCACAACATCAACAACCTAGTTGGCTAGAAATATGGAACATATTTTCAATGTGGATCAAACACCATCAGATAATATTGTGATGAGACCCAAAACAATATCCTCGAGCATGCCAAACATTCAAATTGTAATCTTGAAGGATCTACAACATGTTGTAACAACCATGTTAGCTAAGAACATGAAAACCCAAAAATACCAAGAAAACATCTTTGACCATGAGCACACCGATGAACGTGAGCGTGAAACAAAGATAGAGCATGATCTAGAAAAATCCATGAGCACCAAGATATAATAGAGAAACATCTGTAGCAACTAGAATTGCCAAAAACACATAAACTTCAATCAGGAACATTGACAGAACCCACAAAAATATTGTCAAGACAAAGATCTGCATGACTCGAACAAATTTTCATGCAAACCTCTGAAACTTCCAATGGATGAACTAGATACTCTAATAAATAAACCCTTTAGTCCATAGTAGTTTATCTTCAACATACGAAACGAGACACCTTCATGACCTTCACAGTTCCATTGGGAACTTGGAACTCTTTCTTTAACAATTTTCTCAATATCCTTGACATATATAGCCTTCAATACATCTAATGCTAATAGTGTTGACATCAATGGCAACCATATATCTACAACACAACCATAGCATCCAACAATTTCTCCATTTGGAATTGATGGAAACACATGATGTGAAAAATACCATCAACACAACTCTTAATCAACACTTACTCCCCCTTAGATTCTGACTCTTCTTCCTTGACCTCTTATCCATGATCTTCTCCCCACAAGACTTTTCTCCTTAGATAAGCAACAATTTTTCACATGAATCTTCTCCCCCTTGAAATCAATGGAAAATATAAGCATTATCTTCCCACATACAAGCTCTGAACCACATATCTACACATCTCACTACTCCCCCTGAGTAGCAGCCATGAAAACATCAATTTGAATCATGAAATATCTATAAAGCACACGGATTAATGCAAGAAAATGCATCTTTAGTTCGGATGAGGAAGGGTAATCACCACTAGCATCCATTGTAGATACTCAAAAGTATCCTTTGTCAATGGCTTGGTGAAAATGTCTGTAATCTATTCCTTGGTAGGCACATGCTCCAGTCTGACTTCTTTCTCACTCACTTTTTCTATCAAGAAGTGAAACTTGATTGATATATGCTTGGTCTTAGAGTGTAGCACTCAATTCTTTGATATTTTTATTGAACTTGAGTTGTCACAGTATATGGCAATAGGTTGATCATATACTACTCTAATATCTTTCAGCATTTGTTTCATCCACATCACCTAAGTACAGTTTTTTGCAGCAACAATATACTCTACCTCAACAATAGATAGAGAAATAGAATTCTGCTTTTTGCTCCACCAAGACACCAGCTTCTTCCCTAGGAAGAAGGAACCACCACTTGTACTCTTCCTATCATCTACATCTCATGCCCAATCCACAACAGTATATGCATTCAAAGTAAGATGATCATCCTTTGGATACCAAAGTCCAAAATCAATTGTTCCTTTCAGATACCCAAAGATTCACTTAACAGTAGTCACATGAGACTCTTTTGGATCAACCTAAAATCTAGCAACCATACATACAACATTCATAATGTTTGGTCTAGTCTGAGTTAAATAGAGTAACCCACCAATCATCAACCTATATCTTGTTTGATTTTCCTTAGGAGAATCATCATTCTGTGTTAACTTACATCTTGTTACCATGGGAGTACCAACAGGTTTTGAGTCATCCATGCCAAAATTCTTCAACATTTTTTTCACATATTTGGACTAAGATACGAAGATCCCCTTGTCTAACTGAGTAACTTGCAATACCAAAAAGAACTTCATCTATCCAATCATACTCATCTTGAAAATTCACTCTTCATTATGGGTATGTGTAGGATCACTATGGAAAAAATAGGCCCTTAAGTGGCAAAAAATTCAGAAAAACCAGAGTTAGGCAACTTGACGTAAAAAATTGAATAATTTATCTATATTATTTCAAAAATGTGTAAGAATAGAATATGTAGCAAATTGAATGTAGTTTCTAAACTACTAGGTTTTAAAAAAAAAAAATCTATTTGGTGAAAATTTGTAATTTCAATGCAGTAGTACTTAAATTTAAGGGAAAAAATAAGTAGGTATCTGTCTGACCACCCTAACCACAATAAAATGATAACATTTTTTTATAATATTTTAGATATAACTAGAGGAATCATGTCCCGATGTGATGCATATTTTCTTGTAATTTTTTTCCATGTAAATAATTAATTTATGATTTTTTATTACAACTTTAAAAATATATAAAAACTCATATGTCTGACCACCTTAACTTGGTCAAAACTTCATGAAATTTAGTTTTTCTTATTTTAATCCTATAGTATGCAAAGCATAGAATGTGATGCATGTTTTGGATTTAAAAAATGTGATACCATTTGAAAGCTATATATGTTTTTCAATCAGCCTATCAATCGAGACTTTAGTTGTAATTCAAATAGAAAATGAATAATAATTACTTATGAAAATCAAAGTAAAGCATAATTTATATTGGTGGAATGTTGAGAATCTCCTTTAAAAACCCTTTCCGTTTCATCAATTTTGGGTAAAAGAAATGTCGTCGGCCACATACCCACCATATTGCCACTTTTTGGCCCATCATGATCATGTACATACCGTTACATCAGAAAACTTCATACATAGATTATCATCTCCTCCAAAAATAATGTCATCAATGAAGACCTCAATAATTAATTCTTTATCATGATTTAATTTGAAATATAAGTTGTTGTCAGCAGTACCTTTATTGAATCCAAGCTTCGGTAAGTATTTGTCTAATCTAGCATACTAGGCTATGGGGGCTTTCTCGAGTCCATACAAAGCTTTCTTCAATCGGAATACCATGTCTTCTTTGTCAGTTAGTTGAAATCCATCAAGTTGTTCAATGTATTCTTCTTCTTCTAACTCACCCTTCAGAAAAGTTGACTTTACATCCATTTGATAGACTTTATAATTTTTATATGCAACATAATCAAGAAATAACCTTATAGCTTCAATTCTAGCAATAGGGGCAAAGGTTTCTTCAAAATCAATACCTTTCATTTATGAATACCCTTTACAAACCATTCTTGCTTTATTCTAGACCAATTCACCTTGTTCATTCAATTTATTCCAAAAGACCCATTTAGTACCAATCACATTCTTATCTTTAGGTCTGGGGACAAGTATCCATGTATCATTCTTTTTAATTTGCATCAGTTCTTCCTTCATAGCTTCCATCTAGTGTTCATCATTGCAAGCTTCTTTGACATCTTTAGGTTCAATCTTTGAAATCAGGCAATACTCTTATGCAATCTTTCTTCTGGTTTGCACTCCTTTATTCTTATCTCCTATAATTTGATTTTCAGAATGATTTAGCTTTACATACCTTCAAGTTTTAAGATTCTCTCAAACTTCTGATTCCTATGTTCTTTCTTCTGCACTCGAACTTGTCTCTACTTCCTGACTATCTTGATTTACCGAAACAAATTGAGGTTGTCTTACCAGAACATATGGAACAATTTGAAGTTGATTTTGTTTATTAAATTCTTCCCTATTTGTATTGTCTTCATCTGAATCATATCCACAATATTTGGATGATTTAGCAGAGTCCTCATCAACTCTGACATTTGCACTCTCAACCATTTTTTTTAATCTTTTGTTATAGCACCGGAAGGCCTCGCTTCTAGTAGAGTAGCCTAGAAATATTCCTTCATCACTTCTTGCATCAAACTTTCCTATATCGTCATCTCTCTAAATGTAACACTTGCTTCCAAAGATCTTGAAGTATTTAACAGTAGGCTTATAACCAAACCATAGTTCAAAAGGAGTCTCACCAGAATTACCATTTATATTTACCTGGTTCAAAGTGTACACAACAGTGCTTACTTCTTCACTCTAGTCGATGTGAGGCACATTTCCTTCTATCATCATTCTTCGAGCAGCGTCTAGAATTGTTTTGTTCTTCCTCTCTACAACACCATTTTGTTGAGGGGTTCAGGGAACAGATAACTATCTTCTGCTTCCATGCTCTTCATAGAAAGAATTAAACTCCCTGGAGGTGAACTCACCACCTCTGTCTAACCTTAAGAATTTGATTTTAAAATCTTTCTCATTTTCTACCATAGCTTTGAAACTTTTGAACTTTTCTAATTGATCTGAAGGTTCTTCGTCAAAAATTGAATTTTCTTGATTTTCTCCAGAAATGGCATCATCAGAAAGAGTTCAAAATTCGAACTCCAACGCAACTAGAATGGAGTCAAATGGAGCTACAGAACTCGAGTTATAACCGGTCAAACCTTGGTCAACTTAGGGCTCAGGTCAGAGAAAAGAAAGGTCAAAATTTGAAATTTCCAAAAGTGGTCAATATTGGTCTCATTGTGAAGATCTTGGCAAGAGCTTTCTGATGGCATTCGTTTCACACAAATTGGAGGAAATATGCTCGAGTTATAAGCAGTCAAAGATCGGGTCAAACTTTGACCATACTGACATTAGCATGACATCAGCAAAGAACAGTTAGCACCATCGGCCAACCATATTTTGACATGTGGTGTCATACATGGTATAGTTGGCAAGGTTTAAATTTTAATTTTTAAATTTTAAATAAATAAATAAATATAAAAAAAGACTACCACTCCTCCCATGAGCAGCTCACCAAAAATAAAAGGGGGTGAATCTTTAAAAGCCTTAATTTAGGCTTGTATTAAGCCCCACATGTTTTCTTTAAGAAAAAAAAAACACTTTACACCTAATTTAAAGGATAAACCCTATTTAAATGGGATAAACACCTTTAGAATATATATTTAAAAGTATACGTTAAGGGGTTAATATAATAAATGGAAAATATCCCTTAATATTAAGGAGAGCCAACTCTTTAATATTTTAAAAGCACAATTATATCATATGGTAGTGGGGCTAAAAATATTGATGGCATATATGCCTCTGGAAAGAAATATTTTTGTAACCAAAAGGGGACTAAAATTTATTTTTCATGGGGGGAATTTTCAAGATTTTGATGTAAAAATGGAGGATATGGGAGATATTGTAAATCATTTGGTTACACACCAAATTGAGTAAATTTTTAGTATAAAAGAAGGGGGGTAGGATGTGAAAATCTAAGTGGTGATTCGGAGAGAAATTCCTTGGTGAAATTTTTCTCTCATCCTGTGCTTTCAAGGAGATTGTTCTTGCACACTTTGAAGGAGGGCTTGTCAAATTTCTTTGTAAACCAAGGGGAGATTATGCCGACATGTTGTACTAATTTTTTGGAGAAGTAATCGGATCGGTCCATTCATTGGAGAGGGGCGTGGAGACAGTCATTTTTACGACGAACTTCGTTATCAACTTTGATTGCATCTCTCTTTCTATCTCTCAGTCTATTTCATCACTTTGTTATTTCCATAATTTTAATCATGTTTGTGTGTTGATTTTGATTAAGTAATTTGGATTTTTAAATTTTTAATGCTATGCATTCAAATGCAATTGTCATAGATCCATAATATAGATCAAATTTGGTATCAAAGCTTTGTGTTCAACTAGTATTGCAAAATTGGGTGCTAACACTTTCCAGGAAATAGCGAGGTGAAGACGAACTAGAAGAATACAATCCTGAGATAGGTAAATGAAGTACTTTGCCAACAATGGATGAAACTAAAGCTAGGAAAAGCATTGAGCAAGAACTTGATGATAAGTCTTTTCAGTGAGCCTTTCTCAACATGAAGGCTACGGTGGAAGAGCTTCATGCAGAAACGAAGAAGCACGAAAAGGGAAATTCTTCAAAACGAAAAAGAAGAAAAAGCTCCATCACCTACATCTTCCCCTTCTTCTCCATCTTTCCCTTCTTCTTCCTCTTCTACTACTATTAATCCTTTCAAAGGAAATTCTAAGCCTATTATTAAACTAGATGTAAAATTTGAATTGCCTAAGTACTGTGGTGATTTAAATTCCAAAAAGCTAGATGATTGGATCCAACAGGTAGAAGTGTATTGTAGGATTCAAAGCCTAACAAAAGATTCTTCTATGATCTAGTTAGCCACTCTCCAATTGGGAGGTAAAACTCTCACCTGGTCGAAGAGTAGGACTAGGGAGGAAATTTCTAGCCATGGTAAGGTTAATATGACTTGGATGGAATTTGTTGTTTCCCTTAAAAAAAAAAATTATCCTTTAGGTTATATGAAACAATTAACAATGAATTGGAAAACCTTTAAGCAAGGTAAGGGCCAGTCTTTCCAAGATTACACCCATGAGTTTAGAAAATAGGCTATTGATTTAAATGTTCCATTGTATACTCAGGATACACTACCTAAGTACATAGGTGGTTTTCATTCTTACCTAATACATACTATTCTAATGTTGAGTCCTAATAATTTGGATGAACTGTTAGTCCAAGCTACTCATTTAGAGTCAAGGCGTAAGAACACTTTCAATGATAATTTCTCAAATAAGCCATATAAGTCTTAGGGGAAGTCTAAGGGTAAAGAAAAAGACAGCTATAGTTAAGAAGGAGGGTGATAAGCCCACATGCTCCCATTGCAAGAAAGAGGGGCATGATGATTCAAAATGTTGGAAGTTGCATCCCGAATTAAGGCCGAAAAGATCTGGAGGCAATAAAGGCAAGCAAAAGACTGTTGCAATGATTCAACAAGATCTTGGCTCTGATTCTAAAGATGAAACATAGATTGTTGGTACCGGGATCCAAGGTAAAGGGAAAGGTATAATTCTCTCTTCTGATGAAAATGTTTCTAATCCAAATGCAAGTACAAGTAAAGTATCTACTCCTCCTAAAGCTGATAAACAACGAAATTAATTGTTTCATATTTGGGTTGTAACTAAGCACACTAAGATTGACACACTGTTTGATACAAGTTCTCAAGTCAACTTAATATCTAGAGAGGTGGTAAAGAAACTTAATCTAGCTACAACACCTCATCCAAAGCCATATATTCTTTGATGGGTTTGCAATGATGCTCAACTACAATTAACGAAACAATGTAAAATAAAATTTTCTATTACTACAAACTTTTTTGATGAGGTAGATGTAGATGTTGTTCCTTTGGATATTTGTGGGCTTGTGTTAGGGAGTCCTTATCTGTATGAAAGAAAAGCATTTTTTTATAGGGAGAAGAATAAGTATCATATTTTTTAAGGATGGGATAAAATACATTGTATGTGCACACAAAGTTAAGACTAATCTTGCACTAGTCAATGTTGGTCAAGTGAAAAGGTTGGTCAATTCTAGTAAGAACTTTGTATTAATGCTTGTAAAACCTCAAGAGGATGAAAAAACTAAAGCATTCAAGGGGTGTGATCCAAAGCATAAAACTGAGATGGTCAAAATAGTTTCTACTTATGATGACTTGTTTTAGGAACTAAAGGGGTTGCCACCTAAGAGAGAGATACAACATGAAATCCATTTACAAAAGGATGTGCCTCTTCCAAACATTGACATGTATCATTTATAAGTTTTGCAGAATGAGAAAATTGAAAAGAAAGTTCAGGATTTGGTGGAAAAAGGAGTCATTCATCCTAGTACATCTCCTTTTGGTTCTCCAATTGGGTTGGTTCCAAACAAGGATGGGTCTTGGAGAATGTGCATCAACTATTGAGCCTTGAACAAGATAATGGTAAAGAATAGGTAGCATCTTCCTCAAATTGACGATTTACTTGATTAGTTAAAACATTTAGTTTATTTCTCTAAGTTAGACTTGCATAGTGGATATCATCAGATAAGAATTTTAGAAGATGACATCTAGAAAACTACATTTAAGAAAAAATAGGGACTGTTTGAGTGGTTGGCCATGCCCTTCGGCCTTTGCAATGGACTAGCTACATTTATGAGAGTCATGAATGATGTATTTCATCCTTTTATTGATGATTTTGTCATAGTCTATTTAGATGATATTCTTGTATTCAGTCAAACTTGGGAAGATCATGCAATTCATGTAAATAAATTTTTTGATGTATTGAGAAAAGAAAAACTCTTTGTAAATATGTCTAAATGTGAATTTGCTAAGACATCCTTAGTGTACCTTGCAAAGGTCGAAGTTATTGTAAAATGGCCTAAGCCAAGTACAATCATTGAAGTCAGAAGTTTCTTAGTTCCAGTCCAGTACTTGAGAAAGTTCATTGCAAACTTCTCCTACATTGCATCACCATTGCACGCATTAACTAGTACGAAGATAGCCTTTTAGTGGGGAGGTCCACAACAAAATACCTTTGACACTTTGAAGGAAAAGTTGAGCACAACACCAATTCTGGATTTACCAGATTTACACCTACCATTTGAGATCGAGACAGATGCAAGTGGAGTTTCCATGGGAGCAATACTAATGCAAGGAGGAAAACCAATATGCTACCTCTAAAACCTTTTCAGGTGCAATAATTAATTATCCTACTTATGATAAGGAACTTTATGCCTTAGTCCAAAGTGTTAAAAAATGGAAACACTACTTAATGGGGAAAGAAACTGTAATCCACACTGATCACCAACCACTTTAGTACTTGCATTCACAATCCAAATTGCAACAAAGTAGGCAATTTAGGTGGATGGATTTTCTTCAATAGTTTCATTTGGTAATTAAGTACAAGAAAGGTGCCCATAAAAAAGTAGCAGATATGTTGTATAGGCCTCCTATTATGAATGCTTTGATTATCCTTAAAGGTAGTTCCATGGTACATGAAATTTTTCAGGAAAAATATGCTAATGATGAATACTTTAAGGGAATATTTTCAGCTCTAATTGCAGGAAAACATGTAGAAGAAAAATATTACTATGTGTAGGATAAACTATTGTATCACTTGGGAAAATTATGCATTCCAAAAGATGAACAAGCATAGGTAATTAGAGAAGCACATACCTCATTAATTGCAGGACATTTTGGGGTAAGCAAAACAATCACTCAACTGCAGAAATATTGTTACTAGCCTCATATGTAGGAAACTGTAACTAAGTATATTAGAGGTTGTATCATGTGTGCAACAAGTAAGCCTAGTAACATGAAATTAGGGTTGTACACACCTCTACCTGTACCATCTCATCCATGGGAAAGTGTGTCTATTGATTTTGTTGGAGGTTTTCCTATGTATAGAAAGTGTCATGATTATATTTATGTAGTACTTGATCGGTTCAACAAGATGTGTATCTTAATGCCATGTAAAAAGCAAGTCACTGCTGAACTAACATCTCAAATGTATTTTAAATTTGTATGGGTCCATTTTGGGTTACCTACTTCCATTGTATCGGATTGATATTCTCAATTCCTTGGGAAATTTTGGTCAATTTTGTGGGAACTTATGGATACCAAATGGAAGAAAAGTACAACCTTCCATCCGTAGACCAACAGACAAATAGAGGTAGTGAACATGACAGTTGTACATCTACTCAGAGCTTATTGCAGCAAACATCCCAAGTTGTGGGATGAAAGTCTTCATTATGTTCAACATGCTTAGAACCATGTGACACACTCTTCTACAAAGAGCTCTCCTTTTGAGACTTGCTTCGATTATGTTCCTAAAACACCAATGGAATTTTCTTTTGGGAAGGATGATGTTGAAGATGGATGCCATGATGCATAGAAGGCTTTGAAATTCATCCATAAAGTCCAAGCAATCCATCAAGTAGTGGAATAACAATCAGAGAAGAGTCAATCCAAATACAAGGCTTGACATGATAAGCATCACAGTGATCACCATTTCTAGGTTGGAGACAAAGTTTGGTTACACATCAGCAAGGAAATAATGCAAGGCGAAGGAAGGAAGCTCAAGACTATTCGGTATAGTCCCTTTGAGATCTTGGAAAAGATTGAAACCAATGCCTTCCACCTTAATCTTCCTCCATACATGCACATCTATTCAATTGTCAATGTTAAGAATCTGAAGTTGTATGAGCCTCTAATGATATTGGATGAAGACACAAACATTCAGGTTCCATCAGTTGATGATCTTTCACTGGAGTACATGTCATAGTTTCCAGAGGATGTCATCATAGACAGGAAAATCAAGACTTCACGAAGAGGCACGGTTGAGTACCTTAGAGTGAGACTGAAGGGGATGAATCCAAGCAAGGAAAAATGGATGGAGATTGGTAAAGTGAGGGAACTTTACCCTCACTTACTTTCTAAGTAACTAGCTTTCAGAGGTCCAAAAGCTCTCTAGTGGGGAGGACTGATCTGGAGGATCTTCATAAAAAATTGAAGTTTCTTGATTTTCTCTAGAAATGGCATCATCAGAAAGAGTCCAAAATTCTAACTCCAACACAACTCGAATAGAGTCAAACGAAGCTACGGAGCTCGGGTTATGCCCAGTCAAACCTTGGTCAACTCAGGGCTTAGGTTAGAGGTAAAAAAAAGTCAAAATTTGACATTGGAAAAAGTGGTCAATAGTGGTCTCATTGCGAAGAGCTCGACAAGAGCTTTCTGACAACGTTCATTTCATTCAAATCAGAGGTCATATGCCCGAGTTATGAGCAGTTAAAGATCATGTCAATGTTTGACCATGTTGATGTCAGTATGACATCAGCACATAATAGTCAACACCATCAGTCAACCATATGTTGACACGTGGCATCATACGTGGTACAATTGGAAAGGTTTAAATTTTAAATTTTAAAATTTAAATAAATAAATAAATATGAAAAAAGCCTATGGTCACTCCTCCCATGAGCGGCTCACCAAACATAAAGCGGGGTGAATCTTTAAAAGCCTTAATTTAAGGCTTTTATTAAGCCCCACATGTTTTCTTTAAAAAAAAAAACAAACACTTTACCCATAATTTAAAGGACAATCCCTATTTAAATGGGATAAACCCCTTTAGAATAGATATTTAAAAGTATATGTTAAGGGGTTAATATAATAAATGAAAATTATCCCCTAATATTAAGGAGAGTCAACTCTTGAATATTTTCAAAGCCCAATTACATCATATGGTTATGGAGCTAAAAATATTGATGGCATATATGCCTCCGGAAAGAAATATTTTTGTCACCAAAAGGGGACTTTCGATTTATTTTATTTGTAATGGGGAGATTTTTCAAGATTTTGATGTAAAAATGGACGATATGGGAGATATTGTAAATCATTTGGTTACACACCAAATTGAGTAATTTTTTAGTATAAAAGGTGGGGGGTAGGATGTGAAAAGCTAAGTGGGGATTTGGAGAGAAATTCCTTGGTGAAATTTTTCTCTCATCCTATGCTTTCAAGGAGATTGTTCTTGCGCACTTTGAAGGAGGGCTTGTCAAATTTCTTTGTAAACCAAGGGGAGATTATGCTGACATGTTGTACTAATTTTCTTGAGAAATAATTGGATCAGTCCACTCATTGCAGACGGGCCTGGAGACGTAGTCATTTTTATGATGAACTTCGTTATCAACTTTGTTTGCATCTCTCTTTTTATCTCTCATTTTGTTTTATCACTTTGTTATTTCCATTATTTTAATCATGTTCATGTGTTAGTTTTCATTAATTAATTTGGATTTTTAAATTGTAAATGTTATACATTAAAATGAAATTGTCATAGATCCGTAAAATAGATCACTAATGCTTCACATTTTTCTCTTAAGAAAGCAACCCATATCATTCTAGAATAATCATCAATAAGCAACATATATTACCTTTCACCATGGAGACTTTTGACTATAGAGGGACCACATAGATCAGTATGCACCAGCTCCAGTAATCCATTTGAATGATGTTGTTTTCTCCAAAAAGAAACTCTAGTCTATTTTCCCATCTTACACTCTTTACAAATTGTGCTAGCAGGCTTCAGTAGCTTTGGTAGATCTCTTACTGCTTGAGTGGAACTTATTTTGACAATGTTTTCAAAATTCACATGACATAGCCTTCTATGCCATAACTAGCTTTCATCTACTTGAGCAATTAAACAACTTTCACTGGCAGCATTCAGGTTTAAAATATTACCTTTTGTCCATTTACCTGAGGCAATTACATTTCCAGAACTTCCATATATCCTTCATCTTCCATCTTTGAACTAAAGATCATATCCCTTTTCCACCATCTATCCAACACTCAACAAGTTGTGCTTCAATCCTTCAACATAAAGAACATCATCATTTTTATGCTTACCACCAAGATAAATAGATCCTCTGCCATGAATCATACAAGCATTGTTATCTCCAAATCTTACAACCCCACCGTCATACTTCTCTAGACTTACAAATTTTCTTTTGTCACTAGTCATATGATGTGAGCATCTACTTTCAATGACCCACTCATCATTTTCTCCAATTCAGGCTGCAAGAGCTTTCTCAACTTTAATAGATTCAGTAGCCATACGACTATTTTCCTTGATAGAAATGAAAACCCAATCATCTTCATTTGCATTATCTTTATTAGACTCATCATTAGTCACACCTTCTTCAGCAAAGTAACATTTCTTTTGGAATCTAGATTTGTAAGACTTAGATCTAGGAACTCTTTGAGGACACCTTGATGAAAAATGACCTATTTTACTTCAAAGAAAAATAGTTGATAGGCACCTTTCCTTTATACTTACCTTGTCCTCTACCTTCTTTCTTCACAATTAGTGATTCCAACTCTTCTTCCTCTCTTTCTTCATCTTCAAGTTGTTTCATTTATTCCTCATACTTGATATAGTAGCCTTAAATGCAGTTTCAGTCTTATCTTGAACTCTCTCCCAGATCATATCTTTTCTTGTTTCTTCTTGATACAGTATCCTTACATGTAGTTTCAGTCTTAGGAGTAGATTCACCAAATTTTCTCAACTCAAAGGTAGCAAGTTTACCAATTAGTGTATCTCTTGTCACATTCGTCAATGATACGGTTTCTTCAATAGCATGATCCTTTGCTTTGTAGGATGGAGGAAATGATCTGAGCACTTTAGCTGCAATTTCTTCCTCATCCAGGGTACCACCAGCACATATAATACCCATCACTGGTTCATTTACTCTTTGCATAAAAGAAGAAATATTTGCATCTTCACCCATGCTTAGATTTTCATACTTTCCTTTCAAACTCTATAGCTTAACCATCTTCACATGTACATCTCCTTCATACAAATTTTCTAGCTTCATCCACATCTCATGAGTTGTCTTCAGATATAACACATTTGTCATTTAGAAATTTGTTAGAGCACTCATCAAAGCTTCCATAGCTCGAACATTATTCTCAGCCTCTTTAATCTCATCAGTAGTGGAAGGACAATTCTGAGAAATAACATATCAATTCGTTGTAATTTTCCAGAAGGGTTCACCAATACACTTCAAATGACACTCCATCTTAGCCTTCCACAATGAGTAGTTTGTTCCATCGAATCTAGGATTGTCCTTCTTGTATGATGCCATCTCGGATCACCTCAATCGAATCTAGGATTGTCCTTCTTGTATGATGCCATCTTGGATAACCTCAAGCTTTTAAACTTCTTTAGAGGAACTTGCTCTTATACTAACTGTTGGAAAAACAAGGACAGATAACTAAGAGAGGGGGTGGATTAGTTGTCACAGAGTAATTAAACTTTTTCAAAATTTACTTAATTAAATCTCAGATCTGATGAATGAATAGTAAACCATGCACAAAAAACACATCAAAAGCACATAGAACACCAAGATGTTTTTTACGTGGAAACCCTGTTAGGAGAAAAACCACGGTGAATGTTAGTCAACAATATTATACCTTGTTAAAAGTATAATGAAAAATAAAGGGAATTCACATGCATTCAGGCACACTTCCTAGAGCTCACTGCTCAATTACAAGAGGGATCACTACCCAAGAAATATTTAGATTAAAACCATCTGGATTGTGAACTCATAAAATAGCTTCTCTAAAATCTTGATTACAGTTCCAGTTAAGCACATAAAACCTTCTTCACACTTTACTCAAACTTCTTCTCACTCTGCTCTGCAATCGAACGATTAGAACATTATTCACACATCTGCACTTTCTCTAGCATACATTCGCTCTTATGCACATACTAACTTCACTCAAACAATCACTCTTATATATTTGCAACATCAACAACCTAGTCGGCCAGAAATATGGAACATATTTTCAATGTCTGCCCAATTTTACAAATAAATTTTTAATGTGGATCAAACACCATTGGCTAATATCATGATGAGACCAAAGAAAATATCCTCAAGCATGCTAAACATTCAAATTTTAATCTCCTAGGATCCACAACACGTTGCAACCACCATGTCGGCCAAGAACATGAAAACCTGAACATACCTAGAAAAAATCTTCGGCCATGAGCACACCAATGAACATAGACATGCAACAAAGATAGAGAATGATCTAGAAACTTCTGTGAGCACCAAGAAACAATAGAGAAATATCTTCAGCAATTAGAAGTACTAGAAACACATAAACTTCAATCAGGAACACTGACTGAGCCCACAAAATACTATCAAAACATAGATCTTCATGACTCGAACAAGTCTTCATGCAGGCCTCTGAAACTTCCGGTGGATGAACTAGATACTCTCATAAATAAACCCTTTAGTCCACATCAGTTGATCTTCAATGTATAGAACAAGACATGTCCATGACCTTCATAGTTCCACAGTGAACCTGGAACCCTTTCTTTAACAATTTTTTCAATATCCTCAACATATAGAGCCTTCAATACATCTAATGCTAATAGTGTTGACATCAATGACAACCACAACATCCAATAGAAGTAAGAAGGGAAAGCAGTCTGCTTTGGTAGAGAAGAATGAACTGATAAAGAAGATCGACAAAGAAGAGATGAAGCAAGAGATGAATAAGATATGGAAGAAGAAAAAGGAAGAAGAACCTGAAAAAATGATGTGTTTGTTCCCTCATCCGGTATGGAAAATTCCTCTGGGAGGGTATGTGCAAGATCATCATGGAAAAAAGAGGCCCTTAAGTGGTGATGAAAATTTAGAAAAATTAGTGTTAGGCAACTTGATATAAAAATTTGAATAAGTTATCTATATTATTTCAAAAATATGTAAGAATATAATCTGTAGCACATTGAATGTAGTTTCTAAACTACTAGGTTTATTTAAAAAATAAATAAAAAACTATTTGGTGAAAATTTGAAATTTCAATGCAATAGCACTTAAATTTTATGGAAAAAATAAGTAGGTGTCTTTCTGACCACCTAACCACAATAAAATGATAATATTTTTTTATAAGATTTTAGATATATGTAGAGGACTCTTGTCCCGATGTGATGCATATTTTTTGTAATTTTTTTCTAAGTAAAAAATTAATTATGAATTTTTTATTACAACTTTTAAAAAATATAAAAACTTGTATGTCTGACCACCTTAACTTGGTCAAAACTTCATGAAATTTAATTTTTTTATCCCTATAGTATGTGAAGCATAGAGTGTGACACATGTTTGGGATTCAAAAAATGTGATACCATTTGAAAGCTATAAATGTTTTCCAATCAGCCTATCAATCAAGACTTTAGTCATAATTCAAATAGAAAATGAATTATAATAATTATTTATTAAATTCAAAGTAAAGCATAATTTATATTGGTGGAATGTTGAGAATCTCCTTTAAAAATCCTTTTCATTTCATCAATTTTGGGTAAAAAAATGTTGTCAACCACATACCCTACACATACCCATCATATTGACACTTTTTGGCTCATCATGATCTTGCACATAACCAAGAATTAGGCCTATCATGGTCTTAGAGGGAGCATTATCAGAAAATTGTAAAAAACCCTTGGATGAATTGTGTGTTAGAGGTTGGCACGAGGATGGAATGTGAAGAATGATTAATCAAAGGTTTTGGAAAAGGAACCAGAAGAAAACATGTTGACATGATAATTTGTGGATCGAATTAGGGTTTTCTTTATTCAGAAGAATATTTTTAGCAGCTTTTTGATGTATGCCGCATTTAATGCATTTTAGGGAAAATAGATGGTGTATAAGATAAAATTTGTAATCCTTTTGATTAGTTGAGAATTTGAAGAGTTTGAAAAGTTCCTTGGAGCAATCTCGAAGTGATCTAAAGCATTTCTAAAGAAATTTGAAGAAACTATTATGAATACATAGGAAGTATTATTTAGTCTGCGAAGGAAAAGAAGTCTTGATTGAACATTAATGAATTCAAGAAAGTTAAGCACAAAAATGGACAGAGGATCGAGTGGTGACATTCCACTCAAGATGAAAGGATTTGAATTGGAATAATTTTATCATAGGAAGATGAATGAAATGGAACTAGGGCTGAAGGAAAATGAATTACATAGCATAAAAACCCTAGGAAGTGATCGAAGTGATTACTGGCTTATGCAGTATTGGGGATCTCCCTGGAAAGAAAACCATGAAATACAAAGATGTGGAGGAACTTACTAGCATTAATAAAGAACCTTAAGCCCTATTGATAAACACTCTTGAGGATTCCGTTGTAAGGTATGTTGCATATGGCATTCCCTATAAAATATATTTCAAAAATATGAAGGGTCGACATCGGCTATTGCTATATATATTACACATATGATGGTTAAGGAAAATAGGCCGTTTGATTTGTGTAGCCTATTACTTGAAAATCTATCTGAAAATTCTTGAATGTCATTGGTTGAGGGCTATCCCTTTTGATTTGGATCTTTGCTTGAGTGCTTGGCCTTTTACTTTTTCAACTCCCTACCAGGAAGAGAAAATGTAGTGTGGGAATCTAGTATTCCTATTGGAAAATAAGTCTACAGATACTTGGAATTGTTGGCAGATAATGTAAGTGATTGCAAATAATATTTCACATGATCCTTAAGAACAAATGTATGCTACGGTATATCGATTCAGTTTCAAATGGTTCATCCTCTAGTAATAGAGGATTGGAAGTTGTCATTGGTGAGTCTCCTCCGAAACTAAAAAAGAGGAATTTAACTATTGTAACGGGTGTCCCAGAAGATAAGAATGAAGAATAATTTATGTCTAGATATGATACAAAGGATATACAAATGTTACTAGATAAGGGTGAGATGAAGAAGATTGGTGAAATGTGGAATGCATGCTCTCTGATTGAGAAAATTAAAATTGATGATGTGCTAGTTGATTATTTGTTGAATAAAGGTGTTTTGGTTTTAGATGTGTCAGATTCTTTACGAGATGATCTTGTAGAGATTGTTGAAGAGAGAACATTGCTAGAAGGACCCAAAGGACATAAATTCAGAGCTATGCTTGAAAGGTGTAACAAAGCAAAGAAAGTACTATCTAAACATATGAATGAGACAAAAGAATGCATCAAAGAAATATCTGACATTTATAGGTATTGTCTCTAGTGGCTGGCAGCTATTGATAATTTTAGAAGCAGGATTGAAGCTATTGAAGCTGAGATGAATAGTATTGGAAAGAGCTTTGATTTCTTCAAAGACAGGGATGGAAAATAGAGAATAAGAGTTTTGAGATCTACAGGTAGAATTGTTGACTACTCAAAGGAAAAGAGAAGATATGGTTAGAATGTTCTAGTTGGTTAAGGAAGTTGCTGAGGTCTGGTTAGATCATCTCTCTGGAATCCTCTCTCATGCTAAAAAATTGTGAACGATTATGTCTATCTTCTGATCAAACATCCTCCTTTACGCAGTTATCTTTGTTGGAAGGTATGAGTTCAAGAATGAATTTGGTTGTATTTTCCTAGAAAAGAATTCTTCCAATCATAAGAGAGAGGTATAAGAAAATATTTCATGTAAAAAGTGTCATTCTTATTTAAATGTTTGAAATGGGAAGCTGGAATTCTTGTGTCATCATATACATCTTACCTTTTTTATCACCCTTTTCCATTGATTTTAAAGGGGGAGAGAGTTAGAGTATAAATTTATGGGGAGAGAGACATGAGAGCTAGGAGAATGTTGTGTTTTGAAAATTTTGGCACATGTTGCCATCAATGACAAAGGGGGAGATTGTTGGAAGAATGAAGAAGAATGGCCATCACTACAGTTTTGTGTTTTCATTGATGTAACCATGTTGTGACTAAGTTAGTGCTTGATCTAGTATTTTGGTTTGGTATCTGAATCGGTATTCAAGTTGCCCACTCTAGTATTCTAGTCCACAATCCTGCATAGTTGATTCTTGTTGCTTGTGATTTTGGGAAATAGTTTATGATTGCTAAAAGCATGTATGTTTAGAATCTCTTGTGCTCTAGTGCTTGTATGACGTATTGACATTATTATGTTGATTACTTTTTGCAATTAAGTCTATTTTTGGCTGACTTCTTGGATAAGTCATGATATGGTGAATTATTTTTTCTTATGTGGATATATGTGTGACCTATCTTATGTCCCTGCTGAGATAGTGTAGTGTGTTGGATGTTTGGATTTCCTTTTGGCAATATTTTGTGAATGCTTGTAGTTGACATGTTGGTATTTTTTGATAAACGAGCAAATGCATCTAATTAGGCCGACCTAGTTGATGCTTGCAGATGAATCAAGTATATATATTGGACATGGTTGAAGATTAAACAGTGTAATCAATTAAACAGTAGTGAATGTGAAATTGAAGAAGAGAAAAAATGATGAAGTGTGTTAAGTCAGTCTATTGAGCATCATTGGAACGACAACAACACTTGGTAGGTGCACTCTTTTTAGTTCATTTTGGCTGTAAAGCCCAATTTTTCTTTGTAATTTTTTTTGTAGGCAGTGAACCTCCTTGTAATCAGTGAGCTTTTGTATCTAGAGAGTGAGTCCTTTTCAGGTAGCAATCCCTTAGCAGTGAGCCTTATACATTTGGTTTTGGAACTACTTTATATTGTGAGTTAATCCTCACCTTGGTTTTTCCCTCATTAGGTTTTCCACGTAAAATATGGTGTTCATTGTGTTGATTTTACTTTCTTTTATCTACATTTCATGTTCATACCTAATAACAAAATAGTGTGGTTGTGAAGCTAATAAGTGTTTAAATTTTTCAATTTGAATTTGGTGACAACTGATTCACTCCCCCTCTCAGTTGTCTTGTTCCTTTTAACAATAATGTCTTATTTTTGCCTTTGTAGAGTGAAAAAATTATTCTATAGATCTGTAATGGTAGCTCAAGAGGTATGATCTCTATCCTTTTTCAGATCAATGGTATTGGAGGCATTAGATATTTTTGACTCAATAGATTCCATTAAGTCCTTAATGCCTTAAGTGGCATCTGGCCACCTCATATAGTACAAAAACAAAGTTTTAGCCTCATCTTCACATTCTTCCACTTCCTTAAGACATTTTCCCTCTCTGCTATGTGTTGATGCACATCTATCTTGTAGCTCAAACAACCTCTTCTTTGCAGGCCTTGATTCCACTTTTTCAGTCGGTTCCTTTAGACCAAAGGCATACTCCTTAAGAGAGTTAGCTAAAAACTTGAGATTTTCTACAGGAGTTAGAGAATTATCAATTTTTGTACCAAGTGAGTGCAAGATCATGGGGGTCCAAATAGTGGTTGATGACTTTTTTTATTCGAATTTGATGAAATGAAAAGGTTTTATTGAGCATTTTTTTATCTTTCCACTAATATAAGATATATCTTATTTGGAATTAAATAGATAATTATAGTTGATTTTCTACATGCATTCTGACTAAAGTCATGATTCACAGGATGATTCAAAAACATGTATAGTTCTTAAAAAATTTAACATAAATTTTGAATTCAAAAGATGCAACACATTCTATGCTTCTGATACTCTAGAATTAAAAAAAGAATAAAAAATACATTTCATAAATTTTTTACCAAGTTATGGTGATCAAACAAACAAATTTTAATATTTTAAAAAAAAATTAATAAAAAATTTCATAACTAATTATTTACATGAAAAAAAATTACAAAAAAAATGTGGCACATCCAGGCATGCGTCCTCTACTTATATTGAAAGTTTCAAAAAAAATCCATTTATTTTTTCTTGTACTTAGGTTGGTCAGACATACAGTTTATTTTTATTTTTTCTTGAAAATTTAGTACTACTACATTAAAATTTTAAATTTTAACCAAATAGATTTATTTTTTTCTAAAAAAGGACTAGTATCATAGAAACTGTATTGAATTTTCTACAAACTTTTTTCTTACATATTTTAAAAAATTATGCTAATAACTTATTCAAATTTTTATGTCATGTTGCCTAACTCTATTTTTCTAAATTTTATTGCCACTTAAGGGCCTAGTTTGGAACCCCATGATCTTGCACTGACCCTACCGTGAGTAGCATCCTATAGAGACTTGACAACTTCATTGATCAATTCCATCCCCTTCTGATGTGTTTCAATTATCCCTTTTCTTCCAGAGCCATGAAGGATGTACTGAAGCTCCAATTTTTGAATTGGTGAGATCTTTTCTAGATCCACACTTCCTTGATACATTTGGAGTTGTATAAACTAGGAAGGAATTTATGGTTGTAACCTTGTCTACTTGGACAAAAGACCCTTAAGAGAATTACCAGAAGATTCTCTAGAGGACTTGGGTAGCTCAATGGTCTTTGTGCATCTTCTTCATTCTTTTAAACCTTAGACTCTTCTTCATTCTCTTCTTCCTACTCTTTACCAAATGGATTTTTATTTTACTTGTCTTTATCTTCATCCTCCTTATCCTCATCATCTTTCTTATTTTTCTCTTATTTTTCTCGTTGTTCCTATTCTCCATCCTCATTCAATTATCTTTATTTTCTTTTCTCGCATCTTTATTTTGGTTTTCAGAGTCATCCTCGGCATCATCATTAGCATCATCCTTTTCTTTATCTTTCTCTACACTCTATTTTTCATCATTAGCACCGATGGGCTTGTTAATATCTTTCAAAGGAGTAGAAGTCTCTAGAGAAGATTTTGTTTCATCAACCCATGGTGGTGAGTATACCACATTCTCTGTATCAAATAATGGTGTTTCTTTTGCAGTATGAGCATCTTTGTATTTTTCTTCAAAGACTTCTTTCAAAACTAGTAAATTTGTATTAAGAGGAAGACTTTCCTCTATATCACCGACCTTTTATTTAATATGCTTCTTTTCTTCAGCAGTACCAATTGATGAAGTAGTTATCATCCCAAACTTCTCTACTATATCCCTAATAGCTTTCACTGTTTCTTTTAAAAGTTTTTTTTCTTGTTCCTTTTCTCTTCCCATAAGAATGGTGACTCTCTATTTGACTCTGAATTCTTTGCTATATACCTATATCAAGGTAGCTTTGTCATTCTCAAATAGGGAGGATCAAATTTCCTCCAAGGAATCAGATTTCATCTTATCTTTAGCTTCAATAGCTTCATGCATTCTTTCTACCAAGGAATCCCACACAACTTTGGGAACCTTTTTGATATTACTCATTTTTTCCTCTAAAATAATAATATACTAAATGATTGCTTCAATGATTATTTTCATATCTTCTTCATCCACTTAATATAGCTTTGTAGTATCTTCGAACAAATCATCATATTGTAAAATATTACTAACCAAAACATCTAACTTCATCAGATTACGAGCTCTTACTGAAGGAGATTTTGTCTTCTTTTTCTTTTTCTCTGAAGAGCCTTCCTTTGAATTTTTCTCCTTCTTCATTTTAGGCCTCTTATGAATATGTACAATGAAAGAATATTTTCTCTTTCTATTTCTTCTTCTTTGGAAGTTTTCACAATGTCAACTTTTGGCTTCTTAGCTCTAGTGCTTATCTCTTATGAAGTACCTTCACCACTTGTAGTAGCATTGCTTCTTCTCTTCCTTGTTATCTTTTCTTCATGTTCAAGCCCAAGCTCAATCTATTCTTCAACCACAACGTAGATTATTTTCCTTGAATGATTGTTTCTTCTTTCTTCTTCTAGAGACATTATTCCTCTTGTTACTCCTTGTGCTATGTCTGAAGAGTGTGGTGACTTCTTCAATTACCAAGGAACTAGGCTCCACCTTCTTTCCTTTTGGAGTAGCTCCAAAGGACTTAGGTAATGTAGAGGCAAGGGTGGAAGTTGTTCCTCCTTATCTCCTTTGTACAAAGGACTCACTAGCTATTCTAGCTTCTCTTGCTCTAGCCTCCTTGATCTCTTTTTCAATTCACTCTACTTTCTTCAAATGTGAAAATGTGATTAAAATTGACTTAGAAACTCACTTTATATATTTTTTTATTTTCCCTAATTCGACATTAAATGATTCAATCTCCAAAAAGTTTATAAACCCTTCATTGATACATTGTAAACCCTAAAATACTCCATATTTATTCAGATTTGCATTTTTTTTGTTGGTTTATTTTCCAAAAGCTTAAGCATACAAATTTACACCATATATCTTTGTGTCACTCCTTGACACCACATATTTTAAGGGGTTGTTATATTTTTTTGTTATTGCACCCCCTAAGCCCATTCCTAGGTTTAATTTTCAAGAGAATTATCTGCACTAGAGGGAGGCACAAATACATCTATGTTGTCAGATCCTCTTTCTTTCTCCAAATATTCTTTATATCATTCTTTACTTTAGTAGGATCAATTTTCTTCATAGTTTCCTCTTCCCTAGATTAGTTTCCCTTCCATTCTTACTTCAATAAAATCTTAACATGTGTCCAAGTTCATTGCAACTGTAACATAAAACATTTTTTTACCAAACTGACCTCTTGATCTACAATGGTTAGCCTTATGTCCAAATACATCGCATGTATAATAGTAACCATTGAATGATTGAACCATTCTACCAACATTATATATATTCACCATCTGATTTATGCACTCAATAGCTCTATGTCCAAATTCCTTGCATGCAAAACATTATTTGAAGAAGGATCCAACATTATGATTCATTCTACTTCTACACTCTATTGCCTTATGCCCAAATTTATTTCATGAAAAAAATATATCTTTAAAATATGGGTACCTTTGAGCATTTGGTTGACTGATAGGGGTCTTCTAGCATTGCTTCTTTTATTTCTAATTTTTTTGTCATTTCCTTGAGTCTTCTCTTGATTGTCAACCTTGTTAGGGGTTTAATTTTCCTTTGATCTTTCTCCTTCTTCAAGTCCCAACCCTCCTTTATCTTTAGATGGTTTTTTTCCTACAATTAGTTCATCAAGCATTGCAGTACTTATTTTTATTTTTTCCTCATGAACTCTTGCTTTTTCTAGATTTGATCTCAGAGTTACCTCTTCTTGTTCAAGTCTTATGGATTCATTAGTCTTGGTTTGTACTATTGCATTTAGACATTTCTCCATTCTTTTATTTTCTTCCACTTGTACTTTTAGTATGGTGATATCTTCATTTGTTTGCTTCAGTTGTTCATTGACTTCCCTATCTCTTTCTCTGAATTTCTCAATTTTTTCTCTCAAACTTTTAATGCATTCATTTGCTTCCTAGAGATTTTCCTTTAGATCTTTGTTTTCACCTTCAAATCTATCAAATATTCAAGAGAAACTTTTAGTTCTTTATTATCATTCATGCAATAATTTTCAGTAATAAGATTTAAAAACTCTTTATCAACCATTTGTTCACTCTCTAAGATGTTCCTCAAGTTGTTAGGCTTCTCACAAGGAACCATGCTCTGATACCAATTGTTGAACACCTAGAATACTAAGAAGGGGGTGAATCAGTACTCTTAAACCATTTGATCATAATCTATCCAATCACTAAAACATATCTAACTACAACAATGAATAAAAGCATGAAACAATCTCAAGATCACATGACACATGAACACTAGTATTTTTATGTGGAAAACCCAAAATGGAAAAATTGTGGTGAGGATTAGCTCACAATATATAATAATTAGCTATAAAATATTACAGAGGCTCACTGCTAGGACACATTGTCCAATAGGGCTCACAACCACAAAAAGATATATACAAAATAAAAATAGCCAAATAGCAAGGATGTGAACTAATACAAAATGCACCTTCCATGTGTTGGATTCAATTCCTTCGAAGCTCTTAATACAAAACAATGCTTTGATTTATAGTCACTCAATATGTACAATAGTAATGTTATAGATTTGATCATGTACATATAAAACTTACATATTTGCATCTCATAACACATGTCACCTCTAAAATCTCATAAATGTCTTGCATATATACCCAATACATCTGCATACATCAATTAGGTCAACCTAACTAGATGTAGCCCTATATTAAATCAAAATTGCCTTTTTTGGCCACATATGTGAATCAAAAACATCTTCACACTCAAATAAAATGTGCAACACTTAATTTAGGTTGGTGTATTAAAAGAAAAAGTATCCCTTTTTCCTACATTTAGGAGTAATTAACAATTAATGAGCCTAATGTTTCCTTGATTTAATGTTGTAATGTGTTTTACACATTTACATTGAGTCTAGGTCACTTGTTAATAAAATAATCTTGATTGTGCCTTATCTATGGTGTTGTAAAGTGTTTTATTACACTTTCACACTAATCTAGGATTTCATTAATTAATTGAGGTTAATTGAGGTTAACTTCCCCCTTTAATTCAAATCTAATCCTTATTAATTGCATTTTTCAGGGATCTCTCCTAACAACCATTAATAATATGGCATGACATTTACATTGGAAAAGTTGAAGTCCTAGAAATTTGTACTAGGACCCATTCACCACTTTGGGTGAATGAGTCGTCCTAACCTAGGAAACCCCTTTTTTCGCATATTTGAGGTGGGTTTTTGATGTTATTTCACTTCCCCAAAGCTAGGTCGTAGGAAATTTTGCTAGGACCCATTTTCCCAACGTGGTGAATGGGACCTCCTTACTTAGAACACCCCTTTTTGAATTTATTTGTGGAAGGATTTGGGTATGTGCAGGATCATCATGGGAAAATCAGGCCCTTAAATGGCAAAAAATTCAAAACAATTAGAGTTAGGCAACTTGACATAAAAATTTGAATATGTTAACTAAATTATTTCAAAAATATGTAATAATAGAATTTGTAGAAAATTGAATGTAGTTTCTAAAGTACTAGGTTTATTTATAAATAAATAAAAAACTATTTGGTGAAAATTTGAAATTTCAATGCAGTAGTACTTAAATTTTAGTGAAAAAATAAGTAGGTGTCTTTCTGACCACCCTAACCACAATAAAATGATAATATTTTTTTATAATATTTTATACATAAGTATAGAACCCATGTTTGGATGTGATGCATATTTTTTTGTAATTTTTTTCCAAGTAAATAATTAATTATGATTTTTTTATTACAACTTTTAAAAAATATAAAAAACTCATATGTCTGACCACCTTAACTTGGTCAAAACTTTATGAAATTCAATTTTTCTTTTTTTAATCCTATAACATGCAAAGCATAGAATGTGATGCATGTTTCAAATTCAAAAAATGTGATACCGTTTGAAAGTTATAGATGTTTTCCAATCAACCTATCAATCAAGACTTTAGTCGTAATTCAAATAGAAAATGAATAATAATTATTTATTAAATTCAAAGTAAAGCATAATTTATATTGGTGGAAAGTTGAGAATCTCCTTTCGAAACCCTTTTCATTTCATCAATTTTGGGTTAAAAAAAAGTCGTCAGCCACATACCCTAGAAATATCCATCGTATCACCACATTTTGGCCCATCATGATCCTACACATACCCATTTTAATGATTTTGATTCCTAGATATGATGTCGACTTGGATTATTTGAGTTTCTAGTTTAATCCTTAGATTTAGTATAAATATAAGGTTAATTTACATAGTTTCACCCATAACTTTTATGTGACTTTATGAGATCAAGAGCAAGAGCATTATATAATACCTCAAGAGCATTTCAAGGACATTCAAAGGTAGATTATTAATTTTTTATTGTAGCAATTGAAGGTCATATCATCATGTCAAAGACATAATGCATCAAGCATGTTGTTGGGCTAATGATATTAATATAGTATTGAAGATCCATTTGCAAGCATTGTTTCACATCTAATTCAAGATCAAGATCTACATTCTACTAGGCCACATCATGTTAGTTTGCAGATTTACATTCAAAGACATCTCCCAAGGTATTATCATTTCATGTTTCATGTTTCATGTCCTTATTTCATTGCTTCATCATTAGGTTTAATTACCTAAAAGGGGTTTGACCAATGAAAATCCCTATCCTCTAGTAATCAACAAGGTTTTCTCTTCTTTGATGTGTTTTTTGTAGGTTTTAGGTTGAAGATCAAGTGGAGAAAAAGATTGGAGCAAAATTCTCAAAGTTGAAAAGTTGTAATGTTGTCATCTACATTATAAGAACACAAAAATAAAGCTACAAATTTTTTTCAAACATTCAAGAGCTAAACACCGAGGAGCTAGAAGTGCAAACATCGAGGAACAAAACCCATAAGTTGATTTTTGAAACCCTAATAGGGATCCATTGGACACTAAAGGTGAATGAGTCCTTAGTGAGGCCTGAAACAATGCTCATCTAGAATCTAGAGTTGCAGCCTGAGAGAAACATAACCTAGAAAGCACTTTCCAGATGAAGACACTAAAATTTTTCCTAGGCCTATAGACTCTAATTCTTCATCATTTCCTCATTCATTCTTCATAATTAAATAATGTTAGTTATTTAATTATTTCCTAAGTTCATAAGTTGTCTAGTAATTAAATAATTTTAATTATTTAATTAATTCATTTTCTAACTTTATTTCTTCTTTGATTAATTAAATTATTTATTTTTTTATAATCCTTTTTTATCATTAAATTAAATAAATTTTATTTATGTAATTGCCTACTAATTTTTCATTTTCCTCCCATTTTATTATTTAATTCAAAACATCACATGTCACATGTCTTCTATAAATAAATAATAGTTTTATTATTTAATTATTCATTTAAATTTCTCCTACAACCTCATTTTTTGTGTCAATCTTATCTTCCACATCAAATCTTATCTCTTGAAATCTCATTTAATTCTAGTCCTTGATTGAATTATCTTATAATTCAATTGTAGTCCTTCATTCTTATCACTTGCCCTAAATTTACCCTAACCCTATATTTCATACTACAACTTTCATTCTTGGCCATTTATTAACACATCTTATTTACATTGACTCTCAACTCTTCATTCAAAATAATCTTTTCTATAAAAGACCCTTATCCTTGTCATTTTCAAATATCTAGTTCATATGCAAGTACATTCTACTAGAGTGAGACAATAATCTTCAATATTTTGATAGTCAGTGTCATAGGCTTATTATTGTACACTCAAAATCTAAGGGAAATTATCAAATCCAAGAAAATTAGAGAAGGGAAATGGAGGTGAATCATTGATGGCATGAAGACTTTATGGTGATATTGCTTTATCTTTCATGTTTTTATGCTTATTTATTCTCTATTGTTGGTTTAAGGTTTGTATTTATGCTTTATTACATTAAACTAAATTTTTACCTTATATTACATTGGTGAAAGCAATATGAATATAACAAGATTTTATAGAAAATCTAAGAATTTTTTGTTTTTCAGGACTACGATGCAACTGCAAGCTAAAGTGTCAAAACTGTTGAAAGGCAGTGTGATGCTACTGCTATTTGGAAGGCCGCAACTACTTTAGCATTAGGTATTTTACTTTTGGCTATTTTATTTCATGTTTTTGGTTTAGATCTTGGTTATTAGTCATCATTTTTGTCATCTAACATTAGTTTAGTATCATATTACTTTATGGTTTAGTCAAATTTGTTGGTTCCTTTTGTTTTTTACTGCTATAGGTTTCTGTGACACATCTAAATAGGGAAACAACACAACTTCTTGAGACATCATTGCATCTTTAGTTTGCATTCATTTTTGGATTTCCCTTTTCTTTTTGGTTTCTAGTCTTAGGATTCATCAGTTAACATCATTGTCATATTAGTTTGGTTGTTGGTTTGGTTGAAATTATTCATTTTTATTGTGTTTTTGTAGTTTTGCACTGCAACTACTTAGGGAAACAACGCAATCGCTTTGACCTTAACCACACATCTTTGTGACGTAGTTGCCATCCCGAGAGCCATAGTTAACAACTTTTGAGACACATTTTCTAAGCAAGAATTGTAAGTTATAGTGATACAACTACCTATTGCTAGAATCTTTCAATTTTCTTAGGATTTCTCAATTCTATTTTCTTGCATTTGGTAGAGTAGGAATTTTTTGATACTAATGTTTGATTTGTAGCTTGTGGAATAGGTGGAGAGGATCCATTTCACTTGATCTTGCTAACTTATTTATCATGTTTAATTTTCATACACTCATTGGTCTAAAATTAACCTTGTATTTACATGTCGTTGGGCTTAAAATTTTAAAAAAATTACATTTCTTCACTCTTTGGGACTTAAAATTGACAAAAAACTTGCATTGAGTGTGTTTCTCACATTTGGATTTGGGATTAGAATGAACAAGTCTCTTCATTGTATTATGGTTTGTAACTTGTCCTAGGGTGTGTATTCTCTTCTCTCACACCATTTGGTGATCTTGAGAATCCAAAGCATCTTTTAGACATTTGCATAATCACCCACACATTTGGTTTTCAAAATTTTCTTTTTAAAATGAACATCATGCGAGTGCGAGAAAAAGGTGTTGTGTATGCTCTCTCCTTGCGCTTCATGTGATCTTGGAGATCAAAAACAACATACTTATCTTGCTTTTATCGCCCTTAGAGGACCTTCCTCCCAACCTTTTGGTCTGCTATAAAAATAATTGTGATTGTTGGGAATGTGAGAGTAAATGGTGACTCCCTAACGCCCCCAGGAACAATTGCTAGACCAAAAACCACTTCCATAAGAGAGAGAATGGCAAGAAATCTTGGTTAACAATTCAAGATTGATTAATGGTTGAATTGATGCAAATGTACATGATATGCCTTGCTTATAAAGGAAAGGTTGAGAGATAGGATTAGACAAGATAGCTCAGACAGTTGTTATCTCCATTCCCAAGATTATTTAATTAATTATTTAATTTTTTTGGAGACTTCTAGAAAGGAGTTAGTTGTCCAAATAATTATGTAATTAATTAATTGATTCCTCTAGAGACTTCTAGAATCTAGTTAGTTAGGTTTGTTAGAGTCTATTTAATCTGAGCCATTGATTGACATTAAATCATGACCATTGGTTTTCCAATGAGAAAAGTATAAAAGGGGATCAATGGGTATTTGGAGAACACACTCCAGAAATACTTGCAATGATAACAAGTAGATTTGCAGTGAGAGAAATTAGTCTTGCAATGATAGCAAGGGTGCAGTGATAGCATTGGGGACAGCAATAGTGGAATTTCAGTAGGAGAAATTGAGGGAAGAATTTCCAAAGAAGATTATTGCCAGAGCTCTACCAGTAAGAGATAAGCAATTTATGTATCTCTTGATTTGCTGAAGATTAATAAAATTCCTCATATTTAGTACTAGTTTTCCCTTCGGGGTTTTTCCAGGGACAATTTGTCCAAAAATAGTATGTTCATTGTTGTGCATCTTTTCTTCTCTAATCCAAAGATGCCAAAATTAGGGTCCCAAGAGCCTTGGGGGATTAAGACGCCCTAGGTGGTGTTTTAGTCCCAACCAAAAAATCAAGGACACACCAATGTATCCATTAAATTAGCATTTATACATTGGAGAATGTCAGGATTAACCAGAAAAATATGTCATTCATAGCGATTGTCGACATAAAATAGAACCAATTAAGCCATAACGAAGCATAAATAAATCAAGGTGAGCCCAAAAAAGTGTGAAAATGCAAGGGTATGCATTTTACTACACTACAAAAGGAACCTGATAGAATAGTGAGCATAGCTTCAAATCTACAAAGATTTCCAGTCTCAAGCATTATTCAACATAGCTACAGCATATCCAAGTATTTCCCTTGCTTTGGTTTTCAAGAAGCAATAAATTTATGTGAAAACCATGTTGAATGGTTTTTTTTTTAAAATAGTTCCCTAGTAAGTGAATTGAGAACTGATAAAGGGAATGGTAGTGGTAATTTTACATAATTCTAAGATATAATATTATGATGAAGCAGTATTCTTATCTTTGAAATCTTCCCATTAGAAGATCCAAGGCATAGATATATTTGATTCATGTATTTTTTTAAAATCATGATTAAATCAAGGAGTAAGGCAGTGAATGATCAACTATGAAGTTGATATTTGAGGTTTGTGAAGGGGTATAAGAACATGTATCATTCCTTTGTATTTCCTTGTGGAATTTCAAGTGGAAACATGCAAGGCGTGTGGCCTTTGCCATGCCATCAAAGAAAATTTTCTATTGAGAAGTATAGAGCATTAAATTTTGATGTTATTCTTGAGGTTTCCCAAACTTCGTTCTTAATAATGTTAGGGAAAATTTTCCAAAATTCATAGGGAAAGGTTTTGAATCAGCTTATAGACAATTTCATACATTTATAGATTTGATAAGAGATTATGAGGTAGATCATGAAGATGTGATCATAAAGTTTTTTTTTCAATCTCTAGAGGAAGATGCTATAGATTGGTTTCATGCTTGGCAATATGTTCTATACATTCATGGAATGAATTCATGTTAGCATATATAGAATAGCTTGGTGAAATAATTAATCCAAGTTAAGTAAGGAGAAAACTCATGGAAATTCAAAAGGATGACAATAAGTAAGTCCCAACTTTCAACCTCATATTTGCAAAAGAAATAAGAGATATTCCTAAAAATATGAGACTGACTAATGCAAAATGTTTGGTTGTATATTTGGGTGAATTTGATGAAGAAATGAGTTATTTGTTGAGAGATAATGAACCCTTAACATTGCATCATGCATATCAAAATTCCATGGACATTGAAAAAAACTTGAGGTACTCAATGATGAAGGGCTATATGGCTGCAAGTGTCAGCTACTTTGGCACACTCCATACAAAAGAAACAAATAATAGCAATAATTGACATAATACAGATGTACTGCTACTATTTTGATTTCTCCATTATTAAACAAGGTAATTAACAGTGAATTGCAAATTGAACATCAACAAAGCTTGAGCAACACTGATCAAATGTCCTTTTTTAAGGAATTGTTTACAATTAAGAGATAACAAGGTGAATCACCATATGACCTATTTGCAAGGTTTTTAGATGCCTTGTTGTAAATTCCCAAGAAGTTCAAACCTAATTATTCAGTGTGCATTGACTTATTTTGTGAAATCTTTGAGCCAAGGCTTAGTGCCCTGCCAAAAGAATTGAAGCCTCAAGGTTTTGATTAGATGTTCAATTGGATAAGAATTGTTGAGGAAGCCAGGTGTGATCATGCACAAAATATGAAATCTCAAAGTGTCCATAGTGATTTCCCTATTGAAAATAATCAAAGGACAACTCAAGCAAGTGAAAAAGATAAATCAGAAAATGGACATATGTCTTGTGGTATGGGTGAGGACAATGATTATAATCAATTTATAGATCTAGCCCATGTGCAATTTAGTACATTGGTGATGAGGATGATGGTACATTTTTAAGCATTATTGTGGTCTCACCACAAGTCAGTAGTCAAGGCATGGAGAATGAAAGTTCGAGTATTCATTTTGAACATTACTTGGGTGATGATAAGTTCCCTTGCAATAATGATCAAGGGGAAATTGAGGTCTCTGATTACCTTTCTAAAGAACATAAATCTTTCTATGTTGATGATTTGGAAGCATTTTCTTTGCATGAGGGATACAATGATACTAATGCTCATGAGGTTTTTCCCTTACAAATGAATAAACAAATTTTGAGTGATGGATACCTGGAGTGCAATCCAGTTGTATCACAGATAGAACATGCTACTCTTGTGAATGATAATGAGTTTGAAGATAAGAATGTATGTATTCAATATATTGAGTCTAAGCACAGTGTTTAAAATAATGAAAACTATGTTGCTAGCCAATAAGATCATGTCCTGGTTGCTCCTGATTGTCTATATAAAGCATAAGTGGAATGTCCAAGTTTTGTGGATAAAATGGACATGATTATTTTTGACAAAGAATGTGTCGATGAGAAAAGGGATGAAGAAGCTTGTTCAACTGCTAATGAAAAAAATTCAAATTACAAGGATCCTTTCACATTCGAGTCAACATGCTTATCAATTGATGGGGCACCTAAATTCCTTGATGTTGACCATGTTAACTCTGAGTTATTTGAGTCATCTTTTGAAACATTTTGTTTTGAGTTTGATAATGATTTGAAGATTGAACTTGACCATGTTAATGAACCTGAAATGGAGGTATTTTTTGATGCATGGGATGGTATTGACAATACTATCTGTGGTGATGATCCTGATCTAAATAGGAGCAAAGGCACCATAGGTTTTGGTGAATTTCTTCTCCAAAGTTGTAGAGAATATGAAAATTTAACTAATTTACACTGCTCATACGAGTATGAACACCAGTTTGAAAGGATGCTTGTGTATGAACATTTTTTGTGCATTACACACGATACTTGTATGACTGGTATGGGACAAAAAGCAGATGATGATTCTAGGGTTTTGTATAAAACTTCAAATGATAATTCTGAGATATCAAAAGTGGAATTACAATGTCACTTCAAAGGGTCAAGATGTATGTTACTGGATGGGAATCCTAAAAAGGGTATGTATGAGGGTTTTTATTTTGATTTTTAAACTAAATCTAATATTAATCCTTATGATGTTAACAATCAAATGGAATTTGAATGTTTTAAACTTCTAGACTAGTTGGATGAGTATTTGGTGGAGTATGATAGCGAACTAAATGTGTTAAAATATTAAAATCATTATGGATTTTTGTTGATGTCTGATTGTAGTTTTCACTTAGACAAAGCTAATGATGACAATGGCAAGACTAAACATAGGGCACTGAAGGTTAATTGCAATAGTCTCAATAGGGTTAGTTGTTGGACAATTCATGATAGTACTTTTAGGCATGGCTAGCTATAGATAGTAGAAAATAGGTTTTTTGATAGAGGTAAAGAATGGTCTAAGTTTTGGGGGGCTTGGGGCTGCCAATTAAAAATGAAGCCTATTGAATTATAGAATGCAGGCTAAATATTTGCACATTAGAAGGGGCTTCTAAGAAAATTTGATATGGGAAACACATTGTAAAGTCATATGTATATTGTATATATGTTGGGTTTTCTTTGGTTTGGTTCTCTTGCCTTGTCTAAGTAGGTCTTGGTTTTCGTTCTCTATAATTAGTCTGCTTCAACCTAAGATTCTTGGTTCTCAATCTATTATGGAGGAATAGACATCCCCAACAGGAGCCACTGATGGAACCCCTAAATATGCTTTGTGTTCCATCTCAAAATTCTAAAATAATTGTGTTTAATCCCATGTCTTTGGGCTTAGCGTTTTGATTTACTATCACTATTTTAGGGTTTATGTTGCTAGAACCCTTCATAAGTAATCCTTAAGCCTGCATCCTTGCCAATGTTCTAATTCACCATTGACTTCTGACTATCGGTTCTTAGTCATTTAAGTCATGACTTATGCCTTTTTCCTTGTTGATTAGCTAGCCCCTTGATCCTAGTTGTCCCATTTGTTTAACGTCATTGTATTTAAAACATTTCTCTATATTAATATGGGTTGAAATATGTCTAAAATTAAGTCAGGTCTTAGGTTTGGCTCAATGTTTCCTCTTTAACCTAAGGTTTCATTTTTAATCCCTTATGTCCCTCATCCATCGTGTGCCTAGTCGGGCCCCTCTTTTAAAACTAATGAATTTGGAATGTGCAGATTTTAGGTTTTATGGTGATCATTTGATCATCATGGGTGGATCATAGTCATTCCCCATGGCCCCGCTCTATTTTATTTTTCATCTAAATATTCCAACAGGCTGGCAAGCAAATGCCATGTGCCCTCTTCATTAGTGGGCCCAATACTTTTGAAAGAATGATGGGTAATTAATTGGTGTGATCAAAAGTAGTTGTTTAAAGATGTTCCTTCATCATGACCACTCCTTGCCATCTCGTCTGATTTTTTATTTTTTTTAAATAATGTCATCGGCTCACGGGCTATGTACATCTATCCCTTTGTGGAGGGACCTACTTGGTTTTAAATGCATCAAATAATATTTTATGAAGCAAGGAATGATGATTGATAGTGGGCGACGTGGGTCAATCTTGACCACTCCCCGCCATCCTGTGCGGAACCCACTCGTGCCTTTTATTTCTCAGTGGGGAAATGTGTGACCACCACATGGAGTAATTTAATAGGATAAAGGGACATTAGTAAAGGTGAAATATTAATAATATTTTTCATGAAGATATGAAGGTTGAATGGTGCAAAATAAGAATTGATTTCTTCTACATGTGTTTGAGGTATGATGGGTAATTTTTATCTCGACCATCATTTCTGTCAACTCGGTTTATACATGCAAATAGGTGGTTTGTGTTAGGGAAAGTACATGTTAGTGGATTTAAATCAAATCCTAATTGATCCCCATCTTCCTATTGATCAAAGGTACAAGTGGGTTAATTCTCACAGGCAAGCGAGAGATATTGACATGACAAGCTTTCTTCAATGCTAAGTGGATGATTAAGTGTGTAGACAAAGAGGATGCATATCCACATGGTATTTTCTGATTAGAAAAAGGTAGAAGGTGCATGCAGTTAGCTTCTTCATAATTAAATACATTGATTTTAATTATCTATCAATCCATCTTGACGTATGATCAATGGTTGAGATTCAAAATCAAGCAGTTGACTGTCATCTCGCTCGCACAAGCCTTCCTCAAGCATTAATGGTCAACATATTCAAATTGTTCGATATAATGATAGTTGGAAACCATAATTTTCTTTACAAATTGCAATTAGAAGCTGAAAAAATGAAAGATTAAGGTTTGAGAAAAGGATGGTGTGGAGAGCTGTAGAGTGAAGTTGTAGAAACATTGTGGATAGTTTCTCCTGGGTAAGTTGATATTTTTGTTTTTATATACCAACTTAGTATCAGTTGGCTGGTCTCAGGATTTTATTATGTGCTCTCTAGGTTTTAGTTACTTGGGATTTGTAGGGGTTGATTATTTGAAGGATTCCCATTGTTTGATAGGTTTTATATATAGTTGTGAAGTGTCTTTGTCCTACAAATTTTTAAGGTCTCTCTATACTTGGGAATTTCATAAGTTGTTACCATGAGAATGGGTAAGCCTAGTGACTTAGTGTGCTTGAATCCCAAGATGATGCACCTAAAATTGAACTTGGCACACCAGGAGCTCCTATAACACAAAAGGGAAGGAGGAGTTCCCATAATAAAACTAAGAAGGGTGGTATCAAGAGCAATTACCACCTGAGGAATAGATTTTTTGGTTGTGACCAGGGCGAGTCTAGTGGTAAATTAGCTAAGTCTTGTGGGAAGAGGAAGAATAAGTAAAGTCTTATGATTCTTACATGGGGAGGCACAACTATCCCATGGAGGATTCAGCTGGTCCTTTAAGCAATGAAGTAAACACTAACCCAGAGTATGGTTGTTACCTTATCACTTTGGTGGCACAAGAGCATTTTGACAATGGAGGGGTAGTATAATCTCCAATTTTAGCAAGAACATGGAGTGGGCATGCATACTTTGATTCTAAAGAATTAGATTAATACCTCGGTTCTATTTTTTTTTTAATGACACCTCCTCCATAGCGGGGGATCCAAATCTTTCAATGAGCTTATAATTTTTGTCTTTGATGCTAACCTAGAAACCTTTTTTGGCTGGTGTGAAGGAGAGGTGGTGGATATTGTTGCTTCGATTGTAAATATGTCTTTTTCAGTTACAATATAAGTTATTTCCTTAGGTGCTAATGGATAATCTTCTTTGATCAATGTGGATGAAGGGTTTTTGTGTTACTACAACTATGAATGATGCTTTTTGGAAGGTGGGTGGAGCTTCATCAAATGTTTTTTTTTGTCTTTTATGATTTCCTTCTCTTTGTGAAGGAAATTGTAACCGTCTGGGGAATCTTTGAAATAAAGGGGAAATGTATGTCAAATGTAAATGTCACATTAATTGTAATTTTCCTTGAAGCTTGATGCTCCCATATTCTATAAATGGGAATTTAGGGCCAGTTATTGTGGTCATTCTAGAATTGATCACATTGGAGATTGTAAAGGGTACACTAAACATTTTAGTGTTAATTCTTAGGATTGAGTCTGTTAATATGAATATGTAGTCCTGATAGTAGTATTGACAATATAGAACAAAATAGTGCAAGTTATGCACCATTTACTCTCCTATGTAATTGTTTTATAAACTATAAGCAATATAATCAAGGGTTATTTTACTTGTCTCTATTATTTTCCAGTGGGTTTATGGCTTTATTCTTGCTTATTAATTCAAAGAGTTGATGTAAATTATTGAATGAAGCTATATGTTTACATTAAATCATGTACTAGGGTGTTAGTAAGAAGTGATGGTTGAGATACAATGTTGAAGTACTGTAATGCAGTATCCTCAAGGCTTTAAGTAATGTCATGTGTGAAAATTCTATTGAATTATATAAATGTTAGAATTGACTTTGATATGAGGATGAGGCACTAGTCTAAGTGAGGTAGTCATGTTTCATTTTATTGGTTAATCCAACAATAAACCATTTATTAAATCAAAATTTCTAAAGCGGGTCACAATCGTGTTAGGTTTTACCTTTCTCGGGCGCTTAGTATGCATTGTTGTTAAGGAGAAACCAAATTCCTTTGATACATTCTGTTTGTTGAGCCTTAGATATGATAAGTATCTATGTGAACTTGCAATATTTATGATAAAATGGCATAAGAATATAATGTAAACATTATTAGGATCACCCTCCTAGGTTTCGTAGAGCCCAAAGAGAAGAAGTAGAGGCCTAATAATCCTTTACTTGTTTGTTGGCCAATCCTTTCCTTTAGTTATCATTGAATTCTAGAAAATTCATAGGTAAATGGTGAGATTAAGTTTGGTTCAAAAAAAATAACGGACACGAGGATGTCCTCATTCGTATAAATCACTTATAATAGTATCTAGATATAGAAACCACCAAACATTAATATGAATGTTAGTGATTGATAGAAATGTGAGTAGCTTGGATCAACATTGCTTTAATTTTTTTTAAAAATGTTAGAATAAAACACCACTAGAAGCCTTTCGAAGAAGCTAGGTAACTCGTATCGGTCAAAGTCCCTTGTTAAAGGGACCTTTTATAGAGGAATATTTCCTAATTTAGGATGTTTAATCATGGCTCTATGATAAATCCCTTAAATGTGTTCAACATTATGGGGATCTAGTTAGCATCTAGATGGATATGGAAATGGATGAAAAGGACTAGTCCTTAAGGCTTAAATGGATTTTTCTTCATCAATCAAGGCACCAACCAAACTTTTCCTATGAAAGTTCATATATTGTTGCATTAAAATGTCTCAATCAAATATACACAAAACTAAATGGGAAATGGAATTCATGTACTAATTTTTCCATTACAATTGTGTATGAGTCTTAGCTTGTCCAACTTGAAGTAAAATATGTTTTAGTAATAGGAACAAATCACATTATATCTCAACGGGGGACTAAAACCCTCTTCAAAATATTCTTTGATTTGGTTGAGTTTTGCTAGATAATATTGATTTCATCTTATGTATCATAAAAATTTGATTGTTCTAATGTTTTTAATTTTAGATTTCTAGAATAAAAATAATTTAATCTTTAATATGATATTGATTTTGAGATGAGGAAAATCCTTCAATATCCTATTATCCTCCAACCTCCTATGTAATTTGACTCAATTAGCCATGCTTATCTTGATGGTCATGTGGACTGAAGATAATGCATAAAAAGTATTCGTACTTTTGATATGTTATTTTTCAACCACGTTTTTCCTTTATGAGAAATGATTTCTCCTTTGTCAAAAAAACCTTTTTGAACATGTCAGATACCACTAATAGTAAATTTATTTATTGTAACCAATTAATGGATTTTAAAGGAAAACAATGTTCTTTCTATTTCAAACAAAAATGGAAAAAAATGTTGATTCAACTTTTTTTTATTGATCATATCCAAATGAGATAAATGTTGTAGCTTTTTGCAAACCAACTTCTCTAATAAACTATTCATAGTAATTTCTTTTTCAAGTATCACACCACACTAATGCTCTTATAAGCCTACAGTTAGCAATGAAGATCATATAAAAAATCCTTTTTCCATGTTTAGTTATGTATGTGATGGGTGCAAGAGAAAATAAAATATTTCCTCATAAGCTCACCCTCAAAGAAAATAAAATATGCCTAAAATTTGATGGTTTGTGGATCTTTTTTTCATTTTTAGACAGTATATTACAATTTTGAAATTTATTAGATGGTATAATTTGAATTTCTATATTCTTATAAAAATCTGTAGATGCCAATTTAAATTGTTAGTAAACCGAAAACTTATTATTAAAAATATAATATATTACTCTAATTTACAATATTAATTTATATCACAAAAATACATATTAATTTCAAATATTTTGAGAAAGATAAAATATAAAGATATTTTAATTTTGAAATATTTAAAGTAAATTGTTTTTAAATATTTTTAATGTCAATTTAAAAATTTAATTTTAATTATAATAATAAATTTAAGTGAAAGACATTCTTATAACCAAAACTTAATTCATCTGGCAGGCAGAGGTGACCGTCAAATTAGACGCAATCAATTTCCCATCACAAGAGCGCGGCATGTGATAAGGGAAAAAGTCTCATAAAATGAAATATCTTTTATTTAAGTTTAAAACAAAAGCACAGATATCACGATTAAAACATTGCAATTAAATAGGTCTGATATTTCCACTTCGAAAATACCCCCTGGAGCAGAACAATAAAAATGTCTTTTTCAATTCAAAGCTACAGTACAAGTACAAACACAGATGAGGTGAGAAGCATTAAACATCAATTGATTCTTCTGCAGTTCTTTCGAATCTCTCCTAGTGTTCCGGTAAGAGGTTTGATGTTTCCCATCCTCACCATTGCAGCGGCAAAATCTGTGAAAAAGGCTTGTTGATTGGTGCTGTATGTTGTCACCTGAGCATCAGCAGAGCCTCCATTAAATAATTCCTGATCGGAGTGGAAAAGACCTTTCCGAGATCTCAAATTTAGGTAATAATTATTGTCAAAAGCATTAGCAGTCGAGGAGTCCAGGGGTGCGAGGTTGTTGTCACCACTGCTGAAGGGACAATTTTTCTGCAAAGAAGCTGCAAATGCCTTGTCTATGTTGGATTCATTGTAGATCCGACTTCTAAAGAACTGACAACGGGATTGACCGATAGTGTGAGCTCCTACAGGTGCACATAAGGCTAAAATAATATTCTCCAATTAACAAAGCAGTATGGCTTGCTTTTCAACTAAAATAGAGGATAGTAAAGTAGCTTACCTGAAAGAGCGACCATATCCTTAGCAGACAGTCCTTGGGCTCGGAGTGCAGAGATAAGAGAAGTAAGGCTCGAAGTGGGGCCTGGAAGGTTGCTGTTTGCACCACTCAGACTAGCAGTCTTCGAATCTCGCCTTCCAAGCATCACTGCCCAGGTTGGCCCTCCCAACTAGTAATTGCAAACACAAATTTATAATGTCATTATGAGTTATATAAGCAACTACGAAACAATTTGTAGGCAAAAGTCAGGATTAATTACTTGGACAACAGAGTCGCGAGTGGCTACTGCCAAAATATCAGCACAGGATACAACCCCACTGCAAACCTTCTCGATTTGGGTCTTGATATTATCTATCACCTCGAATCCCCTGACCGAATTGGCATTGGCTCCAGCACTCTTCTCTCCTGTGAAAGTCGTAGTGTCGTCCAAGAGAATAGATCCATCGCAACCCTGCAAGGAACACTAGGTTAATATAATCGCAATGTACAAGAGAAGTGGTAGGAAGAAAGGGGGAAAGAAGGTATTACGTTAACAAAACAGTCGTGAAAGTGAAGGCGGAGAAGCGAGGCACCCATTCTGGCTTCTTGGGCCAGCGCTTGCTTTATTGCGGCTTTCACTATAGGCAATGCCTGCGGACACATCTTGTTGTAAAAATTTGGAGTAAGCTGAGCATACACTGCGCTCCAGCACAACATTGAAGCTAGAAAGGATAGTGATACCCAAGTCTTGTTCACCGCCCAAGTCGAGCAGGCCATTGTTGCTTTCAATGTCGAATAGGCAGTTCAATAGCGACGTAGAGATCTGGATGGGTGATGGGGAGCACGACTGCCCATTTATATAGGTGAGCGGGGATAGCAATAGTGGGAAATGGCTATGCAGCCCCAAAACAGTCATTTGACTCTATTTATTAATTAATTAAAAATAAAGATACAGTGTGTATCTTTATTTTTAATTAATTAATAAATACAGTCAAATGACTGTTTTGGGGCTGCATAGCCATTTCCGTTTTGGGGGCTGCTTAGCCATTTCCGCGATAGTGTGGCATTGTGATTACCTGGGTGTTTGTGTACACGTGAGTTTTTAATATGTCAACGTTAGTTAGCGTACGCGTCTTCATGACCAGCGAAAAGGATGATTCAGCACAGAGAAAAGGCGGCTTTGACGACCACTGTGACATGTATTTCTTTTCAAAACAGAGGCGACATATACTAGGAGTATTTTGTCCCTTCTACTGGCTGGTTTCCATCTCCCATCACATGCGGGTATTTCTTTGAAATAGAAGTTCTCAGTGCTCATCCGCAGATTACAGCTGTTTATATGATTATTTTGCGGTTGTGCTTTGGGTTTTGGAGGATCATTGCTTTTATTTATTCCACGGCTAGTCCTTTCTTCCTCGCATAATGGTCAAATAGTTGGATTATCCCGCGCTTTTACATGTGTGACATAAATAAAGTGCACACCCATTCTGGATTATGTTGACGTGGCTATTTTCTCCTTGTGACAGAATTCTCTAATTCTAGTTTGAACTAAATTAATTTTCGAATTATTGGAGAGTTTGGTTAAGTAATAGTGATTTTTAATGAGATTCAACGATTACTTGAATGTTCAGGGAATTAATAATATGTTAAGTTTGCAATTGAATTAAAGTAATGTTATGTTGCACGAAGTTCTATAGTATTAATTTCCACTTGCAAACTATATGGTGTAGAGGATGTCAATATAAATTTAATTATGTAATGATTATTTTAGTAGGGGATTTAGTTGAAATTGAAGTTCTTATATAAATACAAAACTATGAAGAGTAGATTCGATAAATTATTATTATTATTTTGAGGGAAAGACATGCTTGGAATAATCATTAATGAAAGTTAAATTGATGCCTTGATTATTGTTTTAGGATGATATTTTGTTCTCAGTTCTCTTAATTGATATTTTAATCTTCTAAAACTATCCATTCGACTATCTATTCTCAATATGTATCATGTGCATTGAGTGTGCATGGATATTCACAAGTTGGCCAATGGGAGAATGAGAGATCAACTAGGAACCTTATCCTTCTTTTCCCCTTCACCTTGGAAAGAAATGGGAATTTGATAATTTTGCAACTAGCCATGTATGTACCAAAGTAATTTTGTTTCCTCATGTGGTTTAAATCTTTGTATGCATCATTTTGTAGAAACTTGGATTTACTTTCATGGAGGATTTTAAAGAATGAGAAATTACTATTTTCATGCTTATTTATGGGTAAAGGCCCAGCCCCTCAACCAAGTAGTTGCGGTATTGGAAACTTTTGGAGAACTTGTTATTGTGATTTGGAGAAAAAAATCACAAGATTTACCTTCTTACTTTTGCTATATTTTGGAAGAGAATTCCTTTTGGGGTTCTTCTCTTTCTTTTTCTTTGTTACTTGTGGCGAGATGAGAAACAGGATTATTTTTCTAGCTGGTTTTGGAAGGATGGTGGAAAGATATGGAGAAATTGTTGTACAAGAAGATAGCTTGTTCATCCTTTCAATGACAAATTGACCATTTTGAAAAGTAAGCCCTCCATGTGTTTATTTTTTTTATTTTTTTTTTGAATATTATGTTTGTGTTGGTCTTGTATGTTTTTTTTTAAATTATTTTTGAGCATCCTTATAATTTCCATGGGCTCGTTAGTATGATACACCCCTTAAATTAATGGATTCATATTTTGTTGTGCTAGTAGTACTTTCATTGTAGTGATGTCGTGTTTCAATATTTGTAAATTTCTATTTGGGTCTTGGTTGATCTCAAGTGGCCTAGTGGAATGGTAAGACCCTTCGTGGTTGGATGAGTCGTTAAGGTTGGGTGGAGAGCACTCTCCCTTTGCTAGTTGGTTAACATGAATTGAAGGATTTTAGTTGGGATCTCTCCTCTATATCCACTACTTTAGTTTTAAGATCTTGTAGTTGTATACAATAAAAAAAGATTTATTATTTTCGTGAAAAAATGTAAAATATGTTTTAACAATTCTTATGTTTTGTACAAAAATGTGTTCATCTTGTATTAATAGATTTTATGAAATAGACATGGTTTTGGCCTTCAATTGAGGAATCATGGATTAGTAGTGTATACAAAAAATATTAAAACCTTATACTTTTATTTCCATTCTTCTTATACTTTTATACCACATTTTTCTATTAGTAGGAGTTAATGGTGACTCTGAACATCCCCAAGGATAGTTTCTAAACCAAAACATATTCCATAAGAGAAAAAATGGTGAGAATATCTTGCAATGACAATGGACACACTTGATTACAAGATTGAATATTTGATGTACATATTCATGTATTTCTTATAATGGAAAGTTGTGGGATAGGATTAGACGAGATCTTGACATGTGTATCCTATACAACAAGACAACTATGACAACAATATTAAATTACCTAGGACACAAGCATTAAATAAAATACAAGGTAGACAAGATAGTATATGATATTATCTAGAAAACTAAGAATTTTAGAAAACACACCTAGAACCTAAGTAAAATTAACATGTAAATATGACCTATTAGACAACTAGATAGGTAAAATACCTATGTACACCAACACCCCCTTAAGTGAAACTTAGGTAGAAGTAATTATTATGTAAATAATGCAAATATGAAGATGGTTCCCTACTACTAAGACATGCTAGGTACCCACATACAATTGTAATATCTCACACATGGAGAAAATGAGAAAACCCTATGGGAAAAAATACTTCTCCAAAAAGGGAAAATATATGAACAATGATGATGCATAGATGACTCAATAATACCCCCCAGTGACTAAATCCATCATGAATATAAAAACAATTAAATACACACAAGAGGGAAAGAGAGATATAAGATATCCCCCCACAATGTGTAATCTTCTACAAGAATGGTGAATGATTGAAGAAAAAACATGACCTAGGAAATACCTACAAACAAAAATTTTCCCCTTAAGAAGAAGATACACCAAGTAAAAGTGTAGGAATGCTTCCCATTTATGATAATAATTGGTATGGAAAAGTGTCCATATGTATGAATATTGTGTATCTAAAATCCTCTCATGTGTTTCCATGTTCATGGGTATCTTCATGGGTATGTGCAGGATCATCGTGGAAAAAACAAGCCCTTAAGTGGAAAAAAAATTAGAAAATCAGAGTTAGGAAATTTGATGTAAAAATTTGAATAAGTTACATATATTATTTCAAAAATATGTAAGAATAGAATCTGTAGAAAATTGAATGTAGTTTCTAAACTACCAAGTTTTTTTTAAAAAAAAAAAAAAACTATTTAGTGAAAATTTGAAATTTCAATGCAGTAGTACTTGAATTTTAGGGCAAAAATAAGAAATAGGTGTCTTTCTAACCACCTTAACCACAATAAAATGATAATATTTTTTTATAATATTTTAGATATAAGTAGAGAACTCATGTCCCGATGTGATGCATATTTTTTTGTAATTTTTTTCAACTAAATAATTAATTATGATTTTTTTATTAAAACTTTAGAAAAATATTAAAAACTTGTATGTCTGACCACCTTAACTAGGTCAAAACTTCATGAAATTAAAATTTTATTTTTTTAATCCTATATTATGCAAAGCATAGAATGTGATGCATGTTTTGGATTTAAAAAATGTGATACCATTTGAAAGCTATAGATGTTTTTTAGTCAATCTATCAATCATCACTTTGGTCATAATTTGAATAGAAAATGAATAATAATTACTTATTAAATTCAAAGTAAAGAATAATTTATATTGGTGGAAAGTTGAGAATCTCCTTTAAAACCCTTTTCATTTCATCAACTTTGGGTTAAGAAAAAGTCATCAGCCACATATCCATCATATTACCACTTTTTGGCCCATCATGATCCTACACATACCCTCATATTAGATGATGGTGATGCCATAATACAATTAGGTACATGCGCAATCACAAGAAAAAGTGACAAAATAAGAATAAATAGAAACTTTTTTTGAACTAGCTCCAAAGAAAAAGACGAAGTGACAATAGTTGTGTCATTAATATATCATCAAATATGAGAGATAAGCCATCAAATTGGTCCTCCAAATTTAAAATTGGAGACTCCACAAATAAATATGCAATATCTAATAAATAGGAACCCTAATTAGGAAGATGCTAATATACCTATTGTAATTAATCAATAGAAGTTCTCAATGAATCATCAACATAAGATGAATGTGTGATCTCAATTGGAGAAGTACAAGCTACAAGATAAGTCTTTGGATCATCAAGATGCTCAAGTTTGGCATCATATTCAAACTCCTCTAAGGTCTCATCATCAAAAGGTAAATTTTCAACACCGTCAAGTGGAAATAGGCAATTTGATGTAGGATCGTCTAGGAATAGAGGATTATGTGACTCTCCAAAATCTCCAAAATCTTTATCCAAACTGTTTGTGGGCATGATATTCCTAAAATATGATGATAGGTATCTCTAAAGATGCTTGCATTGAAAAGAGAACTAATCAATCCTATGGTATGATAATTATTATTACCCTAAATTGATTCCTTCCATGTTGTATGTGGCTCAAGTACAAGTCCATAAAGACAAGACAAAATATTCAACCACCTATAATGTGTTAGCATGCCTTTTTCCATGACTCATAATTATCCTTAGTAAAAATGAATAAAAATAATGAGTTTCATAAACCATGATTAAAATGATGATACACTTCTCAAATGATAAAATCTAAGATTAATACATGAATTGTGGTTGAGATGAAGTACAATGTTCAAATAAAAACCATCCCAACTACCAAAATATCTAAGTAATCTCTAGGATACCCATTAGATAAGAACTAAAATAAAAAATACCAAGGATAGAAACAATAAAATATGCATGGATGGATGGATAGAGCTTCTCAATACCTTTCCATGCCACAAGAATCACAAACATTGGAGATCATGGAAAAAGGTTATAAGCTTAGGAACCAAAATATAATATTTGACTTCAATCAGAAATTACTATAATTAAACATCAATTTTTTTTAAAAAAAAATGTGCCACTATAAAATTCACATAGCCAAATTATTAACAATATTTTGTTTTCAAAAAATTTCCTCTTAGATCAAAATTTACAACAATTTGATCAAAGGCTTGTTTTAGAGCCTGTGAGGTCAATTTAAGGCCCTCTTGGCTGGTCTTCAATCCTCCATATGATTTCCTATGAGAAACTAGAAAAAAACAATCTTGCTACCAAGCTGGTGGTGGGGAGTTAGTGAGTCGATGGCGGGGGTCAGTGGCAGCTCCACATGCCACCCCACCATTAAGCCCCTTGACTAAGCCATGAGACCATAAACTTAAAATTGTTCATGAAAGAAAATAAGCACTCGAGATTTTTTAATTTAACAATTTTTATAATGCTAAAATTGGAAGAGTACCAATTTTCCATGATATTTTTTTGATAAATAAAATTGATAATCATACCTTGTATGACACAATTGTATGCAAAGATGATAGGTGATGCAAATACTATACAAGCACAAAATATTCTCTATAGAATATACCAATTATACTAGTGACCCATAGAACTATACAACTAACATTGTATAATACAAATTCATATAGTATGGATTTTCAGTGATACCTCCAACAATCGTCTAATGCCCCCTAGAAAAAGTGTATTTTTGTGATTTGATAATCAATATTTACATTTTTAGGCTTTATGAGGATGATGGCAGTGTGAGATTTGGTCCAAAGTGCCCCAAATTCTAGCTACTTCCTAGATCTTGCAATTGTAACCTCAACTTGAAACCCTTATAGTTTAGACAAAACATAATGAAATTTGATGAAACAAAAGGATGAACCTAACTTTCTTTGACACCTTGGATTCAACTATTAGGTCCTTGAAACCCCAAAATACATCCATAAAAATCTTCAAGCCAAGATGAATCGTTTAGATCTAGGAAGGAATCTAGAACATAGGGACTCTAATACCATGTAGCAATTAATGGTGACTCCTAACACCCATAAGAATAGTTTTTAGACCAAAATATCTTCTACAAGAGAGAAAATGAAAATAATAGCTTTCTATGATGATGGATGAAAGGTTACAAGATTGAATATGTGATGCACATATGATTCCTTGCTTATGAAGGCAAGTTATGAGATATGATTAGATAAGATTTTAACATGTGTCTTAATCATGTATAATTAGACAACTAACACAATAATATTAAATTATGTAGGACACAAAGCATTAAATAAAATCCAAAGTAGATAAGATATGATAATGTCTTATCTAGAAAACTAAGACTTCTAGAAAAGACACCTAGGACCTAAGTAAACTTAAACATCTAAATAGGATCTATTAAAAAACTAGATAGTTAAAATACTTATTTACACCAACAATATTAACTTTAGTTTCATAGGACTCCAGCCTAGGTATGTTTTCAATCATTTCCATTTACATTGTAGAAAAGTAACTTAACCTTTACTTAATTTTGACAAGGTATTTACCTATAAATATTGAATAGAAAATTCTTTTGAATGATTGGAACCCACAAGATATTTGAATGATTAAGGATTTAAAAACTACCTTTTCTAAACTATTTCAAAATAATGGAATTCTTTTCTACATTAGATGTATTAATAGTTTCTATAACTTCAAACTTTCTCCTAGAAAAGGGGAATAAAATTGGTTACATGAACCCTCATAAACCACATATCTTAATAAAAATACAAGAGAAGATTTCCTAGCTTCACTTCTTTGATTTTGTAACCTAAAAAATCAATGAGGAAAAATCATTCATGTTGTGTTTCTAGTAATGCATGTTTATTACATGGAAATGATGTCAATGGGGGGAATAAATATACATATCTGAATACCATTCTTTAAATTTAAAATTAAATTATCTAGTACTAGGAAAATAAAAATTAAATTAAACCTATAGAGGCATTTTGTGAGTCATGATAACTAAATTGTAAAAGAGAAATTAAATATTATTTAGTTAAATAATGATTTATTTGAAGATATGTGGTTCTAAAAGGAAACATTGTTAAATTATCTTAATAAATAAATAATAAGTAGAATAAAATTTAGATAGAAAATAAAAAATGAAAGGTTAGTGAAGGATGATGCCTTGTAAATGACTCGGTCTTAAGGGGGCATGACCCCTATTGAGCATAAGAACCCAATAGGGGTTTTGTAGATGTATCGTAGAAAATGCCATTTCTTGCTTGATTTGGGAATAATTGATGATAAATTGGACTTAGTAAGGCCTGGATTCACTATTGTGAGGTGTTTTGCACATCCACACTAGGTCTTGGTCCCTTGCAAATTGAATAAAATGCATTTGACAATGTCTTGTAAAGGTGTTGTAAATTGTTGTAAAAGACTTTCACACATCTCCAGACTTAATGGACCCATCTTTCCCTAATTCAACATTATAAAATATAGTTAAAGGAATCCTCATATCAATCTAGAAGACTTATGAATTGAACTTAATGTTAATTGGTGTTGTAATGTGTTTTCCACATTCAAATTGGATGTTATGCCTTTCTAGGCTACGTGGGTCTTATTTTAGTGTTGAAAAGTGTACTTAATCACACTTTCACAATGAATTTTGTGTCTCAAGCCCTAATTCACCTTTACATAATCATTAATAGGCCCCTATGATTCTAAATTATGCACTTTGAGGCTTGAATTGATCAAATACCTGATAAAATCATCATATAAACCTAATTTATACATTCCCCAACATCCTAGCTAGAAAAATAGCCCCTATGGGACCCATTCACCACTTTGGGTGAATGAGTCCCATCTAGGTGGGACTAATTCACCCAAGATAGTCAATGGATCCCATTTGGGCCATTTTTTACTTTTGAGCGAGAAAAATAACGTTTTAAGTTTAATTTTTCTTCATGTTGGCCTTGGGATCCAATTAATGGGAAAATTAGGAGAATTTCCTATAAAATCAAGTCTCTAAACCCTAATTCACATCTCTAAACTCATTCATGACTCAATAATCACTTATCTTCTTTCTCAAGTCAAGCAAGCTAGGGTTTTTATCACTCTATATCATCAAGAAAGCTTCCAAAGACATTCAAGGGTAGAATCTTCCTCCATTGTTGTAGAAATTCAAGATCAAACATCATGGAAAGGTACTTAGTTCATTTTTTAATGCTTCATTACATTCTTTCATCATTTTGGTTTAATTACCTACAAAGGGGTTTGACTAAGGAAAACCCCCATGCCCTAACATTGAATATTTCTCCTTCTCTTCTTGTGTGTTTGTATATTTAGGTACATTGAAGGCTTGGAAGTCTCTAAGAATCAACTTGCAAAGTTTTTCAAGTCATCTCTTCATTAGCTACATCAAAATATCAACAAAAAAGTCACTTTCAGGTTCAGAAATCAAACTTTTGGAGGAAGACACTTATCAAGAACCAAAGTGTAGACTAAGGGCTCTTGTTTCCTCTTATGGATTTTCAAAAAATAAAAAAGTGGACTCATTGACCATTAGTGGTGAATGAGTCCCATTTCTACACCAAAAAAATTTCTTTGTAGTTTTGATACCCATTTGTCTGAAACAAGTTCTAGGACAATTTCTCAGAAGTAGGAGTAATTCACCTAGAATGTCGAATGAGTCCTAGTAGGAAAAATTTTTAGTATCAACAGCATTCTAGATATCATTTCTAGTCTTCATCAAGTTTTCAGATGCACACTTCTAGTTTCATCAAATTCTATTACAATTTGCTTTAATTTCTAGGTGTTTTTACATATCACAATTTGTTTTCCAACAAGTTACATTTCAATAGTTTTCACTTAATGATCAATATCTTTTATCAATTATTTGCATTTAGTTTATCTCATATAGGGACTTGTCATTCATATTTCCATTATACTTGCATTAGTTTGAGTGAACCACCTAGATTTTGATGTGGGATCCATCTCTTTCCTTTAGGTGAAAAACCCTAATTAAGCAAAATAGTCATAGCATTTCACACCCCTAAAATCTATGGTTCAATAGACCCTCAAAAGAGGGGTTTCTTTCTCACTGTCCCTTACAAACCTAACATAAAAAAAATGTATTGATAAATTATTTCTAACCACTCTCTAGTGCACACTTCCCAAGTCCTATGAAAGATAATTTTGGATCAAGTATTCTCTAAAACAGTAAATTTTTTAGGATGTGTGGAATTGTGGCCTATGAGGGGAATGACCTTCACATAAAATTGAGTAACCCTTCACCTCTTCTTTCGTTGGCTTCATGTTGTCACCCACTCCTCAACTGAGATGTTGATGCTATGCTAGATTATTAATTTTTGTTTCTGTTTGGTTATTAAATACTCTTTCTTTTTGGTAAGGTTATATAAAATGATAAATCTTAATTTATTGTAGACATGTATGAATGGGTACATGCGCAAGATCATGATGGGCCAAAAAGTGGCAATATGATGGGTATGTGGCTGACGACTTTTTTCTTACCCAAAATTGATGAAACAAAAAGGGTTTTTAAAGGAGATTCTCCAATTTCCACCAATATAAATTATGCTTTACTTTCAATTTAATAAGTAATTATTATTCATTTTCTATTCAAATTATGACTAAAGTTCTGATTGATAGACTGATGAAAAACATCTATAGCTTTCAAATGATATCACATTTTTTGAATCCAAAACATGTGTCACATTCTATGTTTTGTATGCTATAAGATTAAAAAAAGAAAAATTGAATTTCATGAAGTTTTGACCAAGTTAAGGTGGTTAGACATATGATTTTTTTATATTTTTAAAAGTTGTAATAAAAAATTCATAATTAATTATTTTCTTGGAAACAAATTGCAAAAAAATATGCATCACATTGGGACATGAGTCATCTACTTATATCTAAAATACTATTAAAAAATAGTATCATTTTATTGTGGTTAGGGTGGTTAGACAGACACTATTTATTTTTTCCTTGAAATTTAAGTACTATTGCATTGAAATTTTAAATGTTCATCAAATAGATTTTAAAAAATAAACAAACCTAGTAGTTTAGAAACTACATTCAATTTTCTATAGATTTATTTTTACATATTTTTGAAATAATATAGATAACTTATTCAAATTTTTACGTCAAGTTACCTAACTTTGATTTTTCTATTTTTTTTGCCACTTAAGGGCCTATTTTTTCCATGATGATTCTACACATACCTGAATCTAGGGTAAAAGCATAAAGTTGTGTCACATTTTTGGCCAAATAAATACTTTCGGGCAAAACATTTTCAGTCAAAAAAGCTTCAGTCGAATAGGTTTTGATGAAAACCACATGGCCTAAATGTGGCACACAAGGTTTTAGCCGAACAATTTTTGGTTGAATATAAAAATGTTATATTTTTCCCTTTGCCACTTTGAAATTAGCTTATTTTATTTGTGTGGTTTTTATAAAAAGGGTTTCAGCTGAAACCCTTTCTTTTGAAACTATCTATGTGGCATCCTAGTTGGCATCCAACTTAGCTTTTTCATAAATTTTTGAAACTTTCAACTTTAACTATGTATTTCTTCAATTAGAATGATGTTTAAAAAAAAAATACCCTTTTGTAGAGCTTGGAGTGGTGAATCCAAATATGTAACCTTTATAATATTTTGATTATTTTTAATATATTTAATTTTTAAAATAATGCAAGTAGGTTGTTAAAGTTTAAAAATAGGTTGATTAGAAATTTTAAAAAATAGTAAAAACTATTAAAAAAAATTAAAATATATATGGTGCACTAGAAGAAAGAGTCATTTTCAAAAAGGTATATTTTTTTTAGAAAATGATTAAAAAAAATAGAAAATAGTTGGCATCCCATAAAATTGTCATATTCTAACAAGTTTGACTTTAAAACATTATTACGAGAAAAATATACATCAAAATTTTATTTTTTTCCATCCACTAGATATTGATGTTACCTATTTGTAGAAAGAAAATTTAGGCAAAAATGTTGTTTTCATTCAAAAAATTTCTTGATGTTGAAGCACCCAAGAGCAACCACACATCAAAATAAACCTTCACAAAAAGAGAGAAGCAACAGGAGACGTTATTTCACCAAGAGTGAAAAGGAATCCATTGAGACATGATTATACAGAATGTATAAAAGTGCCTTAAGGCATGGAAATGGGTGACAGGTAGAAAACTACCTAGCATAGGAAAAAGCTACCTAAATAACCAATGCAATATTAAGCCTAAGTAAACTTAAGAAGGTGAATAATATTCACACTAACACCCCCTGTTAAATACAATGTAGGGAAACAAAAAATGAAAAATGAGATACAAAAAATGGGTCTCAGCAATGAGGCCAAGTTAGGTACCCACGCACAACTATAATGCAAAACAAAAATCCTTTGACAACTGGAGAAAAGGAGGAAAAACTTGTGGGAAAAAACCCTCTCCAAAAGAGAGAAATAAGGAAGGAGGACTCATCAAGACTCCCCAATGACATCTTCCTTCACCCTAAGTATCAATCTCAGCAAAAGATAGTGAGGAAATGCCAAAGGTTTAGTGAAGATGTTTGCAACCTATTGCTCCATACCTACAAATACTCCAAACTCATAACACCCTCTTGAATGAACTATCAAATCAAGTGCATATGGATCTCAATACACTTTGTGCATTGATGCTCCATTGGGTTGCAAGAAATATGTATGGTACTTTAATTATCACACCAAAGAGTAGTGGGATGATTAGTAGAAAAGTGAAACTTAGCTGTCAATTGTCAAACACCTTGATACTTAGCCACAGTCAATGATAATGTAGTATCAATTTTCTTTTTTCAAGATCATGCAATTAGACCATAACCAAGAAAAAAGAAAAATCCAGAAGTGGACTTCCAATCATCAACATCAACAACACAATCTAAGTTAGCAAAGCCCACAATCTAAGTAGCACCTAATGTGTGATGAATTCAAAATTGTGTAGTGCCCAAAATTTACCACAAGATGCATTTGGATGCCTTTCAATGACTATCATGAGGATCTTGAGAGAAAAAAGAGACAATCTACCAAGTACAAAGGAAATATCAAGATGACTATGTGTTAAGTACAAAAGGCTTCCAACCAACTTCTGATATAAGGTAACATCCACTGATGGAGCACTACAACTAAAAAACAAAACAACACCTAACAGAAAAGGAGTAGGGGTTGGCTTGCAATCATCCATCCCAAATCTTTGAAGCAAATCAAGAGCATACTTCTACTAGAAAGAAAAAATACCTATAGAAGACTATTAAATCTGAGGACCAAGGAAGAAATACAAAGGACCAAGGTTTTTAATATCAAGCAGCTCCATCAAAGATCTTTGATTATCCTCAATCATGGCAGGACAACTCCTAGTGAGAATCAAGTCATCTACATAGAGAACGAGAATGAGAAGATCTCCCCCATGCCTCTGAATGTAAACTGTGAGGTCAATTTGACATCTAGTGAATCCAAAAGAAAGAAAAAAACTATCCATATTCTCATACTATACCATACAAAAAAGGACCTCTTTCTTGACTTGGGGAATAATTCATGATATATTGGACTTAATGAGGTCTTGACTTAGTGTTGTGAGTTGTTTTAAACATCCACAATAGGTCTTGGACCTTTTTAAATGCATTTAACGATGTCTTGTAAAGGTGTTGTAAGATACTCTCACCCTTTTCTAGACATAATGAACCCGTTTCTCCTTAATTCAACATTATAAAATACATGTTTTATAACATTATTACATCAATCTAGAAGGATTGAAAAATAAACTTAATGTTGAACTGGTGTTGTAATGTGTTTTGCACATTCATATTGGTTCTTGTGCCTTCCTAGGCTATGTGGACCTAATTTTAGTGTTGTAAAGTGTATTTAATCACACTTTCACATTGAATTTTGTGCCCCAATCCATAATTGACATTCACATCATCACCAATAGGCCCCTATTAACCCATATTGTGAATTCCAAGGCAATATTTGATAAAATACCTAACAAACTTGCAATTTAAACCTTATTTTCTTATCTCCTAGCATCCTAGCTGTCAAAATTGCCCCTATGGGACCCATTCGCTATCCATGGTGATTCAATCCCATCCAGGTGGGACCCATTCACCATGGGTGATGAATGAGTCCCATTTGGCCAATTTTTGACCTTTGAGTGGGAAAAATTGAAATTTAAGTTTATTATTTTCACATGTTGGCCATAGGGATCCAATTTTTGGGTTGATAAGCTAAATTTCCTATAAAATCAACTCTCTATTTAAACCTAAATCACATTCATTCTTCATTATCCATCCATCATTCTTCCATCTCAAGTCAAGCAACTTGGGGTTTCATCAGTTCAAGTTACCAAGATATCAATTTTTAGACCTTCAAGGGAAAATCTTTCATGTTTTGTTGTAGACATTCAAGATCAAACACCACGGTAAAGTAATCAACTCTATTATTGCATGTTTCATTCCATTCTTTCATCATTTTGGTTTAATTACATAAAAGGGGTTTGACCAAGGCAAACCCCCATGCCCTAACATTCAACATTTATTTCTCTTGTCTTGTGTGTTTATAGATTTAGGTCTCTTGGAAGCTTGGAAATCATTGAAGATTACATTGTAAAGTTATTTAGGTCTTCTCTTCATTGGACAAGGTAAAATATCAACAAAAAATCACTTTGACATATGGAAATGAGAGTTCAGAAGTACACTTCTAGAGAATTAAAGTGCAAACCAAAATCCCCAGATTCTGCCTTTGAATATTCAAAAATTCAAAAGTGAACTCATTTTCCATGGGTGGTGAAGAATTCCCACTCCAAGATCAATTTTTGGTTTTCTACATTTTTAAATACCCTTTTGTCTAAAACAAGTTTTGACACAAATTCGTAGAATTGGGACTGATTCACCCAGAATGGCGAATGAGTCCCACCAAGCTTGAAAAATAGCATCAATGGAATTTCAAATGTCAATTCTAGCCTCCTTTAATATCCAAAGTGAAAACTTTCAAATTCATCAAGTTCTGTTGAAATTTGCATTCATTTCTAGGTATTTTTGCATTACGCAATATGTTTCAAACATTATTCATTTCCTTAGTTTCCATTCATTAATCAATTAATCTTATTAGTTTCTTACATTCAAAAATTTCATCTAGGTATATTGCATCCATATTCCATCCATATTGCATTGGATTTGAATGTAGACATGAGTATTTTGGCCTTTCTTTCTCCTTTTAGGTGAAAAACCCTAGAAGTGCTAGAAAGAATTAGGGTGCCAAAAATCTATGCTACATTTTGGTGAACTTGACTTTCGCATACTTCTCTTTTCTAATTTGTATTCCTTCATCTTATATCTAGCCTTGTATTGACTTTGCACTAGGGTTTGCAATAGTTAATTGGCATGCTAGAGGTTTCAAATTGTGCATTCATGAAAAGAGAATTTAGGTTGCATTTTTGGAATCTAAATTCATTTAAATTTTTTGAAACTATGCATTTATAACTTAGGTCTACATTATAGAACTCAAAAAGCATAAAAATCACTATTTTTTTAAAAAAATTTCTGAAAAAATATCCATATTGGGACTCATTCGCAACCTTGGGCTAATCAATCCCTTTTCAACCCTAAAACTACCCTTTATAGAACTAAAAACCCTATTTTTAAGCTTCTATTTGGTGCCTTTACCTATCTGTATCAGTTAGCTAAGTTTCTTTAACATACATTTCACTAGATCTAGCTTAAATTAGCTCATTTCATGCATTGTTTAATTGTACTTTTGAATTTACAACATTTTAGTTTTTAGATTATGCATACTATAACCAAAAACTTTGTTTTACATCTAAAAATTAAATCATTCCATTTCACTTTATTTACTTTTGCATAACATGTTCTTTAGATGTGCCTTTGATTTGATTAAACATGGATTTTATAAGCATAGCATCCCATCTTATGAGTTTGATTACAACAATGAGGAACATGTTAGTTATGATCAAATCATTACATTACCCATTGGTGTGAATGGAAGTGTAGACAATCATCACACACATACTTTTTATTCTCCCAATACCTCTCTTATTAGTGATGAAGGTATCTTGGTGAAGGAAGTTACATGTCTAGAGGGTCTTGATTTTCCATCTCCTTACTCGCCTTTGGAAGATGTTAGACAACAAGAACATGAGATCATAGACACATTTCGAAACATCACCTTACCAAGTCTCCATGGTCATGACAATCAAACTTCTCCCTACCCTAATTCTATTATATTCCAACTTCCATAGGTAAGGTGTCATTCTTCGCGGTTTTGATGTAGACTCTTCTATCCCATTGAAAAGATGTTTTTCAGTAGTTCGATACTTATGATTTATGTGGAGGAAATGCCTATACTCATCAAACATCTACTTTCCTAAACTTGTTGAATGATGAGATTTCATCTTTGGACCACAAATTGGACATGTAAAATTTCCCTTTGTTTGAAGACCTACAAGATCATATGTAATTGGATTAAATATGTCAATTTTTATAATTATATATAGTGAACAGAATATTTAAAAATTATGCATGATATCTACTTCATAAAATTAAATATTGTTAAAGTGTAGTTGAACGTTAAAAGATACCATAGAAATGTGTTAGCCCTGGGGCATCATGAATTGTCCATACAAGCATTGCATGGAATTGAAATTGTCTTTGTCCTATTGGTCTAGAGACATCACACATAGTGACATTATTCCATAACTTTAGTAACTCATTGATAAGAGGCTCAATATATGCATTCATATCTTTACCTTGGTACTTACCTAGTTGAATGAACATAAGCATTATATAATTATTATAACCATTTTACTGTAATATATATAAATTAATGTACATGACTATTAAATGAAAAAAATATAAGTCATTATGCAACAAATAAAGAAAATTGATGTAAACAAATACCTGGAATAATCATTGCCAGCATTGCCAACATTATGTGGTCCCTCTTTATTGATATCCATGGAGGAATGTTATTGTTGATAAAAAAAAATAGGCCACACCGAGTAAATAGATCTCATCTCTCCAAATGGATTGACACCATCCGCTACCAATGAAAGCCTCTTATTACAAGGTTCTTTAAAGTGTGGCCATTTTTCCTCTATGTCCCTAAATGCAAAACCATCTGCAGGAATTTAAATAATTTAATCTCCACTTCTATTCCATGCATGGTAATCCATAAATTGCACTAAGCTTTCACACCTAAATAATTGTTGTATACGTGGAATAATGGGAATGTAACAAAGAACTTTGCAAGGAACCTTTTTTGTTAGTTTATCTATTCAATATGTACTAATATGAAATTTTAGGCATTATATTACAAATTCATGTTGTTTATGATATATAATATGATCATTGGGAGATGCATCTATTGCTCGATACTCTGTTCTAATATATTTCATAATGGTAGATAAATCTTGGTATGAGTGACGTAAAATATTAGATGGTGGTAACAAAAATTCACCTATCAATCTACAAAAAAAAAAAAAATTAATATAAATAATATTAATGGTATATATTTCATCCTTTATTTACTAGTAATGAACTAACAACAATTAAAATAGATGAAAAAGGATGATATATGACATACCTTAACATCTGTGAGATTGCTATGTTGGATAAACCATTCATAACCTTCAAGTTCATCAACAACAATACAACAGAGAGAAGATTTGTTTCAGAGCCTTCATAAATGGGATCATGTGCCTTCTCAAGTACAAGTAAATCATGAACATCATTAAAGTCATCTCGATCATCATGATCAGCTGGGCCACTAAATGTGTCAAGATCAATGTATTTGTACCATCATCTTCAACTGTATTTTCTGGTGCATGATCATCTTCTTCCATAGGATCATTAACTTCATCTTCAATATTCATAGCTACATGTTCCTCCGCTTGCAAAACCACATTCTCCAAGGCATGATAATCCATATCTTGTGCCCTAGGGCACCCCACCTTTATAATAATGATCAACACAAATAGACTATGATCATGATCAAGTGATTTTTTATATATATTAAAAATGTTAAAATGATATAAACATTTACAAATTCAATCAATATAAAGACATATATGAACAACTTGCCAATGGAAGATAATCATACCCCTCTTCAACATGACTATGCTACCTATAATGTTTCTCAACTATTGTGATTAAAACTCTTCTCATCTTTAAGCCTTTACAATTATTGCAAGGACAATAACATTTCCCATCACCCTTTCTTTTCAATCTAGCCTACAATCTAGCAAGTGTTTGTTCATTTTTTTCTACACTAATATTATCTGACATTATTTTTATTTACCAAGCTTGAATATTTAGATCTTCAAAAAATATCAACCTCAAACTCCAATAATTTTTAATCATAGACAAGTAACAAAGTCTAATAATTCTGATATTTTGCACCAAAAAAATTCAGCATGCAACCACCCTTGCAAAAGAGAAGATGGTATGAAGTTAATGAACCCAAAAAATAAATTAAAATGCTAATTCCAAAACTTATTAAATTCTAATTTTACTATGATTTCCAACCATTAGACTCCTAAAATCATAATATTGAACTTGCACAAAAAAATATCGAAATGAAATTCTGAAAATGGATAAGTTTCAAAATGAAATATGATGAGATCATGTTGCTTTAAAATGTGATTTTCAAACCTAGAAGTACAATTCTGACTTCACAAATGAATTCTAAAAATTACAATGACTACCCACCACCTAGCGATATCTTCTTGAATTTTTTTTATTTTTCCCAAGAAAGTCATCCTTAGTTCTCCACAAACTATCACAAGTATAGAAAATTCGCAAGTGGAGCAAATTCAAAAGTATAGCAAAACATTGTCACAATAAAAGGAAAACTCACTTTTATTTATGCTAGCCACAATTTGATTTTTTTTATTTTCCATGTTCATCAAAATTTCGATGAAACATCTTTGTTGACATTTCAACAAAAACTAAGGTTCATCAAAATTTTGATGAACGTCGAGGATAAAAATTTTAAAAAATGAAAATTACATACTAAATATCACAAGTACCTAACAATACATCAAATTATACATCTTTCACTAGAAATTTTATTTGGATTTTGTAGTCAAATGAGTTAGTGTATGCCCAGATGACCCTTGTCACCCCTGTTGGTGCTTGGATATAGGCATTGTTTTTGTCTCATGAACCTTCTTCTATTTTTATCCTCATTCTTCCATGTTTGTGCTTAACTTTCAATAAATTGGGGATGATGCAAAGTGTTGGGGGAATTTAGGCTTCCCTTCCATGTTGACCCAATTTTTAAATTTTTACTTTGTTTTTCATGCATTCTTCCTGATCTGGTTGGGGATTGATGATCTTTCACCTTGCATTGTGGTTACCTATTATTATTATATGAGCTCGAATAGATCTAAGCCCACTAAACCAGATCCCCCTATGTCCTTTGTTTGTATTTTTCTTTTCTCTTTTGCTTTATCTTTATCTTTCTCTCTTCTTTGCTTGAGTTGTCCCTCCTATGTGTGACAATGATATTCTTTAGCACTCTAGTTTTTAGAAGAAAAAAATCACTACTAATGAATATTTTCTTCAAAGCCTTCACAAACTTTACCTTAGAATCACATTCCCAACTCAAAACCCTAACAGAACATGTTTCCTTCATCATGGGTTCATAAAGAAAGGACTCGAGGACGTTCCTCCAAATTGGGAGCTACTTTTACTTCCCCTCACATGGGGGCATGTCATTCCTTTTGAATTCCTTGATGAAGTGAACATCTTTCAAAAGGATTCCTTGATGACGAATTACTCTACGAAGAACAATTTCTTTTGAATTGTGTGTCCCTCGAGTGAAACCCCCTTCTTCCTCATAGTGGGTTCCTAAGGGGCCCTTCCTTCAAATGAATGTATTCTTTCATGTCTAGCTTGGCGGTAGCCTGACTAGACCTTTCCTTTCAAATAGTGCATCTCTTGGGTGGACCCCTCTCCTTTTGAAGGGTTCCCGAGGGACTCCTTTAAAAATCTTACTTATTAATGATCTACGTGACCAGCCACTTTTGACATGTTCTATCTGTGGGTAGATGTGTCGCCACTTCTTGACTCTACGGAGTCTACTTTCTCAGGTTCCTCCATGAGAGAGAACTTGGGGGATACCTCCCTACAAGATCGAGAACTTATAGGGTGCTTTCCTTTGAGCTTCCTCCATGTGAGAGATCTTGGGGGTGGCTCCCCTGTAGGACCAAGAACCTATAGGGTTCTTCTTTGGGTGTTCTTCATGCTTAAGTTCATGGAGAATACCTCCCCTATAGGACCAAGAACCTATAGGGCACTTCTTCAGGTGTTCTTCATCCTTGAGCTCATGGAGAATGCCTCCCTTATAGGACTAAGAAATGGTAGGGTGCTTCTTCGGGTGTTCTTCATGCTTGAGTTCATGGAGAATACCTCCCATGTAGGACTGAGAACCTATAGGGCACTTCTTTAGGTGTTCTTCATGCTTGAGTTTGTGGAGAATACCTTCCCTACAGGACCGAGAACCTGTAGGGAACTTCTTTCGGTACTCTTCATGCTTTAGTTCATGGAGAATACCTTCCCTATGGGATTGAGAGCATGTAGGGAACTTCCTTGGGGCTTCCTTCCTGTGAGAGATCTTGGGGGTTGCCTCCTTGTAGGTTCGCGGGCCTATAAGACACTTTGTTGTTTCAACTTTATAGTTCCAAGCAACTATGGAGTCCTTTGCTTTTCCTACACCTTCAGGTACGCTAGACCGAGTAATACTTCCTTGATGGTTCAGGTATACTTTTCTAACCCTACTCTCTTCTTGATCTATTTTATTGAGCACTCATTAGTACTTGTGCTCGCTAAAGTGGGGGAAAAATGTATAAGAGAAAATTTGCACCCTATGTGCAATTCCCCTTTTTCCTTTGTCCACCTTAGAAAACTAAGTTCAAAGGCTTAATTCCATCTAATCCCATTGTTGGCATCACACTTGGTGCCTATTTTGAGCATTCATGGAGGCGTTTGTGTTGGACACACTCGTGTGATGCACAGATGTCTGTGCAGCACAATTACGTCTCTGGCAGATTCCTACAGTTGATCCAGTAGAGGTGTTACTCTTCTCATTGGCAGTGAAGTTGTAATGCCTCCTTCAACTGACTAACCCAAATATGGTTTTTCTCTTCCATTCTTTCTTCAAATTCATCCATTAAACATTCAATCCAACTCTACACAAATCTTGAGAGCTTATAGCATTCAGTTGAACTCCTTTCTCACTCACTTCAAGCATTCAAGCACACCATTGCAAAATCAACACTCCATCGCTTCGATAAAGCATGTTTGGGACCATGCCATTACAACAGAGGCTTGATTTTCTCTAATTTCTCCCCTAAGCATCCTTGAGTTCTCTTGGTGGAGGTGGTAAACTCCCTCTCCTCTCCTCTATCACTTGGTTGAGTAGCATAGTACTGCTTTGTAGTGTTTGTATTCTCTTTACTTTATTGCTTCTTTATCTCATTTCCTTAGTTTTCCGTGGAGGTGGAAACACCTAAATGGGGTTCTGACTGAGGAAATCCCCTATACAACCACCCAAAATTTTCCCTCTTTTTGTGTGTAGGAGTATTTCCTCTTCAAAGGATCAGCTAGCAAATGAACTTCTCGATGAGATCCTCCTTACCCTTGTCACTCTTGCATTTCTACTTTACAACATTATAGAATACTTTGTCTATTTGTTAGTTTCATTATGGCCCTTTAGTTATTCAACTAGGCCATTAGTCATTTTATCAGGTTTGACCTTGTCTTTGCTATTGTCTGGTCGTATAGACGCCAGTGCACTTTAGAGATTCTAGTGTGTCGCACCAGCATCCAAAGACTATGTGTCTGTCTTCGAATAGAGAGCTCTCTGAGACACGGATTTGAACCTAAAAATAGGCTCGCCTATCCCCACATTGAAACTTGGGATTATAGAGTGGTTGTAGGAAATCATAGTCCTCATCATTCTTATCTTTATAACCCTAAACATTGCACTTAGCTAAGGTAGGTTAGGGAAGCCTCTCGCATCTTGACCCTTCGTGACCTGGGGTCTTTCATGCAATGGTCCCCCTCTCATACAATGACAAAGGAGGGTAAAAGCCAAAGCAATATAAAGGTGGATGCTCCTAATTGTTCTACCCAGCATTCAATAAGAATATAATCTATATACACTTCTAACCCTATATAGTACATGGACTTCATTACTTCCTCCTACAACTGTGATGTTCCAAGTTTGAATTTTCTAGACCCCCATAGTCTCACGAGCTTTTTCCTTATGTATGTTAATGACACATCACTTGGTCTCAATTTTTGGTAGTTGAAAGTCCCAGTGTGTTTTCTTTTAATGCATTCTTCATGTTTTCTTTGTGTTTCTTACACACAAAATATAATACAACATATATATATTGAGCACATTCAAAGAGGAAACATTTTCTAAACTTAAAACAAAGATATATTAGACCTGATACTTTCAATTTGGTGTTTATGTTATTGCAGAAGGGACACTCTAACTATATCCATTACTTGATATATTCTATTATGCTTCTTTTTGAAATGGCACAAGACATTGTCACATGATCGTTTTTCTTCTTTTTTGAAATTTCAAGAATTGTACAAATTCAATAAAAGTTGGGCTAACCATAACCATTGCCTGATTGATTTTGTACCATTTTTTAGTTGATTAGCATTAATCATTGTCTAAATTACAACCAATGAGGATTCCCTATATATAGCAACTTATAGTTGAATTTGAGTCCACCCCATGTGATTTTAGTAGCATGATTAGCATATGTTGTCTAGGATAACTAGCATGGAATGATTTGTGCTTCTCCATGGCTAGTTCTTGAGGTCTTGGTCTTAAGCAGCAAGAGGAAGTACCTATTCATCTACTTGTATAGGTTGTGAAGATCAAACTTGAATTAAGCTTCATAGGATTTAGATTGCATTGTCATATACCTTAGTCAATACTATTATTTCAACTTATCTTGTGGATCCCATAATGATTAAAATTTATGAGCATTTCTCTTTCCTACTAGTGCACTCCATGATTCTTTAATATCTCTCTATATTCATATTTTATTTTCTTATGCATTCATAGACTTCAAACAACAAACACATATTTTATTTTCTATACATTCATAGAATTCAAACAACAAACACAAGATACATTTTCTTTTTCATTTGTAATTTTCAAAAAAAATCAATGCACTAGATGACTTATCCTGGACCATTAGTTTTGTTATTCTTCATTTTCTTTTCTGATTCCATATATTTAAAAAATTCCACAATGATACCTAGAATGCTTAATTCATAGCACACTAATGATAACTTACCATGGAAAATACAAATGATAACTTGATAAGGTAATCTGCAATATGAAGTAGAGTAGAATACTAAATAACACCTATATATGATCTAAGTTTTTTGATGGTCATCCTGTATTCTGCACCTTAAGGGTTTTCTACCACTCTTCCAACCATTGACTAATAAGAAGAAAATGAGTTTAGTAGATTAATCTACTATTCTTTCATACTTCTAAATAGTACAACATACTAACAACCATACTTTATCCATTACCAACATGCATAATTGATGAATCTCTTCATTTTTTTTATATTTTTCCTAGGCTAAAACTATTATGCTAGTATTTGGTAGGAACTTCGCTACCTTACAACTCTTGCTTTTATGATGAAATTATTATCAACTAGAAATCAAACCTTAGTGTGCAATGGATATGCTAAAGAAGTGTGGAAGGTCAACTAAGATAAATTTTGGTCCTTTTTTGCATACATTTATGTAGTACATGAGGTCAATTGGTAGGCCATTTAGCAAATGATGTTGTTTGAGCAATAAATGTCTCAATAGAGAAGTGATAGCTTCAAATAAACTATGCATCCACTTATAGGGATCCAAACATGATTCAAATAAAGCCTCTAAATCAACAAGATAATCAAGCTCCATTACCAATAGGATCATGTTATGTTTTAAATAAGGAAAGAGGGAGTGAGATAGGGAGAAGAAGGGGTAGAAAAAGGAGAGATATATGGGGGAAGAGTGAGAAGAGAGTGGGATAAGGAGATAGAGATAGAGAGGAAGATGGAGATGGAGATGGAGATGGAGATGGAGATGGAGAGGGAGAGGGAGAGGGAGAGGGAGAGGGATATGGAGAGAAGGAGAGGAGAGGGGGAGATAAAGAGAGGAGAGAGGGATAAATAGAGATGGAGAATATAAATATATAGAGAGGGAGATATATGGATGGATAGATAGAGGGAGACATATCTAGAGATAAAGGGGGGGGAGGAAAATAGAGGTAGAGATAAAGATAGATTGAGAGAGGAAGATGGAGACAATTAGATAGAAATAAATAGGTAGAGGGAGAGATAAATACAGAGAGATAGGGAGATAGAGAGGGATATATACAGAGGACAAGATAAAGAGATATATAGGAAGAGGAATAGGGAGAGGGAGAGATAGATAGATAGATATAGATGGTGAGATACAATGATAGAGAGATAGAGATATAAAGAGATATAGAGAGAGGAGGTGAGGGAGAGAGACAAAGAGATAGACAAACAAAGTGAATTAGAGATAGGTAAATCTAGAGATGGAGAGAGGGAGAGAGAAATGGGAGGAGATAGAGAAAGGGAGAAAGTAGGGGGGATAGAGATATATGGGAAGAGAAAGAGAGAGATAGACATATATGGGAAGAGAAAAGGAGAGAGAGGTAGAGATAGAGAGATAGATAGAGGGGATAGGGAGGGAGTGAGGGAGGAAGAGATGTGGAGAGATAGAGAGAGGGGGAGATAGAGAGAGAGGGAGGGAGAGAAAGGGAAAGATATAGGTAGAGGAGGAGAGATAGAGAAGATGGGGAGAGAGGTTGAGAAATAGGCTGATGAGGAAGAGAGAGAGGAAGGGGAGAGGGAGAGAGATAAGTAGAAGAGGGAGAGAAAGAAGAGGGGGAGAAAGAGAAGAAGATTGGGGGAAGAGAGAGAGATATCTCAATATATGTAGAGGGAGATGGATAGACATAGAAAGGGGGTGATATAGATAGATAAAGGTTGATATTGAAAGAGATAGAGAGATAGTGATAGAGATAGAGAAAGATATTGATAGAAAGAGATAGAGAGAGGAGTAAGAGGGAGATAAAGAGAGAAATGGAGATAGAGATGTAATGAATGAGAGAGGGGAGGAGAGGGAGAGATATCTCAATAGATAGAGATGGGAAGAGGGAGTGACATAGATGGTCATATATATAGAGAGATAGAGACCGATAGGGAGGGATATATCAATTACCATCCCTATATCTCTATCTATTCATTATCTATTTGTATATTTCTCATTATCTCTGCCTCTACATATATCTTTTTTTCCCTCTATTTATCTTTATCTCCCTATCTCTTTATGAAACTTTATCTCTATCTATGTCTCTCTCCTCTTCTCTCTTATACTTTTCCTTTATCTAATTTTCTCTATCTCCATCACTATCTCTACCTCTTTCTTTGTCCCTCTTTATTCCTCTCTCTCTATTTCTATTTATCTTTATCTTTCTATCTCTATCTCTTTATTTGTTTCTCTCTTCTCTCTTTTTTCTGCTCTCTCTATCTATCTTCATCACCTTCTCCTCCTTTGTCTCACTTTCTCACTCTCTCTTCCTCTCTTTCTCTTTTTTCTCTCTCCACCTATATATATATATATATTATCTCTATCTCCCTCTCCATTTTCTCTTCCTTTATCTTTCCCTTTTTCTCTCTCTATGGGTCTGTCTTCTTAACTATGCAATGGGTACAATATAGAGGTCTTAGAGGTGAATTATCATATCCTTAATAAAATTACATGCTACCTTGAGCATAACTCCCCAAGGACACATGCCATCCTTTGATTGTTGATATGAAACAACCAATCAAAAGTTAGTTTCTCTTTTCTCTCTCTCTTTCTCTTTTCCTTTGTATCTCTTATATTTCTCTCTCATGCTCTATCTCTCTTTGTCTATTCCTCTCTCTTTCAATCTCTATCTCCATTTCTCTTTATCTCTCTAAATTTTTCTCTTTCTCTCATTCTATTTATTTTGAGTTTTTTTTCTTCATTCTAGCCGATCTGCTACATATAGTGTGATAGTTGATCCTAAAGCAAGTCTCACACCTGCAAACCACTATTGAGTCATTGGAAAACAAGTTTCAACTACCATTTAATGATAAACCAGCTACAGTTTAATGGTATATTCCTCTAAAATATTAGGTAAAAGCCTCCAAAGTCCCACTTATCACATAAAGTCCAAATAAATATTGACTTGACAATTGGATGAGAACATTCTCTTTCCACTTGCAACATACTTTTTTTCAATTTTATGAAAACTAAGTTTGTTTTTCATTTTAATTGGTTTATGTTTGAAATCTCTATGCAAATATCTCATAATAAGATAATGCTTACTTTCTTTAAATAAAAAATCTAGATTTGTTTAAAATTATTTCATTCAATTATTGACCACTTATTATTAATGCTTGTCATTAGGCATAGTACTATTGCAATCATTTCTTCAACTCAATTTGTTAATTAGTTCTTAATAAGTTAGTTTTGAACAGATTAAAACTAGAATTTTATGTTCTTCAAATAAAAATTATTTTTTAAAAAAGTGAACATGTTAAATACTTAACTTTAAAAATTGTAAAAAATATTTTTCTTGAACATAATTGGCTAAGTTTGAGGTGTTGTGAGAAAATATGTAGGGAAAGCAAGGTAAACTATTTTTTTAACATATTTTAAATGATTTTTCATTTTTTTACTTTATAAAGTCATTTCATTAAAACTTTCTAAAATAAATTAATGTTATTAATTTTTAATTTTTTTCTTGGGAATGATTTTTTTAATGTATCTAATTTTTGTTGTTTTATTAAAAAAAATCTCACAAAAATTAATTGGCTATTTTATAGAGATTTGGATTACACTATTAAAATAATAAAATAAAACTTAAATTAAAGCACATCCATAAATTAGCATATAAAGATAATCTTCCTAGGGATTTGATTTTACATAATTCAAATAAAAATTTAAATTAGATCTTAAACTATTTGACATTGCCAATTGTTTTATTTTCTAAATTTTATTAACTTCAAAACATACATAAATACAAATTAAATTAAATTAAAATAACTAAAATTATTATAATTATTAATTAAAATATAGTTTTAATGATATTAATATTAATTATTATAAACCTAAAACCATTTTAATTAAGATTGGGATTAGAATTAAGAATAAGGTAAAAATTATGGTTAGAACTATTCAAAAATTAAAATAAATTAAATAAGATATATTACTAATAAAATTTACTAAAATATGATTAATAGATATAATGCTCCAAAATTTTATTCATCTAATATCTATATTCCAAATCTTATTCCCAAAATTCATTGGTAGATTTTTTTTTTGGTAATGTCACTCTACAATTTCTTACTCTTAAGGTTAGGGTTATGACCATAGTTAGGGTTAAAGATATGTCTAGGTTTAGGATAATGGTTTAAAATTTATTGTTAGAGTTAGGGTTAGGAGTAGGGTTAGAGTTAGGATGTGAGTTAGGGTTAGGGTTAGGTCATGCAAAAAAACTAATTAACAATACTAAGACACTATAATTAACAAAACTTACATTTACTTTCTCCAAATCTAAACAAATAAATTACAATACTATAAAGGAATGTACTAGCCACTACATGGCATTTGTTAATTGTTTAATCTAGCCACATGCAACTAGAATTTGTAGTGCACCCATGTGCAAACACATAGTCTCTAACATATTAACATATATATAGTTTTATATTGGAGTAATCCTTAACCTCTTATATTAAACTATCAGATTTTTTATATATTAATTTAATTTGTTTTAGATAATAATATATTAATTATTATTTATAATAATTAAAAATATTTATATTAAATAATTTGTATTATAGAATATGATAAATAATAATAATATAACCTATACATACTGTTATTTATAATAATAAATATAATATAATTATATATAATTTAATCTATATTATATAAAATATATAATACAATAATTATATTTTGTCTTATATTTATATATTATAATTTGTTTTATATAAAAATATAATAATTATTATTTATTAATTATAATAAATTTATATATCTATTTAATAGTTTTGTTAAAGAATATAATATATAATATTAGTATAATTATATTATATATAATTTATTTTTTATTACTATGGATGTCGTAATGTTAAAACCTAAATATTCTAATTATTAGGATCTTGGCCATAATTTTCATTTTAATAAACATACTCTAAAATTCTCATTGAAACCTTATTTTTAGGTTGTAGCTCACCAAATTGGAGAATTGAAATGTCAATACTAGTGTGGAAGATTTTGGAGGAGACAAAACCAATAGCATTAGGGAAAGCAACAAAAAATGGCAAAAAATAATGGTTGAGATTCGTTTAATCATTTTACATTGATATGGATGCAAGATAGTCGTGGATAAACTTTTACAAGTCACCTCATTCATATAGGGAACACCTTTGATGTAATAAATACATTACAATATATAATTAGTATATAATATATTTTTTCTATAATATAAATTAATTATATATAATAGTATTATACTCATTATTATATATAATATAATATAGATAAATTAAATTTTATAATAAAAAATATTATTTATAATTGTAAGATTATTTTAATATAATACAAATAAAATTAACATACAAATACAATATAATATATAATTAATATATGATATATATTTTATATTAAAAAATTAAACTATATTATATTGTATAATTTATATTATAGTTATTATATAATTTATATAAGTTAGTTATTATATAATTTATATAATAAAGATTATTATTACTTTAAATCCAATTTAAAAATAAGTTTAATTAACATTGAAATTTAAAGTAAATAAATAAATTTAATATTCATATATCTCAATGTTTTAAATATAGATTTATTTATGATATCTATATCATTTATGCACCTCACTATTATCTCTCCCTCTCTATCCATCTCTATATATCATTGACTATATCTTTATCTTTGTATCTCTTCATCTCCCCATCTCTCATTGTCTCCCTCTTTCTATCTTGTATCTATTTCTCTCCCCACCTCTCCCTTCCTATATATATATATATAATATATATATATATATATATATATATATATATATGTATATATATATATATATATATATATATATGTATATATATATATGTATATATATATATATATGTATATATATATATATGTATGTATGTATGTATGTATGTATGTATGTATGTATGTATGTATATGTATATGTATATGTATGTATGTATATATATGTATGTATGTATGTATGTATGTTGTATGTGTGTCTGTATGTATATATATGTATGCATATTATTGATGGATTCCTACTATAGAAGGAGTGATATACTCGGTCTTCTCATCCGCTCTACCATTTAACTCAATTTAGATATCTCCACTTGCCTCCATGCAGCAAAAAATTGGCTCTTCATTTACTTTTTTAAACTAATGTTATATGTTGTATCTCACACTTCATATGGCATTATAGTAAATTGGTGTAAATACTCTAACTATTAGTGTAAATGTTAAATAATCACTAACCACTTGTATATATATATATATATACACACACACATACATATACATACATATACATACATATATATGTATATGTATATGTATATGTATAAGTATATGTATGTATATGTATATGTATGTATATATGTATATATGTATATATATATATCTATATGCATATATATACATGTATATATATATATAACTCATATACACACACACTCTTCATTTCACCCTCCTTATCTCTATCTTTATCTTTCCCCTCTCAATATTTCTCTCCCTCTGTCTTTATATCTCCCTCTCTATTAGGTGTCTCTATTGCCTTCCTTCTCTCTCTTTCCCTCTCTATCTATATATCATTATCTCTACCTCTCTTACTCACTCCATCTCTCTTGATCTCTCTCTATTTATCTCTATCTCTTACTTGCTCCTCTCTATCTATTTTTATCCATATCTCTCAATCTATATCTCCCTATGTCTTTCCCCATCCCTCTCTATCTTTCTATATCTCCTTCTCTCCTCCCTCTTCTATCTATCTATCTCTCTATTACAAATATAACATGAAACTTTTTTTAATGGAACCTTATTATCTTCTAGATTCAAAGGTTTTATTTCAATCATGTTTGGATCTATATAAATGGATGCATAGTTGACTTGAAGCTATCACTTCTCCAATGAGACCTTTGTAGAATAAAAAAATCATTTTCTTACTAGCCTACCATTTGACCTCATCTATTACATAAATGTAAGCAAAAAATAGAACAATTTTTTCTTTAATTCACCTCCCACAAATCTTCAGCGTACCCATTGCACACCAAGATGCAATTGCTAGTTTATTCCTTTATCATCTTTTAGATACTGCTACTCCATAATTGTCAATATTTTTTTCTTTCATGGTCAAATATTTGGATTATATTCAACATATTTTATATAGGTTTTTTACATATATTTATAAACTAAAAAACTGAAAAAGAAAAACAGTCATAACTATTAATAGAATTCAATTTTAAAATTAAAAAATGTGATATTTAAAAAGAAATTTAAAATTAAAAAAAAAAAACTATAGCAATAAAATAAATAAGAAAATAAAATAAAATCATCAAGTTGAGCTTTTTAGATTTATAGTAGAACCACATCCATTTTGATAAGTAATTGAAAGTATGGTAATTTTTTCTTTTAAATTTTTACTTTAATATTTATAAATAGAAAATTATTTATTGTATTAAGGTTTTTATAAACACGGGTCCTTCACACCAATATACAACAGTAAATGTGTCTCAACATAATAAAGTGCATACCTATTCTAGCTAGTTTTCCTCTTCATTTTAAATTCACTATGGCTTTTTTTTTTTTTTAAGGATTTGAATTTGACCTATAATTTCCTATTTTCTTTTTTAGCTATTTTTTTATGGGTTTCAATTAATTTTTTAATTAATTGTGGTTTTACCATTTTGATTGTCAAATGTTTACATTTGTTTGTTAGTTTTTAGTGTAAAATAATAAAATATAATTTATTTCATATATGTATGAATTCAATAAGATTTCATTTTAGATTATGTCATCATTATAAGAACATAGCATTAATATCTTAATTGATAAGGATATATCAAGCATTTGCATGGCCACATAAATTGATTTCAAACTTATAGAAATTTTTTAGTTAGACAAATCCAATTTGACTAATGAAAAGATCAAGGGTTAGATACCTCTCACACCAAGCATGATGAACAATTTTGGAACTCACAAGCACAGACATATCATAATAATACAAGCACACTTAATTTTAAAGAAAATAGGTCACATGTTGAAATACGTGGTATCTTACACTACTACAGCTTGAGTTGATCTTCTAATATCTTAAATATTTTAATATTCATAGATAATTAGTAATCAATAAAAAATAAGCACTATGATATTAGTTGTTGTACATCTTGGAAGTATTAGGTCTAGATAGTTTTTTTCTAGATAAAAGGACAAATGCCTAAACTATTTTATACTATTTTAAAAGATGAATTACATTCAAGTATGAGTTTCAATACATATAGGAAAAGGGAGTATGATCATACCTCAAATTAATTTTATATCTTAAAAACCAAAACTAAATCTAAATGCTACGAAGATTGTTCAGTGGTTATATCAGAAAATTACCCCTAAACTACCCCCTAATCATGCATCCTAACACATTTACTATAAACCTTGGTGCCCAAATAGACACCCAAACATAAAGCTCCTCAAAGTAGTTTTACCATACCCCTACAATACCAACACAAAGAAAATATTCAAAATAAAATATAAAATAATTTGACACATTGAGGGCTTACTTTTCAAAATGGTCAAGTTGTCATTGAAAGGATGAACAAGCTATCTTCTTCTACAACACTTTCCCCATTTATCTCCACCATCCTTCCAAAACCAACCAAAACAAAATTCACCCTTCTCCTCATCTCCCCCAAAATAACAAAGAAAAAGAAAGAAAAGAAGACCCCCAAAAGATAATTATGCCCCAAAATATAACAAAATAAATAAGGTAAATTTTGTGAGAATTCTCTCCAAATCAAAATAACAAGTTCCCCAAAAGCTACCTATCTCACAACTACTTAGTTGAGGGGATTCCCTTACCCATAAATATGCATGAAAATATTAATTTATTATTCTTTAAAATCGTCCATGAAAGTAAATCCAATTTTCTACAAAATGGTGCATACAACAACCTAAGGATGTTAAAACAAAATTACTTTGGTAGATGCATGGCTAGTTGCAAAATATCAAATTCCTAGCATTTCTTTCCTAGGTGAAGGAGAAAAGAAGGATAAAGTTCCTAGTTGATCTCTCGTTCTCCCATTGGTCAACTTGCAAATATCCCTACACACTCAATGCACACAATATATATCGACAATAGATAGTTGAAGCAATAGTTCTAGAAGATTAAAATATCAATTAAGAGAACTATGAACAAAATATCATCGCAAAACAATAATCAAATTTTCAATTTACCTTTCATTAATGATTAGTCCAAACATGTCTTTCCCTCTAAAAAAATATTAATAAAAATGAACCAAATCCACCATTCATAGTTTAGTATTCATATAAGAACTTCAATTTCTAGTCTACTATTAATATAATCATTACATAAATAAACTTATATTGACATCCTCTACACTGTCTAATTACCAGTGGAAGTTAATGCTATACAATGTCTTGCAACGTAACATTACTTACCAACTACCTTCTTATAAAACGGTTATTATTTACACAACTCATAATTCAATTCCAAACTTAATATATTACCACCTATTTATAAAGGTTCTAATAATTCCTTGAACATTCAAGTAATCGATAAGTAGGAGGTATTTTTCCACAACGTGTCAAATTATGATATTGCTATCAGGATTCAACCGTGTAGTTTCGAGTCAAACTCATTGACCCATGTTTCATGAGTAGTGGTTCAACAAGAACCCATCTCTCATGATATCGAATCAGTCCACTTAGCACTCATTGATCTAGGTGATGCTCACGTGAGGTGAAGCAACTGGCCCTCAGGAGGTCACCCATCCCAAAGAGGCTCTATTATGAATGGTTCATAAGGCACAACACTTGCTGAAGGTTTTGCAATGGGGTAATAACTCAAGCTGGGCTTAACCTTGGAGAAACTCTAGCTTTGAGCCGGGAGCTGCATCGGGATGGGTGACCTCCTAGGAAGGCCCAGTGCTTCCCTCTTAAGCATCACCTAGATGCAATGAGTGCTAAGTGTACCATTCATATATGAGAGATGGGTTCTTGTGAACCCTGCTCATGAAACATGGGTCAATGAGTTTGACTCGAACTACATCGATTGAATCCTGATAGCAATATCATAATTCAAGTAATCGTCATCTTGTTAAAATCATTATTACTTAACCAAACTCTCCAATCATTCGAAAATTAATTTAGTTCAAACCACAATTAGAGAATCTTGTTACAAGGAATAAATAGCGACGTGAACATAATCCAGAATGGGTGCACTTTATTTATGTCACACATGGGAAAGCGCGTGGCAATCCAGCTATTTGACCATGATGCGAGGACGAAAACGATATGTTGCCAACTCAAGGAGGAGCGGTGAAATTAAAAAAAGCAATGATCCACCAAAACCCAAAACACAACCCCAAATTAATCATATAAACAGCTGTAATCTGCGGATGAGCACTGAGAGCTTCTCTTTCAAAGAAATACCCCCATTATTATTATTATTATTATTTTATAGTCCACGAATACCAGGCAATCCGTTTTTGGGTCTACAGACAGCTTACAGTATATATGGGACTCCTCATACTCCCAAATCTGAGGGAGGCACCTAACTCGTGCTCCACAATATGAGGTGTACATACCTTACCCCCTGCAGGATTTGAACTTGTGACCTCTCTTTCAAGAGTACAAGTTCTCCACCATTAGGCCAACTCAGGGTGTACAAGGGAGCCAGCCACTACAAGGGACAAAATACTCCTACTATATGTCGCTTCTGTTTTGAAAAGAAATATATGTCACAGTCGTCGTCAAAGCCGCCTTCTCTCTGGTTCATCCTTTTCGCTGGTCAAAAAGACGCGTACGCTGACTTACGTTGACATATCAAAAGCTCACGTGTACACGAACACCCACACTCTATTGCTCTCCCTCCTCACCTATATAAATAGGTAATCATGCTCCCCATCACCCATCCAGATCTCTACGTCGCTATTCAAGTGTCTATTCGACATTGAAAGCAACAATGGCCTGCTCGACTTGGACGGTAAACAAGAGTTGGGTATCACTGTCCTTTCTAGCTTCAATGTTGTGCTGGAGCGCGGTGTATGCTCAGCTTACTCCAAATTTTTACAAGAAGATGTGTCCGCAGGCATTGCCTATAGTGAAAGCTGCAATAAAGCAAGCGCTGGCCCAAGAAGCCAGAATGGGTGCCTCTCTTCTCCGCCTTCACTTTCACAACTGTTTTGTTAACGTAATACCTTCTTTCCCCCTTTCTTCCTACCACTTCTCTTGTACATTGCGATTATATTAACCTGGTGTTCCTTGCAGGGTTGCGATGGATCTATTCTCTTGGACGACACTACGACTTTCACAGGAGAGAAGAGTGCTGAAGCCAATGCCAATTCCGTCAGGGGATTCGAGGTGATAGATAATATAAAGACGCAAATTGAGAAGGTTTGCAGTGGGGTTGTATCATGTGCTGATATTTTGGCAGTAGCCACTCGCGACTCTATTGTGGAGTTAATTATTCCTGACTTTTTCCTACAAATTGTTTCCTATTTACTTACATAAATCATATTGACATTATAAATTTGTGTTTGCAATTACTAGTTGGGAGGCCCAACTTGGTCAGTAATGCTTGGAAGGCGAGATTCGAAGACTGCTAGTCTAAGTGGTGCAAACAGCAACCTTCCAGGCCCCACTTCGAGCCTTACTTCTCTTATCTCAGCATTCCGAGCCCAAGGACTGTCTGCTAAGGATATGGTCGATCTTTCAGGTAAGCTACTTTACTATCCTCTATTTTCGTCGAGAAGCAAGTCGTACTGATTGGTTAATTGAAGAATCTTATTTTAGCTTGATGTCTACCTGTAGGAGCTCATACGATCGGTCAATCCCGTTGTCAGTTCTTTAGAAGGCGGATCTACAATGAATCCAACATAGACAAGGCATTTGCAGCTTCTTTGCAAAAAAATTGTCCCTTCAGCGGTGGTGACGACAACCTTGCATCCCTGGACTCCTCGATTGCTAATGCTTTTGACAATAATTATTACCTAAATTTGAGATCTCGGAAAGGTCTTTTCCACTCCGACCAGGAATTATTTAATGGAGGCTCTGCTGATGCTCAGGTGACAACATACAGCACCAATCAACAAGCCTTTTTCACAGATTTTGCCGCTGCAATGGTGAGGATGGGAAACATCAAACCTCTTACTGGAACGCAAGGAGAGATTCGAAAGAACTGCAGAAGAATCAATTGATGTTTAATGCTTCTCACATCATATGTGTTTGTACTTGTACTGTAGCTTTGAATTGAAAAAGACATTTTATTGTTCTGCTCCAGGTGGTATTTTCGAAGTGGAAATATCGTACCTATTTAATTAGCCTGTTTTTATCGTGATATCCGTCAATTTGTTTTAAACTTTTAAATACAAGATATTTCATTCTCATAGATATTTCATTTTATGAGAGACTTTCCTTATCATATGCCGCGCTCTTTGTGATGTGAAATTTAGTGCATCAAATTTGACGGTCACGGCTGGGCTTAACCATCACACACTAAGCCCAGCCAGCGCTGACCAGCTTACGTGACTGATGTGGGGCCCTCTAAACTTTTCATTTCTATTATGCTTTCCGTTACGGTCCTTTTGACTCTTCACAGTTAAAGTCACTGTTGCGGTTAAGTTTGAATTCACTTTTAAATCTCTCCCGCCCAATCCAGTAAAAGCAACAACGAGCAACTAAGTACTTATGCCCGCCCATTTCTATTTCAATATAGGGGAGAGGGCCCAATAGTCGTGCACCCAATCGTAAATATAATACCCAATAGTCGTTTATATAATGTTCAATAGTTGTGATTTGACTATTCATAATTAAACAAAATGTATGCTTTTGATCTAAAAAGCAACCAATCATGTGATACCACAAACGCATGCTGATGTGGCCCTGAAACCTTAGTTATAAGCAGAGAACTTGCCAAGTAAACTGTTGTAAAAAATTGGGAGTGACTTGAAACTCTTGAATGTGAGATAATTATACCATTGTGAAAATTTGGCAAAACGAAATTTTGATATCGGAAAATGCTGCCAAAATCTTGCTGGGTTAATGCAATATGTGAAATCTTTTGGTGATATTTACTTTCCTGTACAATTCATTTCGAGTTTAGTTAGCATTTGAAAACCCATAATTGTATGTTGATGTGAACAGAAATAAATATTAATGCAAGGAAAAAAAAATTCAAAATAAGAAATAAATGGACAGGTTCAATCTCTACAACTCGAAAGCACATGTTCACCGTTCTGTACAATGCTTTTGATAGGAAACTTGGAATTTCTGAAACTTTCCCTAAAAGGAACAATATACCACAAAGTTAAGAATATTTTTAAAGCGAATTTTTTATTCCCCATTTTACATGTATTTTGAGTGCTTGTAGTTTCGAGCATCTTATAGAGCAATCAATATGTACAAATTTGCAAAGGGAAAAATAAACTTTCGTTAGGCATTAATTTAGGTTATTTACGTAAATATGCAGTATAAATTAGTTTAAATTAATCAATTTGTTATTTTACATTTAATAAATTAGATTTATTGTAATAGTTATTTTAAGAAAAAATATAATAATGAGGGTTTTTAGTGCTGTGATCAAATGATAATATGTATAATTATAGTTTTGTTTAATTTTAGGTTTGTTAAAATAGAATGTTCATAATTATGGTAATGTTTAATTTGATTTATCTTTTTTTTTTTTTTTGATATATAAAGATCAATTTGGAGGATTTCTCTTACTAAAAAAATGAACATGTTTTCCTAGATCAATCCCCTCCCTTAAAATGGATAAATCACTCTTGAGGTATTCCCTTAGAATGATTTCAGAAATCTAGATTTATTTTATTACACCAATTGAAATGTCTTCTTCCCTCAATGTAAATAATAAGCACATGGATGATCAACTAAATATTTTAAAATACTTAACTATATAGCAATAAATTACATGAATATTTCTTTATTTGTTTGGTTGGTTGTAGGTAGGAAAGAAAAGTGTAAGAGTTAAAGAAAACTTGAGTTATAGTTTTGAGTCATGGTTTAAAAGTTATGATCAAAATAGTAGACAACTATTTTAGCCATCATGATAAAAAGGTGAAAAATTAATGAAACATTAAAGGATTAGTACATAGATAGGTATAATAAATGAAGAATAGATGGGGATGAGCACCAATTTAGACAAGGTATGGATAAGGATGTGAGAATGTGTAAAAGTGGAGTAGAAACATGGGGGTAAAATCTTGATTTCACACAGGGTTATGGCATTTGTCAATGGGTAGATGTAAACAATGTGAACAACAAATAAAAAATTAATTTACATGTAATTAGGGAACAATGATGAAGAAGAAATGTTAAAATTGTGTAGAATTTGATTATGAATGCTTAGATGGGTATGGATGGATTATGACCTATAGTTTAATGATTTGACTAACATTTGTTGTTGAGATCTCTTCATCTTCACCTTCCTTGCATCTAAAATTATCAAGGTGGTATTTACAAACACCTTTATGAAGATTTCTAGATAGCTATATTGTAGATAACATGCATAACCATATAAATGGCATAAATATAGTTGTCCCAAAATCTGGAAAAATGATAATAAGCACATATTGAATGTCTTTAAATACTATGACATGATAATAATTCACACAAAACATGTTTTTGAAAAGGAAAAAATAGGTTTTATAGGGACCTGAAACCACAAAGTTAAAACAAACAAAGATAGAGCATAAAGAGTCCGAACAAACAGACAGCTGTCCCAAAAAGGAAATGATAGCACAAATAGACAACAAGGTCCAGAAAAAGGACCGCCAAAAAGCTAGAAACAACCACCACAGCACTACTCCAAGGTGTTCATCAACTCCTCGGCTTCCTTTTCAACTTCACTCATATCATGTAACCCATGCTTGAGGATTTGAACCGTGTGTGGAGAAGCAGGGGCCTTCCTCTTTGTATTAGCCCAGGTGCGAGTCAAAATCCCTTCAACAACAGATCTGCTACAACCTCTATCCCCATCCAAGTCCACGATCAACGAGCCCTTTTTATTTTTTTCTAACTTTTCCACCATAGCATTGATGATAATGGTGTTGTGCCTGGCAATTTTATGATTATTCACCACAGTGGCCCTAATATTTTGGCCAATCTTGGACATATTGCACTCGAGCCTAGTCAATCTTTCCTCCTGTGACTGTTGACTTTTCTCCAGTAAGGGGGTGTCATGTCCCTCATTCTCATTACAACTCCAGGATTTGGGAGATTTTAAGGATTGAAGGGTTGATATAGGTTTGGGGATGAAACAAAAAATTAATCCAAAACAAATATTGCATTTCCTTCCATGGTGCTAAATTTTTTTTGCATCACCATGTTAGAATTTTGTGTGCTATTCACCTTCTAAATACTATGTCTTGATTATTGTAATTATTCATGTAGATGATAAATAATGTATAATTTCCAAAAATCATGAAGTAAGTAAAATGGGATGCCAATATGAAGGTAGGGATATTATTTATTCCCTACGATACTTGGAATGATGTGTGAGAGAGAATTGAATAGAGAAGTTACACAAAAAATTTAAAGATGGGAGTTATGGAGCATCTTTTCAAGATAAGTGTCATGATAATAAATTAGTGTAACTTCATGGAGTTCCTAAAATTGGGAAACTAGTTGTAATGATGGTTATGATAGCATCTATGCTGATTTAGAGGTGTAACAAGAGTTACATACTATTCTAAGATACTTGACCATTGAATATGGTGTAATAGTTTTTACAAGAGAATTCAAGCACCTAGTTTGGGCCAATGGTGTTGCCTCATATTTTGGGAAACCATTTATGTTTTTCTAGTTTTTTATTTCCTATGTATGAAGGTGTGGCATGGAGTTTGTGTTTCATTTTTAGGAACTATTATTCTATCAAACTATTGTCAAACTCAACGAATAAGGGAATTTGGTTTGCTTACATTGTTGAGATTAATACAAGCTTAAAGTCTCCTTAGTGGTGGTTTTTTTTTCAAAATAATTTCTTCACATAAATATAGTGTCATATCATGTATTGCTAAATATTATATGATTCTCTATTTTTCATTTTAGTTTAATGTTTTAATTATATGTACATTAATTAGATCCAAGCACTATCTGGTTAATGTTTCTTCTATATTGTTTATCCTATTTTTAACATTTGGTATTAGAACTATGATTTTATCAGAGTGTGGAATGTCTTTGTTACAGTGTTGTAGGTTTTTCTAGTTGTAACAAGTGCACCTGGATTTCATGGGTTTATAGATCCATGTGTGAGTAAGATCATGGAAATCACATCTTGGTCAAATATTGTTAATTATAATGGCCCAACATTATCAACCATCCATTAGATCTGAGTGCACAACCTAGAGAATTGGCCTCTAGGTATCCTCCAAGCCTTGAGTAATCTCTTTCACTTGTCAATTATTCAAAATTACATGATTTCTAAAATACTTATAGATGAAAAATTTCTCACACTATTTTTATAAGCATTTCAAATATTCCATGTCATCTTCATGAAAACTTGGGGTTGCCTTAGTCGATATATTTTTGTCATAGTCTAGAAACTTGGGATAAATTAAGAGACCAAAGAGATACACCTACTTCTCTAGACAAATCATCAACTACACCAGGTTCTATCTCATAGAACATGTTGAACAAAATCTATTTGATGGAGTGTTTTCAAATAAAAAGAAGCATTATGATGGGAAGGTGTATTCCTTAGTGAAAACCACTTCCAATATGAAGATACATGAATACAAAATTTATATTACATTTGTAGAGTAAAAATATGTAAATGCTTCCATCTTAAATAAGGTACAAAACCAAATGGCCTTAGGCAACACAATTTTTTTTCTAGTCAACCTACAAAAATTCTTAACAAAAGTGAGATACACACTAGCATCATTCATCTTAGAAACTAAGTTAAAATTTCATGAAAGATAAGAAATTTTAATTCTCATCACTCAAAATTATATCTACCTTCCTTTTTCAAAAATCATGTGTTGTTGCCAAGGAACACCTCATCTAGCATCATAAGTTCTCTAACAAGCAAACCATTCCTTATGATTATTCTTATGAGATGAGGTGCCTAAATCAATTAACCATGAGCCATCACTAGAAATGTTAGAAAAAATGAATAAAGCATCATTATCATCATCAAAGGATTTAAATAAAGGAATCATCAATATTAAATTATTCTTTTTTTTTTAGTCCTTCAAATTGCCTCATTTCCCATAATTTTGACATGTGAACCTACTCTTTTCAAGGGTTTTAAATCCACCCTTTCTAGAGTTTTTGATCTACCATTAGATTTGGGCCTCTATTATTTTACCCATTTTTTCTTATTACCCTTTTGTTTGGCTCCACCCCAAACATGTAGCATATCCTTGGATTCCTCATCCATGGACTTTCTCTTGTTTTAGTTGCTAAGAAAAAAGAGAATCCATCTTACGAAATATATAGCACCACCACTAATTGTAATATTTTTTTCATGATTTGAGAAAGGAGAAAAACCACAAAATGTAGTTATCCTTATCATCAAGCTTATCATCAATAGTTCCTAGCTAGCTCAAAACTAAATTAAAAACATTTATTCTTATTGAAAGAAATATCATTCCTTAATTTTAGTTATTAAAGCTTCCTTTTAAGATACTTCTTATCCATAAAACTCTTAGTTTGGTAGGTTTCATCTATTTTCTTTCAAAAATTGTATGTGGTGGTTTCCTTAGAATTATTCAAGGAAATGAAAATAAAGAGACAAATTTATGTTTTTGTATATAAATTCTTCTAGTATTAATCTAACACACTAGGTCAAGCTTCGACTTATCTATCATAGTGCTCCATTTATCCCTTTCTTCCGAGAGATCTTTAGTTTTTACCTTCCATAATTTGTAACTAGATCCATTATAATTATCAATTATCAATCATTGACTAGGACGTGATTGTCATGATCTTAATCACACATGGATCAATAAAATGATGGAATCAAAGTGTACTTGTTACAACCAAAATATCCTACAACATTACAACAAAAGCATCTAAATCTATAATCAAATCCTAGTTCTAATACTAAATATTTAAAATAGGGTAAATAATACGATATAAACATTAACTAAATAGTATTTAGATCTAATTAATATACATGTTATGAAGAAATTAAATTAAAATGAAACATGGATAATCATATAAAATCTAGCAACACATAATATCCATACCCTCATATTCGCATCCCATTTTACACACTCCATGATTTTTAAAAATTATACATTATTTATCATTTGCATGAATAATTACAATAATCAAGACATAGTATTTGCAAGGTAAATAATACACCTATTTATAACAAGGTGATGTGAAACATTTAAACACTATTGAAGGAAACACATTATTTGTTTTCAAGGATATATTTTTTATTCCATCCCTAAACCTATATCAAGCTTTCTATCCCCCAAAATCTCCCAAATTCCAATATGAATCATAATCCCAACATCAATCTCTCATTGGGGTAAGTGAAAAAAGATGGGCAGCCAAAAAGGGGTCTTAAGTGGCCACTTTTTTATGAAATCGGGAAATACTAACCTTGGACGTGAAATTGAGGATAGTTACATTAAAAATTTTGAGATAGAATTTTGGTCATGGTACCCCTATAAATGTTGAAAACTAAATGAAAATCATTTTTTTTTAATATGTGTAGAAGGGTCCGTGACACAATTTTGGCTCTTAAGATGCCACTTTCTTTTTTAAATCAGCAAAATTTGATTTACACGAGAAAATGAAGATAGTTATGCTCAAAATTTCAAGATGCAGAAAGAACAAGAGTTTAAGAGCTCCAAATCTAGTTTCTAAGAAACTAATTCTTTTTTAAATTAATGAAGATTCAAGATCTCAAAAAGGGTGGGGCCCAAAACAGGTCCTATTTTTATAAAAAAATTAGCATAGTGCTTGAGAGGCCCCCTCCCCCTTTTTGACTAACATTTTTTAGAATTTCAAAAATATGAATAGTGAGAAATTAGCTAACATCATGTAGTTTATCCTCCTTTCAAATAATTTTTTATGAATTTTGAAAGTGGACACATCCTAAAAAGCTGAAATTTGATTGTGCTCCCCCCTATTTTTTTGAAAACTAATAGAAAATTGATTTTTTTTTATCAAGTGTAGAATGGAATCTAGTTTTAAAAAATGTAATTTGTTTCACATTTCGATGAAAGAGTAAAAATCTATCCTACAACTAGCACATGTTGGTTTTTGGTTTCCCTCTCTCTCTCTTTCTCTCTCTCCCTCTCCCTTTCTCTCAAGTCTCTCCCCTCACCTCCCTCTCTCTCTATCTCTCACTCCCTCTATCTCTTTCCCATCCCTCTATCTTAGGCACCCCCTCTCCCTCTCTCAAGTCTATCTCTTACTCCTTATATCTCAAGTTTAGGGTTGAGTCTTTAAGGGTTTAAGGGTTGAGGGTATAGGGTAGAGAGGGACGAATGGATGGAGGGAGAGATGGAGAGAGAAGTGAGATAGAGAGGAGAGAAGAGGAGGGAGGGACATAGATAGATGAGGGTTGAGGATCCAATGTTTAGGGTAGAGGGTTGATAATTGAGGGCATAAGGATGAGGACATATAGGGTTGATGGTTTAGGGTAGAGAGAGAGGGAGAGGGTTTAGGGTAGAGGGTTAAGGGTAGAGGGGAGAGAAATAGAGGGAGTGAGAGAGAGAGAGAGAGAGAGTGAGTGAAGAGAGGGGGTTGAGGGTTTAGGGTCGAGGCAGAGGGTAGAGGGTTATGGGTAGAGGGTAGAGAGTTTAGGGTTTAAGGGTTGAGGGTTGAGGGTTGAGGGTAGAGGGTAGAGGGTTGAGGGATTAAGGGTTGAGGGAATAAGGGTTGAGGGTTGAGGGATTAGGGTAGAGAGTTTATTTGGGTTTAAGGGTTTAAGGGTTGATGGTATAGGGTTGAGGGATTAGGGTTGAGGGTGGAGGGTATTGGGTTGAGGGTAGATGGTAGAGGGTAGAGGGTAGAGGGTTTAAGGGTTTAGGGTTTAAGGGTATTGCATTTTTCAATTTGTCATCAAAATTGTGTCATAGATCCATGCACTTACCCATAATGAAGTCTAGTTTCTAAAAATATAATTTATTTAAAATTTTGATGAACAGTTAATTTATAATGAAAAAACTACCAAACACTAGTTTTTTCCAAAAGATAGACACACAATTATGTGAAATATTATAGAATTTATGAAAACATGTCTTTGGACATTGGGAAGGAACTCCAAGCCTTTGGGTTGGTATTCCAAAGAAAATACCAAGCCTAAGGCTTGGGGATTCCAAAAGCAAGAAATAATGTGAGCATGTTATAACGTGAACACGCTACAATGTGCTCGTGTTATAGTGCACTCGTGTTATAGCACACTTGTGTTATTTCATAGTTTTGACATGTTTTTTGAATTTGTGCCCAATACTTTCCTAGCAAGACATAATGTGCTCACGTTATAATGCACTCACATTATGTCTTGCTTTGTGTTAAATGCTAGTCTATTAAATATATATATATATATATATATGTATATATATTTGTATGTTTGTATGTATGTGTGCATGCATGCATTCTTGTATGTATTTATGTATGCCTGTATGTATGTAAGATTGTATGTACATATGTATGTAAGATTGTATGTACATATGTATGTACACTTGTATGTATGTATGTCTCTTTATATGTATGTATGTATGTATGTCTTTAGAGGGAGGGAGAATTTTAAGAGAGAGAGAGTTGTCTAGGTAGGGTGGGAGAATGACATCTCTTTGAGGCATTCAGTATAACAATTCACGTTTCTTTCTTGTGCTTGCAATCTTTTAGGGTTTGACCCCTCCCTGCATGTGCAGCTGCAATGTGAATAGGAGCTTTGGATGAGTATGGTCATCCAACAAAGCATAAACAAAAATGAAACAAATAAAACCCTCATACCTATAACTTTCAATCACCCAAACTCAGATGCCTATGTTCAATTGTGTAAATAGATAAATGAAAATAGAAGAAAAATTCAATGGCATGGTCAATTTATCCTTTTAGGCTTTTAAGAATACTTTAAAATTTAAAATTCATAAATTTTACTTTTTAAAAAAAAATCATATTTTATTGAATTTTTAAGTGTGATGCCTAGAAGTTTCTTGCATTTTGGAGGACGTCTGGAAGTCTTGAGGATGTCTAGAAGTCCCCTTAGAAAAGAGACATCTTGAAGGTGGTGGAGAAATAGGGGGATGAGGGGGACGTTTCCCTAACGTATCTAAATCTTAGAAACGTCCCCGTCTAAAAAATGGTAAGATGTTCAGGGGGGACGTGTCCCTGTGGAACACTGGGAATAACATCATCACGATTATGAGTAAACACATTTTCACCATCAATAATAGATTGAAATGTCTTATTAGATTTGGTTAACAAATCAACCTTGGATATCCACTGGGAATGATCTATCCAACGAAAATTCATATGCCTAATAGAATTTGAAGGTGGATTTGGTAGATAACAATGTTTGGTAGAATGAGTATTCAAACCACATGATGTACAACAACTATGTAGATCAAAAAAATTACCAATAAGATGACCTTGATTTCCACAATCAAAATAGATGAAATTTTGTGGTGCTATTCAATATTGAAAGAAACAGTATCATTCAACATAGACTATATAATAATCCTTCATTAGAACTTCACTACATCCTCTCCAATGCTTTTAAGACTTCTCTTGTTCACCTTCCAATTTCAAATAAAATTGCTTTGATACCACTTTTTGGTCAAAGGAAGAGATTATATTATTATTGCATTTCATTGTGACTCATTGGAATGTTTACAATTTTATTTTATCTTGTAGAAGAACAACTTAACTACTACACAATTATTTAAGTTGAAAAATTAACTTACAACATTTACAAATGTTTTAATCCTAGTGATTAATATATTAACACTTAATATCATTAGAAAATAAATCTTATTGGTATCATGATCAATAAATAATTAAAATTAGAAATAAGTAGGAATCTATCAATTTTGCATGGAAAGAACCTACGAGTTTGTATTATCAACAACTTAAAAGGTGACTATATATAAGTAATCAACCTTATCAATATCTCTTTATTTTTATAGTAAACTATGTGTAACAATCAATATTTTATGAAAACTATTTAAATACTACCTGTAAACCTAAGAATTTTATCCTACTCTAATGTGCAAAATAACTTAAAAATGCAAGTGATAAAAGACTAAGGACACCTCAAAATTAGCCTAAAGAGCGATATAACAAGAAGGAAAATGGAGAAAACAAGACAAACGATTTCACCTTCCTTGTTGTTGATGTCTCCTTGATTGGCCTTTGCTTGGGATGATTTTGTGTGCTCCTTAGATAGTTTCTTGAGTGACTAAATGGAAGATTATATGTGCAAAATGATGGCTAGATGATAGTGAAGGCAAATTGGTAGCATGTAGTTATCAAATGGCTAAGTGTTGAAAATGCCCTTAAGGAGGGGGTATTTATAGGAGAATTTGAATTCTCTATAGAATTCAATGGTCAAGATTGATCCAACAAGGCCAAGATGAAGGGCTATGGTGGGTTGAGAACCCACAAGCCCTCACATCTTGACATGTGGAGGGTGAAGTGGCCAAGGGTATATGAGATGGAGGTGAGGTGTCAAGAAGGTACATGAGGTGGAGGAAGTTAAAGCACCTTGGGGAGTGAGGAGATTTCCTCAAAAAGGGATTCCTTGTCCCCAAGTGGGAGTGAAAGGGATGTTTGAGGAATTTTGGAATTCCTCAAAAATCTACATAGGAAAAGGAAAGGTGGTTGGGGATATAAATGTGAATTAAAAATTCACATTCTTAGGAAGATCTAAAGGGTAAAAGGTGGGCTCCAAAAAGGTGGGACTTGGTCACATGTGGAGATTGTGACAAGTCCAAGGTTCTAGAAGCCTTGGAAGGATGAAATGTGAATTAAAAATTCACATATAAAGGAGGGGAATCTAGGATAAATAAATGTGAATTAAAAATTCACATGAAAAAGGGGGTCAATGCCAAAAGAAGGTAAATGCAAAGGTTGGCTAAAAAGTGGTGTTAAATCTAGCTAATGACCTTAGTTAAGGTTGTGCAAATATTGGATTAGGCTAATTAATGGAGGATTAAAGGCAAGTGGCAAATGTAGGAGGATGTGACATTAATCCGTGATTAAGAGGATGCACATCATAATCATGAATTAATCAAATTCATTTAGATTAGGGCAAGGTTATGGAGGATGTGACAAGGAGAGAGAAAGTGAGGTATTTTAAATTGATTTTAAATCAAAAGGGTAAAAATGACTAAATTAAATAAATTAGCGTATTTATTTAATTTAGAGAGGAATAGGGTGAAAGATAAAGTATTAATTATTAAATTAAATACTTTACCGATATGAGACAAAAGGGGGTAATATTAATTTAATAAATTAATATTAATACGATAGACGGTAAGACAGTAAATTTAATCATATGGAAGTGATTAAATTTAGATGTCTACACTACCAAAAATGTTATACGTACTTGTGAATGCCAAAATTTTATTAGTTTTTGATAAAGAAGAAAGAAGTGTTTGTTAAATCTACCATGTCTAGCTTGCATCAATCTTTCTTCCACTTTATTTTTTTAGAAATAAATAATAAATTATATACATTTGTTTCAATTAGTTGAATATGTCAATTCAATTACTTATTTAGTCCAAAAGTAAGAAAATGATTTTGAACAACAAGTGAAACATATTTATGCTATTGGAAAAAGGAATTTAAAATAAATACTAATAAAATATGAAATTGTAACAAGGTGGTAGGAAAAAGGACATAGAGGTAAGTGATTAGGAAGGTCACCCAAGGAAGGAAAAGATGTTGGTCATGTAGGAGAGGAGGACAAGGTCATGCACATAGGAAGAAGGAAGTGATATTTGAGAAATTGTAGGAGGTTTTGGTTGCTAGTTTTAGGAGAAGTGTGAGAAACAAGGTAGAATGTTGAGAGTCTAGCTATGTGTAGTTAGGATTAGAGAAATATGTTGGCCTTTTTAATGCTCAAAACCAATAGTATTTTCCTTCATTATTTTTTTTTTATCTATCTTGCTCATCCTATGTTGTCTAAATATAATTTTTTATATTTAAATAAATCTCCTTTCCCTCACTATAATTCTAGAAAGATCTATTCACTTTTGGAATGAATTTAAATAATGTTGTGCATAGCTGAATAAAAAAGGGCATGGTTGGTTTTCTAGGAAATGTTTTACGATAGGTCTCCCTCATATCCTTCCTTCTATAATCTATTAAAATTATGTTTTCAATTCTTCGTCTACTTTTTTTCTTCCTTTACATGTCAAGTGAATTAGGTACTGAGCCCTCATTTAGCCAACACCATGGGATATTATGATGATTCTTCCTATTATGGTGGCTTCTTTAAAAACATTCAAGAAAATGAAAAATAAAGAGACAACTTTATGTTTTCTTATCTAGCTTTTTCTAGTATTAATTTTACATACCACAAGGATTTTATTTATCTATCATAGCTCTCCATTGATCCCTTTCTTCCAAGAGATCTTTAGTTTTGAACTTCCTTAATTTGTAACTAGATCCACTATAATTATCAATCTTTGACTAGGATGAGATTGCCATGTTTTTAATCACATGGATCAACAAAACCATGAAATCAAAGTGCACTTGTTACAACCAAAAAATATTACAACATTACAATAAAGTCATCTAAATCTCTAATCAAATCATAGTTCTAATAGATCAAATGTTAAAAAATAGCGTAAATAATATAGTAGAAACATTAACAAAATAGTGTTTAGATCTAATTAATGTACATGTTATTAAAAAATTCAATTAAAATAACCATGGAGAAGCATATTAAATTTAGCAACACATAATATATACCCTCATATCCTATTTTACCTAGTTCGTGATTTTTGGAAATTATACACTATTTATCATCTATATTGATAATTACAATAATCAAGACATAGTATTTGGAAGATAAATAGCACACCTAATTCTTACATGGTGATGTGAAACATTTAAGCACCATGTAAGGAAATGCAATATTTATTTTGGATTATTTTTTTGTTTCATCCCCAAACCTATATCAACCCTTCAATCCTTAAAATCTCCCAAATCCTAAGATGAATCAATAAGAACATGTTTTGTGTGAACTATTATCATGTCATAGTATTTAAAGGCATTCAATATGCAATTATTATCATTTTTCCAGATTTTGGGACAACTATATTTATGCCATTTATATGGTTATGCATGTTATCTAGAATATAGCTATCTAGAAATCTCCTTAAAGGTGTTTGTAAATACCACCTTGATCATTTTAGAAGCAAGGAAGGTGGAGATGAAGAGATCTCAACAACAAATTTTAGTCAAATCATTACTATAGGTCATTATTCATCCATACCCATCAAAGCATTCATAATCAAATTCTACACGATTTTAACATTTCTTCTTCATCATTGTTCCCTAATTACGTGTAAATTAATTTTTTATTTGTTGTTTACATTGTTTACATCTACACATTGACAAATGACATAATCTTGTGTAAAATCAAGCTTTTCCCCATGTTGCTACTCCACTTTTTCACATTCTCACATCCTTATCCATACCTTATCTAAATTGGTGCACATCCCCGTGTATTCTTCATTTATTATACCTATCTATGTACTAGTCCTTTAATGTTTCATTAATTTTCACCTTTTTATCATGATGACTAAAATAGTTGTCTACTATTTTGATCACAACTTTTAAACCATGACTCAAAAATATAACTCAATTTTTCTTCAACTCTTACACTTTACTTTCCTACCTACAACCAACCAAACAAATAAAGAAGTATTCATGTAATTTATTGCTATATAGTTAAGCATTTTAAAGTATTTAGTTGATTGTCCATGTGCTTATTATTTACATTGAGGGAAGAAGACATTTCAATTGGTGTAATAAAATAAATCTAGATTTGTGAAATCATTCTAAGGGAATGCCTCAAGAGTGATTTATCCATTTTAAGGGAGGGGGTTGATCTAGGAAAACATGTCCATTTTTTAGTAAGAGAAATCCTCCAAATCGATCTTTCTATATCAAAAAAAAAAAAAAAATGAAGATAAATCAAATTAAACATTCCCATAATTATGAACATTCTATTTTAACAAACCTAAAATTAAACAAAACTATAATTATACATATTATCATTTGATCACAAAGCTAAAAACCCTCATTATTATATTTTTTCTTAAAAGAACTATTACAATAAATCTAATTTATTAAATGTAAAATAACAAATTGATTAATTTAAACTAATTTATACTTAATAATTAACTGCATATTTACTTAAATAACCTAAATTAATGCCTAATGAAAATTTATTTTTCCCTTTGCAAATGTGTACATATTGCTCTATAAGATGCTTGAAACTACAAGCACTCAAAATACATGTAAAATGGGCAATAAAAAATTCGCTTTAAAAATATTCTTAAATTTGTGGTATATTGTTCCTTTTAGGGAAAGTTTCAGAAATCCCATGTTTCCTATCAAAAGCATTGCACAGAACGGTGGACATGTGCTTTCGAGTTGTAGAGATTGAACCTGTCCATTTATTTCTTATTTTGAATTTTTTTTCCTTGCATTAATATTTATTTCTGTTCACATCAACATACAATTATGGGTTTTCAAATGCTAACTAAACTCGAAATGAACTGTACAGGAAAATAAATATCACCAAAAGATTTCACATATTGCATTAACCCAGCAAGATTTTGGTAGCATTTTCTGATATCAAAATTTTGTTTTGCCAAATTTTCACAATAGGAAACTTCCTATCTCCGCCCGCGTACAAGTAGAGTCACAGTGCTGGCGTTACAATATGAAGCTCTTGATGAATTTCAGAGGAGCTATCTATGGAGAGGAGAAAAATAAAAAATCTTAAATATTAGTCAAAGAAGAAATTGGAGAAATCACCGGATAGATGCAAGCATTTCCTTTTGTTGCACGGTAACACTAAAGAGCTTCTTCTGAATTCTGGACGAACTCAGTAAATTGTGAAGCATTTGGTCAGTAGATAGCCGATTTGATGAAGCAGAAGTGGAACCTGATGCATGCAGTGCCAAAGCATTTGTGAGGGCAAGAAAATACAATCCCATCTTTCTGTAATTGTATGCCAAGTTCTTATTTGTTAGCCCCGCTCCATATGCATTGTAGAACACCAGGACGCGCAAACATTATATTGAAATAGAAATGGGCGGGCTTAAGTACTTAGTTGCTTGTCACTACTTTTAATGGATTGGGCGAGAGAGATTTAAAAGTGAATTCAAACTTAACCGCAACAGTGACTGTAACTGTGAAGAGTCAAAAGGACCGTAACGGAAAGCATAATAGAAACATAAAGTTTAGAGGGCCCCACATCAGTCACGTAAGTTGGTCAGCGCTGGCTGGGCTTAGTGTGTGATGGTTAAGCCCAGCCGAGGATCACCTCTACCTCTATGATTTTTTTTCTACGTTTTGGTTATTTAAATGTGTTTCATTTAAATTTATTATTATAATTAAAATTAAATTTTTTAATTAATATTAAAATTATTTAAAAATATTTTATTTTAAATGTTTTAAGATTAAAATATCTTTATATTTTATATATTTGATAATATCTATAAAAATTAATATGTTTTTTTGTGATAAATTAATATTATAAATTATAATATTATATTATATTTTCATAATATATTTTTGGTTTACTAACAATTGAAAGTGTCACTTATAAAGTTTTATAAGAATATAACAAGTCAAATCATATCATCTAATAAATTTTAAAATTGTAATCATTATTTAAAAATTAAAAAAAGATCCACAAACCATCATATTTTAGTTGTTTGATCTAATTTCATTAAACAACTAGCGAAATATAATGATCCCTTTGAAATTTAACATCTTTTTATTGAACCATTATTGGTAATGAACATAAACCTATGACTTTTACAATAGAATACTTCCCCCTCCACATGAATCTTATATCTCCATGTGATTTATTTTCATTATGTCTACTAATATGGTGGATTTGTTCATTCATCCTAAGGTGTCTCTTTCTAAGGTTTTCATGTGTGATCATAAGTTATTAATTTGATGATCCATCATTAAAATTATTTAATGTCTTACCTATTCTTGTGCTTGTAGAGCTTATAATAGAGATCCTAAACAAACATTATGAGATCATGAATGCACCATAGGATTTTGAAAGCCAATATTTAGTGTCTAGGACAATGCATTATGTAAAATTAATATGATAGGTTAAAATGTTCCCCATTTCAATTTTAAAATTAATTTGGTTACATCTCTATGCTATTTGGTCATCCCACATGTATTTAAAATGGTTTTTTCTTTATAAAATGAATGATGTTGATAAATATTAACTAGATTCCACTTGATCTTTAGGTGGCTAGGGTAATTTAATATTGTGTAAAGTTATTTAAATTATATATTTAGTTGGTATCAAAAAAAAAAAAATATTAACGAGTGCTTGTGCTAAAGGTCTTGGAATATCCAATCTATTAAGAACAAAATTTAATTGGATAAGAGCTCGCCTACTATACTTAATAAAATTTTATCTCCTCTATTAAAGCACTAGGCTTAATCCTTTCTAACACTCATTTAATGTCACATTTTCCTAACAAAATTGATTAGATACATCAATTAAAAACAAACAAACAAAAAATTCCTACTTCAAAATAGGTCACACGACTAGAATTTTCTAAAACTTTATTATTAATGTTGCTACCAACTTAGATTGGCATTTCTTATTGTACTCTAAACTTGGATATCTATAGAAATGGGATTTTATATCACCATAGAGGTTACGATTGTCCAGGTGAGAAAGAGTTGGCTTAAAGAATGAAAAAATTGTTGCTCCTTTAGTGTAATAAGTTTCATGTAGAATATTATATTTTCTAGTATTATTCTTATTATATAATTTTTTTGATTATATATACTCTCCTTATAAATATATAAACTCTCCTTGGGGTGAAGCCACAATAGTGGTTTACAATTGAAGTGAGGAAGGAAAACTCACAGAAAATGAATGCATGGCAAAAAAATTGATTTTAGGGGTTCGTACGAACCTATTGGTTCGACGGAACCCATTAGGGGTTCGCTAAAACCTAGGTTCGAGTGAACCCTCCTACTACTTTCTCGCCAAAAAAGCCATAAAAAACCCTCATAGAAGGGGGGTTCGAATGAACCCTGGTTCAAGCAAACCCCTGTGGGTTCGTTCGAAACCCCTTAATTCCCCATCCCCTCCCTGAGATACAAAAAAAAACTTGAATTTTGGCACTTCGGAGCTCAGGTTGAGTATGAAAATGGAGGAATCTTCACAAACCCAACTTGAATCAGGTAGTCCTCATAACAAGCTATCCAATGAATATAATTTTAATATGTTTTGGTTTTATTATGTATTTGTTTTTTTAGTTTTATTAAATATAGGTTTTTCATCGAAAATGAACGCTTTGTTCTGCACGTGGAAAAATAGAATATTATCAATTTTTTTTTGAAAAATATGAGTGCACCAAATATTGAAGTCCTTGATCCAACAAAAATAAATAAATGAATTTCGATATATACAAAAAGTTATCCATTATACAGTCATGCTATGTCTAAATTGTAATTGGTTTGACTTCAAACTTGATTAGAGAAAAATATTCAATAAAAAATTATCTAAACAAGTGTAAGCACTAAATATTAGAGTTAAAAATCTAAATTAAAGAATTAGAATTTTATCCTTCATGGAAAAAAAAGTTATCGTTACAAGTGTGTCACTTTTTAAAATATTTTTTTGAAAACCAGTTTTTGTGGGAGATGGAAAAAGTGTAATCTGATTCCAAAAATTTTGAAAAAAATATTTTTAGAATCTATAGACAAAATGTGACGAGACTCTAGTTTTCATCATCTTCAAATTCTTCATGGTTTAGCCGCTATAGGTGCCTGAATGTGAAGATTTAGTTTTAAAAAATAATTTCAGTGTCCAGTTTGGCCAAAAATTGTAAACCACTATTGTGGGATCACCCCTTGTACATATACCAATAAGATTAAATTTACATTTGGACATGTTTTTAATAGTTAAAACTCATGCATGAAATATGATGATTCTCTTTAGTGTCTCTTTCATTTTTAAATATATTTATTTTCCTTTTTAAATTTTCATAGATGATAATATCACTCATATATTCACTTTGAGCTAGGTCCAATGGTTTGTGTTGTACTTTCATGGATTTTTCTAATCTAATGGCTATTTTTTCTACATGCTCCCTTATCCATTTCCTTTTTTTTCTTTCCTACTTTAGATTTAAATATGACATGACTAGGTTATTTTGGATTAGTTTTTTCTATTGCCTACTTCATCATTTTCCCAAAATGGAATGTGTTTATATATAGATCTAAGTAACTATTTCATGTTTATTTACCTATCTTTCCCAAGGTAAAAATGTTAATAAAAAAAAAACTAATCAGTCTACCACTTATGATAGTTCCTTGTGTACAAAATTTAATGTTCATACCAATGATAGTATTGGTTGGAAGTTCCATAAAAGCTTCTATAGATGACTATAAGGCTATCTACTAACATGGTATTTCCTAATAAATGACACAAAAATTAAAAAACCAATTATAAGAACTATATGGGCTACAAGTTGTACCTAGTTTGATCATTTAAAATCTTTAAAAGAAATCTAATGTTATGATAATTTCTACCTCATAATAAAATTAACTATACATAGTATGATTACAAACTTCTACATTAATAAAAGATATATAATTCTCTAATACTATTTAGTTGTAATATTTAACAAGATATTTTTTCTATATTATTAGAAAGAGTAAAATATTATGAAGACCATAGAATAGGTGCTAAGAACTTGAATGAATAGGAATTCATATACTCTTATAGCACTCTAGCTATAATGACAAGGTAAAATTTGGCCCGAAATGATTTAGAAGATATATGCAATAAAAAACACCACAAGAATCTCTCTACCTCAAAACCCTATAGATATAAACTTTAATGCTAGATTGGATCAAATGAAAGATAAATTTTTTTTTTTTAAAATGATTTTTTTATATTGGTGAGTTATGGTTTACCTCACTTATCAACTAAAGAAATCCTACAACATAAAGTGATGAAAGGAATCCTCAATCTTCAATGAAAATGGGCATTACTTGGACCACAAATTTGATACCCTATATGTTATAGTTATGAATGTTCTAATATATCATGTAAGAATTTATAATGGGGTAGATTATCTAAAGATGTTGATATCAAGAGTGACTATTATAATAGAAGCATAATTGCAATTGATGATTTGAGAATAAAATATGCTTGTAGTTCCAAAATATATAATGAAATAAAAGCAATGGAACTACTATATAGTGGATGTTCAAGAGTGAACTTTAGTTGGGTATATATATGATATTCTATTGAGTGAGATGTCCTCATTACTAATACAGGGTAAATTATATAGAGTAAAATTTTATAATACATCTCCAAGAAACATGGAAATTTCAATCATGATGATTGAATGCATGAATTTTTTACCAATTTTTATTAAAAACATCACTTTGTACACTAGTAATTGCATTAGGAACACATGACTGAAAATGAGTTCAAACTAAAGGGAAAAGGTGCAAGGTGTGCAATTTTAATTTCTTCAATAGACATTTAGTTTTCCAATTAGATATTTTTTTATAATTAGAAATGTATTTAATGACATAAGAATCTATTTGAATTCAATATGCTTAACAAGTTGTTTATTATTGAGCTTGACATTACATCAATATAAAAATTGTTTCAAATATAACAATAGCATTTTATTTTCATTAAAAAACTCAAGATGCTTCATATATTAAAATTAATCAAGATGCTTCTAATAGTGGAATTTAGAAAGGACTAATGTTCTAATTAAATCCTTTTGTGGAGTAATGGATGGTTCTCATGTAATTAAAATGAGCTAGTATTTCATGAAATGTAAATTTATTGAAACATTTTTTGTATCATTAGAATGCCCATTTCTACCATTACAAAGTCAATAAACTAACTTCAAATAGCTTTTCCACATGACACAAAAGCACAAATAAATATTTACTTAAATTCATACACAACGTAGAAAATGATACAAGGTAATATATTTAGTTAATTATTATGAAGAAATAAGATGAAAGACTCTACATTTAATAGAAAATTATATATTTAATAAAAAGCAATAATTTAATAAATTTGAACCCATTTAATATGCTACTACAATGTTAAGATCATTTCCTCTACTTTTTTCAATTAGAGATTTAAAAAATGTTTAAAAATATTTTACGCACTACACTTAGGAATCCAACAACCATGTGTTCCAAATGGTAGTTCACAAGGAAACTTTGCACGAGCAATTTCTCTAAATGTAGATGCATCCAGAATTACTGCGAACCCACCACCATGATTATCACTCACTAATGATATCAACACACCTAAAAAACAATATGATATAAGATAACATGAATTGCAATTCTTACTAGTAGACAAAACAATTATCCACAATTACTAGATTTATGAGTTTAGTGTTAGTCTTCTCACCATCATCTTCTGTCGTAGCTCCAGGTCGAGCTACAAAGAAGGGTTCAGATGGAATGCCCGCATCAATGTACCAATGTTTTGTTACTTTCTTTTTCAAATCAATCTGTACCATTAATGAACAAAATATAAATTTTTAGAAGTTCGTAGCATTAATTACAAAAGTAAAATATAAAACTAAACAAACGAGTTGGATAAATTAGAGGAGAAAGTCAATAATGTTAAACAAAATAGAACATAATATATCATGACCTTTGTAAGAGTATTGGGAAAATTGCAAGGGCGTCGTGTCGTACAGCCATACATAAAACGATACATCTTCCCAATGTATTTTGGATTTATGGTGCACACGTCTATTCCTCCACCGTGTTTCTCTGGAGGCATCACAACATCTAGTTGTCCTGTTGCACTTCCATCTAGGGGTATTGTGAAGCGTCCTATTCTGCTCACAAAAACCAATATCTATGAAGCTCCTATATTATCTCACTAAATATGCAAATGAAAGCAATGCCATTTGAATTGATATAATCAACAATTTTGTACACCTTTTCACTATGCAATTATCCTAACTTATTATGTTAATTAGATAATCCAGTTTTGAAATGAATTGAGTTCTGTTGACATGAATTATATACTGAAATCACACATGGTAAAAATCGGTTACCTTGAATTGAAAAGAGCGTCTTCACCAGCGAAGGATCTCAACTCTTGTAATTTTAATAAATCTAAGATGGAGGGATCGGCGTCATATTCACAACAATCAACTATTATTGACGACTTCTTGCCAAGCTCTTCTCTTTCTTCATAAGCATTGATGAAGTGAACTGCTAGAAACGATGGCACTTCAACAGATGTAACCTGTCATAATCATTCAATTAGTTTAAAACACATTAATATTTTTATCCATTATTGAAGCAAACATGTACTTCTACTTACCATCTCTCCAGTAAGTCTACAAACTACATGCATGAATGCCTTAGTCTCTGGCTGCCATTTGAAAACCTCCCCTCCGAAGAGACAATCTAGTGTGTATTTCATAGGCATTTCAGGAATAACGATGTAGTTCTCTGTCACTGCAAAAGAATGCACCCAACCTGGAGCATGACCTCCTCTACAATTTACCTGAATTATTTTCCAAAATAAATTATATTATCACTTTATTTCTTTATGTGCTAGGTTAAACAATTCCCAATTTCAAGCAACCTTTGAATAGATTATTAAACAAGTGGTTTACTAAATTTGATCATACCCTTCGAATTAAAGTTCTTTCATTAGTTCCAGCAAGCATACGGACAACCTTGTAGCCGGGGTTGAAGATATCTGGAAGGATTGTGATGAGTTCGTTCTCAAATATAATAGGGTGTGCAGACTGGTTCGGATTCATACCCTGCCAAGCATATAACAAGTTGATGTATTGGAACCATAACGTTTTCCTTCAAATTTATGATAACTGTATTGAATATCACAATTGTGCAATGGAATTACATACTTCCAGATTGTCGGTGTAGTTGAATCTACCGATGGTTTCAAGTGTGTTAGGGTCGATTTGAATAGATCCCCTCGTAGTTTCTGTCAGAGCTATAACTCGTCCGTCACCTAGGCTATCAAAACCATATGATATATATAGATATTTGGTTAAACGCTGCAAGTAAAATGACTAAATTTAGCTTCCACAATGTTGGTGAGAAGAGGTAAGCAACCTAACGACTGTTACATTAGCATTGTCGGTGACTGCAGCACCAGAAATCATGCCCCCTAAGTACCCAATGAAGGATAATAAATTTGACAGCTTTGGAGATTCAGAAAATTCACGATGACAAATTCTGTTGTTTCTCTTGGCCGCTTTGTAAGCCTCGGACTGTAACTGTGCATGCCCACCATTCACTTTGCCATTATCAAACTGAACACGGACCAGGGTTGCATATCTGTGAGATTTAACACCATTAGAGGCCTAATAGAAAGCGAGCATTCAGCTAATTAGAATTTATACGTCTGTAAAAGGGAGTGTATTTCATGTACACAAATGATCAAATACGATGCAAGATTGTAAAGTATCATCTAGAATGAAATTGGCGAAGGGAGTAATTATAGAAAAGAAATCTACCCATCGAAAAGGTGGCTGACATTGTAATCGCCTATATGAAATACTCCCGGCCCGTTTCGCAGGTAGGTACCATTCTGCATACAACCCATGCGGAATCCCAGCAGAGATGAATCAGCCAGTTATATTTAAACAAACTAAATTATTCGAGATGTTTTGTTTGCTTTACATTGTCCGGTACAACAACAGCTCTCTAAGACACTGTAAACATGAAACCAGCGTTATTCTCTTGTTGTGTTGTGTTGGATGACTTAGGGGGGTCTATCCTGGAGACCAATTCGATAAAGGGATTTTTTCATGTAATTGGCAATAATTAGAAAATTTATTTTTAAACATAGAAAATAATCAGCATAAGTTGGGGTGAAAAATTTTACGAGACGTAATATTTAGATGACGAGGAGAGTTCAAAACTGTTTTCTATTTATGGTTCTCCAGAGATTTCAAATGACAAGCCATAGTATGGATGTGGCAAGCAAAATTGCAAAAGTTCGTGTGAAAGCATACATATGATATGTTAAATAAGTCATTTTCTCCATATGATATGTTAAACAAGTTTCCAAAATGACAACATACTAACCAACCAGTTTGGAATGTTGCCATCAACTTGGAGTTCACCCTCCCAACGCTCCTCTTTCACGCTTTGCCATGCCACATGGTATTTGCTGGCGCTTGCGCTATGCATCGCTTTCTGGTCGGCAAAAGGGTACATACTCGCAGTCAATTTTAACCTAGGCGTTCTAGGTCTGGCACAGAAGTTTGACAGTACACTAAGGCAACCAACGCCATTTGTTCCGCGCCCTGACAAACATTCTGAACTTCGAACTGTGAAAACTTGAGAATTAACCAAAGCCATTAAAGGACATATGTGGCACCCTAGAGAAAGCTGCAGATTTTGTGATGCATTTTCATGGAAGACGGGACTTATATAATTGATAAGAGAGGGAGAATGGATAAAGGAAAGTAAAGCTAACCCATAAGGTTATTGATTGTGATATTTCACCGGCCACATATACTTGGAGGAGATTCATTCAAAGTTCCTTGTTGATTGTGATATTTCAGCGGCCCCATATAATTAGAGGAGATTCATTCAAAGTTAGTTGTTCTTCGTTTCAAAAGAGTCAAAGGAGAAAGAAAGTGGAGTGGAATTGATGGTGGATTTCATAATCATATTGAGCTGGGCGGTCGTTATATTGAGCAGGAGTTAATGCTTGATTCATTGAAAGTTACTTGTGTCAGTACGGGATTGACGGTCCAGTAACTGACAGCCAAGGACGGCGTAAGATAAGGTTCCTCGATCGCGCCATGCTAAGGCATACGTTTTCTAATGTACCAAATTTCAGTCTTCGTTGGATAATAAAAAAAATAGGGTTAGTAAATGGAGGAACAGATCTGAGTCAACGAAATATTAATATAATATTGTAAAGGTCGAATTTGCAGACCGATTCTAATTGTATTTTTTACGCCGTAGGCGTATCCAATTTGAAAGAGGCGAAGCGAAAATTAATAATCAACGACTGATTCTTTCCTGGAGACAATTGAAGTAATCGTAACTGTTAATTTTTACGCTGAAGGAGAGAGCTGAGTTTCACCATCAACGACATAAAATAATGGAGAAAGAATCGAAGACGATGAGATCAATCTCATCCATTCATCATGGCAGTCGATGGTCAGCACAAATTAAATGCATGTCAGTGAATTGAGTAGATATAGGTCACGTCTTGTCATTAAGTGTAGTAACAGTCTTTGAGTAGATAAAGGTCATCCCCATCGGGCAAAATCTTGTTATGAAGTCAAAAAAGCCATATTTCAAGTCGCATAGAAGCGCCAGAAACGACTGTGCAATAATGGCAGCCACCATGCCTTGACTGGCTGAGCGAGTCTCCGGTGGATTAATTCACTTGACCTGTCCATCTTATCAGCATTAGATCACAATCATATCCCAGCATTAAAGACGAGGATCTGATTTGGTCTTATCTTCTCCAACTACTCTGTTGACTGTTAGCTATCTCCTTTATTGGCGGATAGATGCTTGATTGCCTATATATTGTTGAGTCTGTCTTGCTTTCTACTTACTCTCATTGAGTCCAGCTCTGTAGAGCTGTAACCTGTAAGGGTATGAGCTGAAGCTCAGAAAGCCCATGTAATGTTTTCATTATGATCAATATTAAATTTCTGTCATTTGGTATCAGAGCCCTTCAAGTCTTGGGCTGTAGTTCTGGTGGTCTGGACTGCTGAGAGTTATGTGTCAACAAGAAAGCTTGAAGAGCCTGCTTTGCATTTTGCTGTTTGAAAGACAGCTGCAAGATCCAAGGAGAGTAGAGGAAGTCTCAGAAATAAAAGAAGAGGTCTTCTTCATCAAGCTTTGAGGAGCCCATCAGTAAAAGGAAGAGATCGTAAGCTGTCCCCTGTCTCTGTAGCCGATGGTGAATCGGAAGGATTGATATCGCCATGAAAAGTCCAGTTACTGTTTGTTGAAGGTCGCTGGTATTCGTTGCTGAACCTGTCAAAGGAACCAGTGGAAATGTCTGAAAAGAAGACAGTACAAGGAAAATATGGCAGCTGTTTGTTGAGCAGATGGATTCATTGCCAGAAGATTGTAGATGGCTATGTAAGTCATTGTTGTTATTGTGTGCTGAACGCAAAAGTTGGAGCAAAACTGGTTGAAGAATTGAAGCTGTGAAGGTTAGAAGGAGCCGATGGGGAATCTGTGTGAAGAAATCGCTGCCAGAAGGATTTGTAGATCGATGGTAGTGTTAATCGCAGTGCACTCCTAGTCTTTAATTCCGCTAAGAGAAGGTTCTATACAGCCTCTACCTGATCGCAGCCAAACAAAGTGTAGTCAATCAGAATGAAGGAGATTGATGCTTGAAAGAGTTCGTTGCTTGGAAGGAGATTAAGTTGTTGTCAAAGGAGAAAGCACCAAATTAAAAGTGAGCGATCGTTGTTTGTTGGCAAGTCAGGAGATCGTTGTTAAGGAGAGCTAACCAAAGAATGGAAGCATAGAGAAAAAGGTGCGCCGATCACAGAAGGGATGCTGGGAGGAGACCTACTTGCATCAGCCAAAGGAGATCACTGAGCTGCCTGGTGGTGACAGCAGCTGGAAAAGGGAAGAGCTAAGGTAATTTGTTTGCAGAATTTTTTGTTATGGCAAATCCTCTAGCTGATTCCTATTTGAATGAATCTACTAAGCTTGATGGTGACAATTATGTTAACTGGAAATTTAAGTTGAGGATAATATTGGAAGCTTATAATTTGTGGTCAATTGTGAGTGGGGGTGAGTCCAAGCCCACTAATCCTGCCTCCGTTCCAGATTGGGATAAACGGGAAATGAAAGCAAAGGTGCTGCTACGAATGTCTGTAAAGGACAATATAATTCCACACATTAGAGATTGTTAGACATCCAAAGAAACATGGGATGTGCTCAAAGGTTTGTATGAAACAACAAACTCAAACAGGATCTTATTTTTGAAAAGTAAGCTTTTATATATAAAAATGGAAAGACATGAAAATATAAGCAGCTTTATTTCCCGTGTCAAAGATATAAGTGATAAGTTAGGGGATATTGGTGAAAAAGTATCTAGTACTGACTTGGTAACCATCACATTAAAAGGTTTAGTGGAAGATTATCGAGTTTTTATTTCAAGTCTTTCAACTAGAGAAAAGCCCAGAGTGATGATGGTTTCCCCATGATGTTAATTTGTGGATCCATAAGTACGCTTGGTTTATGGTAATCCAAAACCATTTGTTGAGAGGTTTGTGGTTTGCCGAAACCACTTGTACCATTTGTTGAGAGGTTTGTGGTTAGCCAAAACCATTTGAGTGTGAAGTTTGTGGTGATCTTGAAACCACTTGTATGTGAGTATGTGAGTTTGTGGTGATCTTGAAACCACTTGTATGTGAGTATGTGAGTTTGTGGTCATCTGAAACCACTTGTATGCATGGTTTGTGGTTAGCAAAGCCTAGTAAGATTCCTGAGCACCTGCAGTGTGACTCTACGGGAGGTGTTGAAGAAAAACAAAGATTTCACACCTGAATTGACGATGGACTAGCTATCAAGAAGACCAGAGCTCATGGTTGCAGATGCCGAAGCATCAATGGAAAAGATTAAGAAAGTATTTGGAATTCGTAGTTGAGATTAAGGGGGAGTGTTGGAATATCTAATCCCAACTACATCATTAGCTCCCCATGTTGACCTGTCCTCATCTTATCAGCATTAGATCACAATCATATCCCAGCATTAAAGACGAGGATCTGATTTGGTCTTATCTTCTCCAACTACTCTGTTGACTGTTAGCTATCTCCTTTATTGACCGTCGATGCTTGATTGCCTATATATTGTTGAGTCTGTCTTGCTTTCTACTTACTCTCACATGAGTCCAGCTCTGTAGAGCTGTAACCTGTAAGGGTATGAGCTGAAGCTCAGAAAGTTTCTGTAATGTTTTCATTATGATCAATATTAAATTTCTGTCAAAATTTAGCGTAGGAGGAATTGATCCAAACTTGCGTGCATTATGACTAGAAGCCATCTGATTGCTGCAACCCCAAAGAAATGTCTTCAAGAAAACAAACATCAAATGAAATGAAACCCTAAAGCAACAAGAGAACCATCATTACATACCTCAATGCAGTGAAAGGCTCACGGTCACAAATACAATTGAAATTGATGTCCACAGAAAGCTTTTCTTTGTGTAGTCCACTACCTGTCTTTGCTAGGCAATCACCAATCTCATTGTACTGATTTTGGCTATAAGCCTTTACCTTGTGTATGCACAGTACCTTCTTTGATGCACTTGCTACTGCAACAATCTTTTCTAGCAAATTTATTTGACCGTTGAAATGTACTGAATATCCATAGTTGACGTACAAGTATAGAAGTCGAATTGCTTCTAAGGAATCTGTAAACACATGAATGGTATTTCCTTTGTAATAATGAGCTACTCTGGTATAAAACTCCAAAGCCTCCAATATTGCCTGCAACTCCATTGTAAGTACATCAGCTACTTCTCCCAACCGAGCTCTTCCACTCATCATCCCACACCCACAAATCAGGAATGCAAAACCAGATTCCCCATTGGATTTGACTGAACCATCAGTCAACATGCAGCAGCATGCATTTGTCATCTGGTGGACCCCTTTTGTCTTCCATCCAGGATACTTGCAACACTTTTCGATCTCTCCATGCTGCCTGCAACAGCAACAGGAATTGCCTGTTCTAAACTTCAATTTCTTCCACGGGATAAATGAATCTGAAGGTGCTGTATTCGGACGTACTATGTCCTTGCATATTAACAAATTCTTTATACCGGCCTCAGCCATGACATTGAGCTCATTGTCTTGAATTACGTTCTACTTTCATGGATTAAGAATGCAAGAATTGCAGCCTTGACACTTTAAAAACAAAAAAATCGCGTCTTTTAAAGTTCTTTATCCTGTAAATTATGATAAACAAGTCTTTGGCGGTGACTTGATGATATTTTCATGTACGATGATATTTTCTTGCACGCGGCATGCATGGCCTTAACGATGCTAATTGCTTAGGTGTCTCGTGCGGGTCTGTTTTCCGCGTTCCTCTAAACGGTTGCCGTTACAATCAGCAGTTAACAGTCAGTACCGTCAGCAGTTGGAAGCAGCCATGTATTGCCATGTGGCAGTTAAAATTAGACAGCTATTGGTGAAAGTCAGCTAGCCCTATGATAAAATCGAATAGTTCTATTGGAAGAGCACACTTTTTAACTTATACCATGCTAGAGCAATGATAAGCTTATCTATTTAATTTTAGTGATCACTTCTAGATGAGTGGGACAAGCTGCATTAAGAGAATACGTATCTTTTATCTCTTGAAGAGTCCTTTGTTCAACCTTGGTTGTGATGTCAATAAGTCAATCTTTGTATTGATCTCAAATCAATATTGTGATATTATAAGGTATAAGAAAATCAATCTAAAACATATTTTTTGAAGGGTTTACATCCTATTCTATTTAATCTAGTTACATTACTCAAAGGAATCCATTGTGTTAAACAATTGTCATCTAGGTCTTAGGGTCAAAATCCAACAAGTACACATTGAACTGATGCAAGTTGGCTTCCATCTAGACACACATGTAAATACCAACTAATAATCTAATCTTAAGACCCTTTTACATCATTTAATGGTTATTCAAAAACATATTAATTACTAGACATGAATTAAACCCATATTAACCATATCCTAGTTTTGTGTACTTAACATTTTTGTATAATACAAACCATAAAGTTTAGTATACCATTGTCCACATAATAGATACAAAGGAAAACACCATACCATATTTGGTAATACATCCATTGATTAATTCTTATTGAAAAAGTTCATCACAATGAACACAATTTGCATATTAAGAGTAGGTAAACTATCTATCCCTGGTTAAATTTTTAACACCCTCATACCATAATGGATTAATTCAACATCATCATTAATTATAAGGTTAGAAGATTTCCTTAGTTCATACATAGCCATGTTGATAATGAAATTATCACGCCCTTATTTCTTGGAGGGAATACTTCACTAGTTCCTTGAAGCTAACCAATTCCATTTATACTTGAAAATGATCCAAGACACAAAGCCATAGAGTTCAACACACAAAATCCTTTTATCATTTTAATGTAGAGATGTTTAGGGGCATTCTCACATATTTACATCAAGACAATCCATAATGACAATAAATATAAAAAATCATACAAGACTAGAGAAGGTTTTGGAAAGCCAAACACAATAAATCTTAGATTAGATATGCTTGATGATGTGTTATCTCTTTATTAGCTTAGGAATATATAGTGGGGACATATTAAGTTAAAGGTAATATGAATTCCAACTTCTAGATGAAGCACACTCAAGAGGGAGCGATGCTAAGGTTTAGGAACAAGCTCAAACCTTGGATCTATTCCCTAAACCATCCCCTATGGACTTAGGTCTAGGGGCATCCTTCACCCAAGAATAAAGTTGCATGTATCCTAATAATAATATCTCAATTGTATTTTCTAAAACTAGGAAGAGATCTACAATCTTACTAAAGGATCAAGTATCAATTATAATTTCCTAATTTCTAACTCAAAACATTTATGAAGGATATATTAGACTTAAGGGTCTATGTCTAGATTTTGATGTTTAGTTGATTATTTTATCATGTTTAATAATTTACCAAACTTGAAATCCCATCAGTTTCACATACCCTGACACAAAAGCCCATAATTTTTTTTATTTTTTTTTCAATCTTAAGGGTATAATCCTAAAACTTATGTATCATTGTTAGGTCATAGTTCTAGTAAAATTTTGAGGTCATCTTAATAAAAAATCAACTACCATTCCAACATCAATATTTACATCTCTTGAGTTTGATGAATTATCCTCAAAATATCATCATGCCTCTTTCCCCTTCATTAAATTCAGAGTTACACAATATCACAAGCACTCTTACCCTCAATTTTAAATACATTGCTACTCTTAGAACAATGCCATATCCTATCAAGATTTAGTGATATCAACTATCACAACAATATGTTATGTCATCATTCATGTAATGTCAAGTAAACTTAGGAATGTAGAACCTAATTCAATAAGTTATGGTCATGTTTTAATACGACAACACCATACAAGGGGAATACCCTCCATCAAATATTTAGTTAATTACAAACCAACTATAACTTGATGATAGTTAACAAATGGTGCAACCTTAAAATAGGGGTAAAAAGATAAATCTTTGGTGTACTTGAAAGTAGAAGTATTAACATAATTTCTATTTTTTTAAGATAGTTTACCCTCTAAATCAATGTGTTAGTGACAAATACAAGTTTAGTCTAAAACTTGTGTCATTTAACCAAGTCCCAAGATTTTTAGATAGTCAAATTTACCAACCTACAACCACTATAAGTAGATGGTGAGGATGCACCTTGTATTCAATATAATCAAATAGTCCATATGCAAGTGAATTGTTAGAGATGAAGTAAAAGAATTTTATATGACTAGATATAAAATATTTAATAGTCATAAGAAATTTAAAACACATAGTATAAACAATTGGGTCTTTGAAGCCGACACCATAAAAGCCCTTTGGAGAAAGGTCCTACGTGTTATCATGGAGTACATAACTATGGATGGTCATTTCACCAGGGTCTACGGTTATCACTTTGCCCTGCTCAACCAATTCTACTATAAGGTAAGGGTTTCTTTTCCCTACTATCTTCTTTGTTCTTTGAGGAAAAGTTTGGATGACCATAAGAAAAACTCTAGAAGATTTCCTATTTTGCATATTGGCTTGATTAGATTAATTGTGGAGCATTCCCAAAAAATTCCCATCCCTGCTAATTTGGAAGCTTCCCCTGATTCTGAGGAAGACGACACTGAACCCAGCTACTTGGGGTTTCTGCCCAATTTAAGTCCATCTAGAGCTATCCTTAGCCCGCTTGCTATCCATTCTAGCAAGATTAACCCTAACCCACCTTCTGTTAAAGCTCGTGCTGTGCTTGAGTCAGGAAGCCCCTCCCTCAATACCAGTTTTGTTGACAAGAATCCCCAAGTTAAAAACCTTGTATCGTACTCTGAAGATTCTCCTGACTCTGAGGCGTCTGGTGCTAACAATATTGAGCCCTTTGCTGATCCGTCGTCGAATAGAAATGCTAGAACTAGCTCCCCTGTTACTCCTGACCTTGCCAATACTTGTCTCAACTCTGATAGGAATCCCTCTGTGGATGTTATGAATTTAGCTAGAAATAATGCTAATATCCATTTAAAACTTTCAAAATTGACTTTCAATGAAATTAACGAGTTAAAGATAAAAAATTGGGCCCTCAAAGTAAATTGGAAGAGCTGGGTGCCAAGGTAGCAGTGATGGAATAGAAAGAGATGGAATGAAGAGACTACAGTCTCAGCAAAGATACTCAGTTCCAAGCTGGAAAGAACAAAAATGATGATATTGAGGTGGAGAAAATGAAAAATACTATCAAAATTATTGCTGAGAAAAACAATTGCATGGGTAGACACAATGCAATCATTATCAATGCCATGACCGAGAAATTAGACAAAGCCCAACAAGGATCTCTGGTGGTTGACCTGGAGGAGACCAATGAAAGAAACCAAAAGGTGGATGCTGGTATTTCCAAGAGAACTAGGGCCAACCTGAAGAGGAAGGCTCCCCCCACTCCACATATGATTCAAAATTTTAAGAAGGGGGTTCATGATATGTAGAACTTGGAGGCCGAGACAGAGTCTGTCTTGAAGATGCTGGGTTAATTGCTACTAGTTTTTTGCTGGCTTTTCAGCTGGCTTTTTTGCTTGACCTTTCTAGTCTTCTACGGTTGGTTGCTACTTTTTCTAGTTTTCATCTTTTGTGCAGCTGGTTATTTATGATAGACTTTTCTTTCCTTTCTTTATGCTGTAAACTTTGTGGTTTTAGGTCCCTGTAAAACCCATTTTACCCTTTATCAAAAACAATTGGGTCAACTAACTATTACCGCATTTCTCAAAGGTTTTTCAATGCTCTATGCACAAATTTAAAATTAAAGATTTGAATGCTAAACACACTCTTTACCAATCATTTAAAATTTACCTCTATTTATCCCATAAGGATTAGACTATTCAATTGCATAAATAATCATTTATTGAACATTTTCAACTCAATAATGTAAAGTGCAATTGAATAGAAACCCTTTAATTTGAGATTTATAGAAAATACTTAAAGCATTACAATGAATAAATATTATCTTAATGTTTATAGTGATTTCATCAAGTAGTGTAAGTTGATATCCTTCTTATGCCAATTAAAACATTGAAAATTTAAACAAGGATATCTAGAGGACGACATTATGAGTGCATACTATAATAGGTGTGAAAATATGGTTTCTTAGTAGGCCTATAAAGAAAGATAACTATTACTATGGAATCACAAAAAACTACACTTACAAGCCAATTTATAATTCAATTAAAATTTGAATGTTTCACATATAAATAAGATGCTTAAGGTTTAACTCAAGAATATTTTAGACTATCTTATAATTTTCTTGGTAAGGGTATTTCTTGAATATATTCTAAAAAATTTATGCTAGATAAGTAAAGTGTTAGTAAGATTCCACTAGATGTCTAAGGATGTATAGAACTGTATACATGTATGTTTCTAATTAAGGTAGTACTAAAAGTTTTATGTTGTTTGAGTACTCCATTAAACTTAAAAAATCAATAACTACAAAGTTTACATGATATATACCTTTTCTAATCATTTGAATGTTGGCATCTAAATTTTATTAATATTATTTTATTAGCATCTACCTTCATCTGAAGGTCCTTTGTCATGAATATTTAATACTATTTTGACTGCTCGAGGGGACCTTTTTTCAAAGGTTCCTTTTAATGAATGTACCTTCAAACAAAGGAAAAACCTTCAATTGAAGGTACAAATGAAGGTTCTTAGCTAGACACTTTCAATGTCTAATTCAAATTTTCCTCAAAAATTTCAATTTCAAACCTCAGGTTGGATCTTCAAATGGAATTAATTTGACAAGATGATTTTAATGATTGCACTCCTTGAAAAGAGCTTTGTACCAAGTTTAATTTTAGTATATTTTTATTTTACTATGAATTTATTGTGTATGTTTTACTAAACATAGGTTTTTCATTGAACATTAAGTTCTTTATTCTACACATGTGAAAAAATAGTAAAATATTGATTTTTTTTTTCTAAAAGTATCTATGCACTAAGTATTGATTTCCCTTTTTAGTAAAAAATAATTTGAAATTTTATATTTATGAAACTAGTTATGCGTTATGACATACACCTATGTCCAAATTATAATTACTTTGAATTCAAAATTAATTAAAAAAATGTAATAGAAAATAATGAAAAAATATTCATGTGTCAATGGGGTTGTGCAAGTAAATGTGGAGGTCATATGGTTCTCAAGATGGAGATCCAGGTTTGAATCCCCAAAAGTGGTATCTTAAGTTGGAATTCCAAGTGGTGGCTCTTAGACTTCCACTGTGGCTTCTTAGTTGAATAAAGTTGAATATGTTGAATGGGAGGAGGTCCCCCTTATGACCTCTATTGGTGTGGGGCCAATCTAGATAATCCCTCCTTACTAATCAAAAAATGAAAAATAATTCATATACTAGATGTTGATATTACAAATCCATATTTTATTAATTATAATTATATCCTTTCTTAAAAAAACAATGTATTACAACATAAATATATTCACTTTAAAAAAAAATTAATTTACTATAATTTTTTATAAAAATTTACATTAATGAATGCATAAAATGTATATTTAGAATCTACACACAAATCACTAGTTTGAATTGATGAGGAGCATTTGGGTACAGGCATGATCTTGCATCAACCAAAAAGATGTTCATTTTTGTTTCATTTTTTGCTTGTTCGGTTCTCTTTTTCCAGGAAAGGGTGGATGTAACTTTGAATGGAAAAGACATTCAATGAGAAAATACCAATTCTTGACATAGTTGCTTAATTAATGAAATAAATTGAAGCAAACATAAGATTGAATCTATTGAATTCCAAGAGCATAATTTATTTGCATTAAAGATTCTCGATTAGTCAACAAAATGAAACCTTCTATATCTTTTGTCTCCAAATATTGACTATCCTTTGTGCATGACTTTTGATATTTATATTCCCTCAATGGAAACCACATAGACTATTACAAAAAGGAATTTGAAAGGCACCCTATATAAGAAAGGGAAGAGAAAAAAATGCGACCCATAGAGGTAAGGGAGGCTTTTGGTTTTAATGGGAAAGCTAGTGCCATTAGGGATATGATATATTTTCTTAAATAAAAGTAGTTTGAAGAGGCAACAAAGTGAGCTTGTGGGCTACACACAAAAGTTTAGAAGATGGTGATATGATTTGCAAAAAAAAGAACAAAAAAAGATAAAAAGTTAGAATTAGTACGTGGTTGAAGAGGGAATACATCGACCCATACATAACAAGGGATTCAATGGAAATGTAAAAAGGTAGAATTAAAATGTAGATCTAAAACCAAAGACAAAGGGGTGCAAGTTTAAGATGAATAAGTGGTTCTAGGTTAAATATGTTGAAGGGGAGGAGGTCCCTCTTGTGACCTCCACTGGTGTGGGGCCAATCTAAATAATCCCTCCTTACCAATCAAAAAGAAAAAATTATTCATGCACTAGATGTTGATATTAAAAATTTATATTTTATTAATTATAATTTTATCTTTTCTTAACAAAAACAATGTATTACAACATAAATATATTCACTTTTAAAAAAAAATTATTTACTATAAAAAGTTTTTAAAAGTTACATTAAAAGAAGCATAAAATATATATTTAGAATCTACACACAAATCATCACAAATCACTAGTTTGAATTGATGAGGAGCATCTGGGTACAAGCGCAATCCTGTGTCAACCAAAAAGATGCTCATTTTTGTTTCAATTTTGGCTTGTTTAGTTCTCTTTTGCAAATAAAACATGGATGTAACTTTGAATGGAAAAGAAATTCAATGAGAAAATACCAATCCTTGACATACTTGCTTGATTAATGAAATAAATTGAAGCAATTAGAAGAGTAAATCTATTGAATTCCAAGAGCATAATTTATTTGCATTAAAGATTCTCGACAAGTCAAAAAAATGAAACCTTCTATATATTTTTTCTTCGAAGATTGAATATCCTTCACATGAATTTTGATATTTCTATTCCCTTAATGGAAACCGCATAGACTATTACAAAAATGAATTTGAAAGACACCCTATGTAAGAAAGGGAAGATAAAAAAAATGTGACCCATAGAGGTAAGGAAGGCTTTTGGTTTTAATGGGAAAGCTAGTGCCATTAGAGAGATGGTATATTTTCTTAAATAAAAATATTCAGTTTGAAGAGGCAACAAAGGGAGCTTGTGAATACAAACAAAAGTTTAGAAGATGGTGATATGATTTAAAAAAAAGAAGAAGCAAAAGACAACAAATTAGAACAAACATGTGGTTGAAGAGGGAATAATCAACCCATACATAACAAGGGATTCAATGGGAATGTAAAAGGGGAAAATTAAAATGTAGATCTAAAACAAAAGACAAAGGGGTGCAAGTTTAGGATGTAGAACAGGCCAAAAGAAAACAAAGAGAAGGCATCAAACAAGAGTTAAAAGGAAGGTGCACCAAGTCAAGAGATTAAGACAAAGGAAGGTGCACCAAGTCAAGAGATTAAGTCAAGAGATTAAGGCATCAAACAAGAGTTAAAAGGAAGGGAAGCACATAATTTGAAAAGGGGAAACACTTCACTGAGAGAAAATATAGAGAAGGCCAATCCAAAGAGAAGCACACACATTTTCTAGGAAGACATGTGATAGGGGCTGTGTGAAAGGAAGAAGAGGAGTATGGGAAACTAGGTTAAAACTTGAATATAGAACAAAATGCTAGATGAACAAAGGAATTTTAATAATGCAAAAACAAGAGGAAAAGAAGCAATGGGAAGATGGGGTCGAGCTCACAAATTTGGTGATATGTTGTTTGTAATAGGTAACCAAGTTGACTAGTTGGAAATTGGCATAGATAGCATGGTGTGAGATGGTAAATTGGAGAGTTCCTAAGTGAAGTGCAAATTAGAGGAACATTTTTGTTCTAGAATAGAGGAAAGGGGTAGAATGGCTATCTATGAAAAGTGAGGCCATTAAAGGCTATTGGATTGTAAATTATATTTGAATAAATAAAATTGAAGTTTATCTATAATTGTTTATTAATTTATTTTTAAATTAAGGAAAAGCATTGTCGATGGATTTTTATTTTGTGTTTTGTGTAAATGGTTGATGGGAAAAAGGGGGTATACCTTCTTGCATCAATTGGTATTAGAGAAAGCAGTATTGAGTGTGGAGAGGATCCTCCAGGACCCATGAGTGTTCTATGAACAAATCATCGATTGGGAGGTAGTTTGTACATAGAAGAAATTGTGTGAAGCAGTAGAGAAGAAGCTCAAGAGGGTTGTTGCGGCTAGAGGAGTCAGTAGTAGAGAGCTTGAAGTCACAAAGGAATTTGTTTTGAGAGTGATGAAAAATTGTGAGAGGTGAGATTGTAGTAGAAAAAGATGGGTTGGGTTGTGAGGAGACCCGTGTGAATACTATTTTGGCAGCAACTTATTGGGATAGAGTGGAGGATGAGATGCTTGAAAAAATGGGATAAATAGTTTATGAAGAAGTAGGGAAGATTGAGGTGAGGCTCAAGAAGTTGGAAAAGAATGAGCTGGGAAAAGTGAGAGGAATGTATAGAGATGAGCGAGAAGAAGAGTGAGAATAGTAGCTTGAGATGGAAAGAGGAAGATGTAGCCCCTACTAAAATAGATGAAGAAATTGTAGTATAGATATGTCACGAGGAAGGCATGACAAGAGAAGAAGAAAGGACTGAAGTGAACATGAAAGAGGTCATAGTAGATGGTCAAGGTGAACCATATTTGTTTGTGCAACTGTTGGTAATTGAGGAAGAATGGATGATGAAGTTTGTTGGTGCATCAAAGAGATAAGAGAAAAAGGTTGCAATTGGAAAGGAGGTGGAATATGTCGTAGTGAAATTCGAAGTTGCAATTGTGAATGCAGATGAGGTAAATCAGTTCAGTGATTTTTTTTTTTATAGATGTAGTAGTATAAGGTGATATGGATAGAAAACAAGAGCATCTAGTAGATGTTACATGGTTGTGTGTAGAGTTGGTTAAGGATGTTGTAGGATATTGGTGGAGGTGGATGGTTAGAGGTGGGTTTGAACCCATAAAAGAGGATAGGAGTTTGGAAAGAATTTGGTGGAGGAGGTTTGGATTTGGTCCATACATGAGTCCATGAAGGGAAATATGAAGGAGATGTTGTGTTACTCGAGGGGGTGGTGTGCGCTCCAACATGATGTTGGGAAAGGTGGAAAAAAATTGAACTAGAACACTTTGAACATCAAAGGAGTTCACTACAGGTTGATGGAAACTTGGAAGAATAGTACAACTACTCAACTCCACTATTGTGAGCCTATGCTCACAATATTTCTACTCAACATGTTTGATGCAGGAGCATCTAGGTACAAGTATGATCCTATGTAAACTAAAAATATTTTGTTCATTTTTGTTTCAATTTTGGGTTATTTGATTCTCTATTGGAACGAAAACGTGGATATAATTTTGAATGGAAAATAAATTCAATGAGAAAATGCTAATTCTTGGCATAGTTGCTAGACTAAGAAATAAATTGAAGAAATTAGAAGAGTCAATCTATTGAATTCTAAGAACATAATTGGTTTGTATTAAAGATTCCTGAGGAGGTAGCAAAAAATGAAACATTCATATCTTTTGTATTAGAAGATTAAATATCCTTCAAATGACCTTTGATATTCCTATGCCCTCATTGTAAACCACATAAACTATTACAATAGAAATTTGAAAGGTACCCTATGCAAGAAAGGGAAGAGGAAAAAAATGCGACCTATAGAGGTAGGGAAGGATTTTGGCTTTCATGAGAAAGTTTGCTTCCTTAGGGAGATGATATATTTTCTTAAATAAAAATAGTTCAAGAAGAGGCGACAAAGGGAGCTTGTGGGTTGCATGTAGAATTTTAGAAGATGGTGATATGATTTGAAAAAACAAGAAAAGAAAAAGGTCCAACAAATTAGAATATGCATGTGGTTGAAGAGGGAATGGATTGACCCATACATAGTAGTGGATTCAATGGGAATGTAAAAAAAGAAAGAATTAAAATACAATTCTAAAATAAAAGAAAAATGGGCACCAAGTTTAGGATGAAGAATAGGCGAAAAGAAGATAAAGAGAAGGCATTGAACCCGAGTTAAAAGGAAGGTGCACCAAGTGGAGATATTAAGGAGGAGTAGCACATAATTTGAAAAGGGGAAAGGTTGCATTAAGAGAAAATATAGAGAAGGCTGATCCAAAGAGAGGCCCACACATTTTCTAGGAAGACATGTGATGGGGGCTGTGTGAAAGGATGAAGAGGAGTATGGGCAGTTGGGTTAAAAATTGAAGGAAAAACAAAATCCCAGATTCAAAGGAATTTGAATAATGCAAAAACAAGAGGAAAAGAAGCGATGGGAAGATGGGGTCGAGCTAAAAAATTGGGTTAGATGTTGTTTGTAATAGGTAACCAAGTAGACTAGTTGGTAATTGGCATAGATAGCATGGTGTGATGTGGTAAATTGGAGATTTCTTGAGTGAAGTGAAAATTGGAGGAAGATTTATGTTCTAGAATAGAGGAAAGGGGCATAATAGATTCAAATTTGAGCAGAGCAGTGCAAACTTCAAAGTGTTGGACTTCTAAAGGTAGTGAGCTAAAGGCATCCATAATATTTTGAATAAGGTCGTGAAAGTGTTGGAGTAATTGTGGTGGATTCCTTGTTGTATTGAGATAGTTTTCTCTATGTAGTATTCTTCTTCTATCTTCTTTTAATATTCTAAGCAATGGGCTTTGGCTATGAGCTCTATTGGATAGTGTGTCCTATTTTGATACTGAGCTCTTGTATTGATTTTGAAATTACTTATATTATGAGCTAATCCTCATCATGGTTTTCCTATAATTTGGTTTTCCACATAAATATGGTGTTCTCTTATGTATGGTGTTGTTTCAATTTATGTTATCTGCATTTCATGATTAACTACTTTAACAAAATAAGGGTTTAATGAATGCTTGTGGATCTAATTATTGTTGAGGGTATTCATGTTTTAATTTGATACAATGGATTCCCTCCCTCTATCAGATTGTCTTATAGGTATGTGCAAGATCATCATGGAAGAAACAAGCCCTTAAGTGGCAAAAAATTTAAAAACATCAGAGTTAGGCAACTTGATGTAAAAATTTGAATAAGTTATATATTATTTCAAAATATCTAAGAATAGAATTTGTAGCATATTGAATGTAGTTTCAACTAATAGGTTTGTTTTTAAAAAAATCTATTTGGTGAAAATTTGAAATTTCAATGCAATAGTAACTTAAATTTTAGGGAAAATGCGAAGTGAGGTTATGTTTTGACCACCCTAACCACAATAAAATGATAATATTTTACATATCCCGAGGGAATCATGTCTCGATGTGATGGTATATTTTTTGTAATTTTTCATTCTAAATAATTAATTATGATTTTTTTATTATAAATTTTAAAAATATAAAACTTGTAGTACCTAAAATTACCTTAACAGATAAACCATGACATCCAATTTTTATTTTTAATTATATATGCATAGAATGTAATGTTTTGATTCAAAAAATGATAATCGCATTTAAAATTTATATTTTTCTCGTTCATCTATATTTTTAGTGAATTCAAATAGAAAATGGGTAGTAAAATTACTTATTAAATTCAAAGTAAAACATAATTTATATTGGTGGTAAGAATCTCCTTTAAAACCCTTTTTTTCCATCAATTTCAGTTTAAAAAAAGTCCATCGACCATTCCATCATATTGCCACTTTTACCCGTCATGATCCGCACATACCCTTATTAATTGAACATTTTGGATACAACAATAGGATAAGCTCATGATAACATTAGGGAAACCAAAATAATTTGTCCATAATAATTTTTTTTGAGGATCTTATCATGGAATGAAATAAAAGGAACAAAAATATTGAGTCATTCTTATGCATGTATCCCTATGAATGGAAAGAGGAACTATTATTCTATATATATAAGAATATTAAAATTCATATAACATAAATTATTTTTATTCTATACAAAGTTCCTTCAAAATTAAAAATACCATAAAATATGAAACAATTAAAAAGCTTATACCTTTATTAGAATCCTTCACTACCATATTATAGATGAAATCTATGAGTTGGTATGATCAATTTAATAGGTTGATCAATCAATTGAGGTTGGTTTTATTCAAATTAATGGTGGGACATAGCCTTTAGTTATATATAGAGAAAAATAATTTGTTATATGAATTTTAATATGCCAATATTAAATATCTTTGTCATTAAAATAAATTTAGATGGAATAAAAATCTAAATTATTTAAAAATGTGTCTATATAATAATTACACTAACAAGAATTCCCTTACTGAGGAGCTCTAGAAAAATAATACAAATTAATGATAAGATTAAATTGACTACTATGAACTAAATCTTAGTTTTTATTTTTTCAAAAATCACCATAAATGTGTAATAAACACCCTTGGTTACAATTTTTATTTTTAGTTTCATTATACCATCAACATCAAGAAGTTTCCTATTTTAAAACCTTACTCTACCATAACAAGGGTAGTAGCTCTACACCATAACTATGTAGTCTTGCACTAAACAACATGAGCTCATGCAACAATACAATTCTCTCTAGACCTAGACCTAATCATTGATGGTGAATTCGATATGGCCTTTCCTATACATATTTTTGTGGGAATTAGAAGAAAAATAGTTCACATACTAAAATAACAATACTTCATGACCATAATCCATGTAGGGGCCAACTTATACTTACTTCACATGCATACACATAGGGATTAACTCATTTATAGAACATATATAAATGATGCTATTGAATTATGTATACACCACCTAAACATATTATGATTGCTTCACACATCACATATAGACAAGACATGTTTAATTCATGCATACATCACACATGTAAAATGTGAATAACTTTAACAATATCACATGTACACATAATGACTAATGGGAAAAATGGGAAGTGGTGGCAACCTTATTGCAAGGATCCCATTTACCTAGTTCAATAATATAAAAAATTAAGGTAAATTTGAATTAGAGAGAGGAATGTTAGTGCTTCCCATATTGCATAGTGGGCATCATCCATTCTCTCATATCATTGCTATCTATGATGATGAACAAGCATCCCATACTAATTTTCATCATCAACAAGGCCATAAGTGTAATGAAATTCATTGCATAAGGCCATTAATAAGATTTCTATAGTTCATTAATCATTTATGTTATCATACATCCGTAAGTTTCATAATGAATATGTCTTATGATCTAATGACATACCCAAGGCTAGTACCTAGATACTATTGATCACATGGACTGAATTAACAATCAAAACCATGAAAGCCATACCTTAGGTAAGCATAACATATGACCATACACATTTCATCTAATACAACAACATCAATACTAAATTTCCAAGATGGTTAGATCCTAACATCCATCACCTTCATGCTATTGGCCAAAGCTCCTCTAAATTCAAAAAAAATGGTAGCTCTTGGCATATATAACCTACATACATTATTGGTGAAAGTAAGCTAGCCCTAGGATAAAATCGAATAGTTTTATTGGAAGAGCACACTCTTTAACTCATATCATGATAGAGAAATGCTAAGATTATCTATAAATAACTTCATAAGTTTTATAATTTTAATGATCACCTCAAGATAAGTGGGACAAGCTACATTAAGAGAATAAGTATCCACTACCTATGTTGTTGTAGATTTCTTTGTTCAACCTTCATTGTGACGCCAATAAGTCAACCCTTGTATTGATCTCAAATTAATATTGTGAAATTAGAAGGTACAATAAAGTTAATCTAAAAAATATTATTTGAAGGGCTTACACCCTACTCTAGTTAATTTAGTTATATTATCCAAAGTAATCTATTATGTTAAACATCTATCGTCTAGGTCTTAGGATCAAAATCCAACAAGTACACATTGAACTAACACAAATTGTATTTCATCTAGATACACATGTAAATAAAAACTAATAATATATTCTCAAGACCCTTTTACTTCATTAAATGGTTATTCAAAAACATATTATTTACTAGACATAAATTAAACCCATATCAACAATATCCTAGTTTTGAGTACTTAAGAGTTTTATTTAATAGCAATCATAAATTTTAGTATACTATTGTCCACCTAATAGATACAAATGTAAAAAATGATACCATATTTGGTAATACTTCCAAATATTAACCATTGTTGGAAAAGGTCATCAAAAGGAACTCAATTTTCATATTAAGAGTAGGTAAACCATCTATACCTAGTTAATTTTTTCACATCCTCATACCATAATGGATTAATAAAGGAACTCAATTTTCATATTAAGAGTAGGTAAACCATCTATACCTAGTTAATTTTTTCACATCCTCATACCATAATGGATTAATTCAACATCATCATTAATTATAAGGTTGTAAGGTTTCCTTAATTCATACATAGCCATGTTTATAATAGAATTATCATGCCCTTATTTCTTGGAATAAATACTGCACTAGTTCCTTGAAGCTAACCAATACCACTTGACAATGATCCAGGACACAAAGCCATAAAGTTCAATTCACCAAATCCTATTATTGTTTTAATTCAGAGAAGTTTAGGGGAATTCTGACATATATACATCAAGACAATCCACAATGAAAATGAATCTAAAAATTCATCCAAGATTGGAGAATATTTTGGAAATCCAAATACAATAAATCTTAGATTAGATAAGCTTGATGATGCATTATCTCTTTATTTGCTTAGAAATATATATAGCACTTGGGGACATATTAACTGAAAGTTAATAGGGTAGAAGCACAAAGTTGTGTCACACTTTCAACCAACTTATTAGTACAATTTAATTTATATAAATTTCTAACTAAAAATTATTTTTGGTCAAACATATGATCTAGTAAGATTCATTCTAGCTAAGTTAGACACTTCCATAACTTTCTCAACTAAAATTGTTAGCTAAAAATATATGGAGCACCACTTTGAGACTAATTTAACAAAAGAAAAAATATTTAAAAAAATTGGAGTTTCAATAACTCCTAATGCAAATAATATTTTAAAAAAAATATTAAAATACCCTTTTGTAGATCCATAAGGGTGGTTTCCAAAAATATATTTATTTTAGTAGTTTAATTATTATTTATATTTTATATTTTATTTTTACTAAAAGTAGGTTATCAACACAAAATATTAGGTTGATTACCATGACAAGGAAAAATACTAAAAAATATTTAAAAAATTGAAAAAATATGATGCACTAGATAAAATAATCTATTTCAAGATGGTGTATTTTTTTTCTATTTTAAATAAATATTTAATATGAAAGTTGATGTCTGATGAAAACAACTATTTTTTATATTCACACACACTTTAATATTTATTTATATATATATATATATATATATATATATATATATATATATATATATATATATATATATATGAAAATTGGAAAAAAATATACCCATGTGCTAAAGTTTCAAGTTATAAATACACAAACAAAAATTGAAAGAAAAAAAAAATTACTATAAAAAGTTTGACGTCTCATGCAACTTTATTTTTTAGCATTTTATTAGCAACTAAATTATGGTGTTAATTTATGAAAATATTTTTAAAAATATTTTTTAAATTTTTTGATAAAAATGCAAACATTAAATATACTAAAAAATACATATTTTACTAGTTTAAATCATTTCAAAATTAAAAAACATATATAACACTTTTTAGTGATTCAAGTTTAAAAGTTGGATTAGTGTTGGTTGTTTCTTTGATAAAGTGTGACACAACTTTGTGCTTTTACCCAATGTGAATTCCAACTTCTAGATGAATCATAGTGAAGAGGGATGGATGCTAAGGTTTAGGAACAAGCCTAAACCTTGGATCTATTCCCTAAACCATCCCTTATGGACTTAGGTCTAAGGGCATCATTCACCCAAGGATATTTAGTCACATGTAGTTATCCTAATAATAATATTTTAATTGTATTTTCTCAAATTAGGAAGAGATCAACAATCTTACTAAGTAAGGAGTCGGCCCCTAGTGCCCCTACATCGGGAAGATTTGGGAATGCCCCTATTGATTCCCCTAACCAGGATGAAATTAATTCGGCCCTGAATAAGCTCGAGCTTGAGGACATTGTGAGTGTGGCAGAAAAAAGTATGGATGGCCTTTTCACTGTTCTCAAGTGGACCCAAAAGGAAGTTTGTGATTTGAAAGGCCGTAATATAGATCTAAGCAATAGGGTCATGGATTTTGAATAGAAGATTAGCTAGATTCATAAAGAGAATGAAAGACATGAAACCCCCTTACCAAGAAAAAGACAACATTCGCAGGAGGAAAGATTGACTAGCATCGAGTGCAATATGTCCAAGATAGGCCAAAATATTAGGGCCACTGTGGCGAACAATCACAAAATTTCCATGCATAACACCATTATCATCAATGCAATGGTGGAAAAGCTCAAAAAAAATCAAAAGGGTTCGCTGGTTGTGGATTTGGATGCAGACAAAGGTTGCTGCAGATCTGCTGGTGAAGGGATTTCGACTCATACTCGGGCCAACACTAAGAGGAAGACCTCGAATTCATCTCATACGGCTCAAATCCTCAAGCAGGGGCTACAGGATATGAAGAATGTTGAAAAGGAGGCTGAGGAGTTGTTGAACACCTTGGAGTAGTGCTGGTGTGTTTGTTTCTGGCTTTTTGGGCGGTCCTTTTTTTGGACCCTGTTGTCTCTTTGTGCTGTCGTTTCCTTTTTGGGATAGCCGTCTGCTTGTTTGGACTTATTTTGTTATCTTTTGTAAAACCTATTTTTTCCTTTTCAAAAACAATCTTACTAAAGGATCAAGTATCAATTATGTTTTCCTAATTTCCAACATATAATATTAATGAAGTACATATTTTTCTTAAGGCTCCATGTCTAGATTTTGATGTTTAGTTGATTATTTTATCATGTCTAATAATTTACTAAACATGAAATGCTATCAGTTTCACATACCCTAACACAAAAGACAAAAGTCCATAAACAATTTAATTTTTTCCATGCTTATGACTATAATCCAAAAAGTTGTGTATCATTTTTAGGTCATAGTACTAGTAAAATTTTAAGGTCCTCTTAATAAAAAATCAACTACCATTCCAACATCAAGATTTACATCTCTTGAGTTTGAAGAATTATCCTCAAAATATCACCATGCCTCTTTTCCCTTCATTTAAATTAGAGTTACACAATATCATAACCACTCTTACCCTCAATTTTAAATAAATTGTTACTCTTAGAAAAAATTCATATCCTAGCAAGTTTTAGTGATATCAATTATCACATTGCAATATGTTATGTCATCATTCATGGAATGCTAAGTAAATTTAGGAATGTAGAACCTATTCAATAAGTTATAGTCATATTTTAATATGAAAACATCATATATGGGAAACAACCTCCATCGATTATTTAGTTTTACAAACCAACTAAAACCTGACGATAGTTAACAAGTCTTTCCACCTCAGAATAGGGGTAAAGGGACAAATCCTTGGTACTTCAAAGTAAAATTATTAACATGCTTTCTATTTTATTTAGATAGTTTACCCTCTAAATCAATGTGTTAGTGACAAATACAATTTTAGTTTAAGCCTTGTGTCATTTAACCAAGTCCCAAGATTTTTAGATTGTCAAATTTACCAACCTACAATGACTATAAGTAGATGGTGAGGATACACCTTGTATTCAATGTAATAATATAGTCCATGTGCAAGTGAATTGATAGAGATGAAGTAAAAGAATTTTATATGACTAGATATAAAATATTTAATAGTCATAGATTTAATTTGAAAGTTGAAATATAAACAACCAAGACAATTAACTACTACCACATTTCTCAAAGGTTGCTCAATGTTCTATACACAAATTTAAAATGAAATATTTGAATGCTAAACACACTCTTTACCAATCATCTAAAATTCACCTCAATCTATCTCATAAAGATTATACTATTCAATTGTATAAATAATCCTTTATTGAACATTTGCACCTAAATAATTTAAAGTGAAATTGAATACAAACCCATTAATTTGATATTTAGAGAAAATATTTAAAGCATTACAATGAGTAAATATTCATTGTAAAAATTTTATAGTGATTGCATCAAGTAGTGTAAGTTGATATCCTTCTTATGCCAATTGAAATATTAAAAATTTAAACAAGGATATGTAGAAGATGGAATTATGATTTTTGTGACATGGATTTTGGTTCTTGAGAATGCTTTGCTCTCTTCCTAGGATCTTCCACCTAGAAAGAGAGAGATTAGGGCTCCAAAAATACTTATGCACATTCAAATAGGGATGTATGCAACATGATGTTATGTAAATGAACTAATCTAAGTGCAATTGTTTGACTAAACATAGTGTGATATGCAAACAACTATGAAATATGAAGAAATAGAAACAAATATGCAGAACAAAACATACAAGGTCAAATATAAGTACAATTGGAAGTTGTGTGAGCTTTTTGGAGTGTCTGGAATGATATTCAATTTTTTGATTTTTCATAGTGGGACTCATTCACCAAAGGTGGTGAATCAGTCCTTCAACTATTGAAAAAGTGTCGGGACCTAATTTCTAATAGCTGAGAATTGATTTATGACAAAATGTAGATTTCTAGATTTTAAGTGGGACTCATTCACCAAGGGTGGAAAATTAGTCCTCCCCAAGTTCTCTGAAAAATAAAGAGTCAACACTACTACACCAGACCTAGAAATGGCTGAATATGAGGTTAGCACATTAAATTTATTTTTCTAGATTCTTTTCAATAAACCTGCATCTTTTATCATGAGAGGCAATTTTTAAAAAAATAAGAATCATGTTATAAAGCACGACATGCAAATTTTTTTACTCTACCAAACCATAATTGCTCCCACCGCCTTAAGTTTCACTTCCACAAAGCCTAAAATCATTGTAAATCTAATACACTCTCAGTAGAAATCCATGTATTTCCTTTTGAATGGTAAAGGAACATTTAATTAAGATTATAGTTAATTTTTTATTGAGGAACACATTTAGAGATTTTAAATAAATAGAAGTATCCTCACCAAATCTATATTATTTGAGGTTGTTGTAACATTTGTTTAAACGTTATTGTTAGCTTCATATATAAGAATGGAACATTATAATTTATAACATGAATCATGCATCTTTGACATTCAACAACTCCTACAGAGAACTTTTATTTCCCATCACATCTTTAGGATTTATATAAAGTATTGATGTTTGCAAACAATGTCATATCTAAAACTTTATTTATAGATATAGTTTCCATGAGAAGTTCCACGGTTAATTAATATACTAGTTATTAAATTACTGTTTTGGCTAGTAATTTGAGACCTAAATTCAAGGCTTCAATAGTTGTAACTAACTTCAAAGAGACTCAAGCCAATTTATGATTTATTAATATGCATATAATTTTACTCGGAACTACTAATGAGATCAAGTCCAGCTTTTTTTCAATTGTCAATATATCCCAAGAAATAAAACTAGGACCATAAAATTCTATTGTAAGACTTTTGCAGTGGCCTACACCTATGTCTTCTTTTTCCCATCAACCACAACTTACAAATATTCAATCGATCTAGCCAAATATTAAGTAACCATATAATACCTTTATTAAGAAAATGTAATCGTTCAACTCCTACAAACATCATTTAGAATTAATTTCAACCTTGCAAATGGAATGGTTAATTCCAAAGGTGTGTGTGTTGCAATGTATCTAGAGAGAATTTCACACAATGGATCAAGAGTTCAACAAATTATAGTGAAAAAAAATATCAAGAGTGAGAAAAGTTATGGTAAGATTTTACAGTGATTGTTTCAACAGATTATTAGAAAATTACTTCACTTAAAGTTTAAGTGCACAATGAATGTAATCAAATAAACCAACTTAATTTTCCTTTAATATTTTATTATTCGGGAGAGAAACAAAATCTAACCCCACAAGAAGAAAATGTTGAACTCTTTACTCATTTAGTGATGCAGGAGCATCTAATGGTGTAGGGGCAATCCTGCATCACCCAAAAATATGCTTTCAATTTATGTTTCCTTTTTTTAGATTTTTGTATATTTTTTTGCATTTCTAGATACCCTTTTCGTCGAATAAGAGTTCCCAACTTTCAAATTTTCTTTTCTACTTTTTCTGTTTAACTTCTATTTTTAGCAATTTTGAATTTGAATGCTTGAGGAGGAATAATTTTATGGGAAGCATTAGGACAAAAAAATAAGCACTTTTGTGAAAGAATCAGGTCAAGATCATTCATGGTTTGAAAGTTATTCAAGTTTTAGTTTCTGGTTTTTGTCATAGAAAACCTTTCGAGTCCAATTTGAGGCACTAAACGGTCTCGTACGGGCCCAAAAATCACCAGAATTGGTAGAGCGGGTTATTAGTGCATTCTTCACTTTGATACCTTTCCAAAAGTTCAAACGGTTCAAAAATCAAAGTCCCAGATCAAAAGTTATGGCTTTTGGAAGTTGGTAATTGTTTGGAAAATTGCCAATTTTCGAATTAGGACTTAATTTTTGAATTTGAAATTATAATTTTTGGTGCCAACCACCAAAAATCATAATTCAACTATCATTTTGGTTCCAAAACTAAAAAGGGGCTATTTATGGGATAGTTTCTAATTTTTTGTGGCTTTTTGGGGAAATGATCACATACTGTGAAAAGGGGGAAATTTTGTAATTTCTATAACTTGCATGTGTTGCAGAACTCAAGGATTTGAGATCCTCTGCATATAAGAATTTCATATTCAGAGTAATAATAATATTCTTTGATTATGTGTGATTTTATTTGTCTTGAGTTAGCACCCTCGTCATTTAGGTAGCAACATTTAAAGGGTTTATTGGTGAATTGGTCAGAGCAGCTGAAAGAAAATGGTAGGCCAATATTTATGTTGCTAAAAATTATGGTGCAAGCTAACTACATCCCCTCATGGCCTGTGTAACATGATGTGAATGCTACAAATGAGGCCTTAAATGCAAGACCGACTTTTGCAGAAGTAGTTGATTTTAGGTGGGTGATTATATGTACTTAGCATGTCAGATACTAATTTAATAGTATTCCACTAACTTCTAAGAATTCATGTAGAAGTTATAAATTTACTTAATGAAAATTCTTGACAAAATAGGATCCTATCTGCGTCAGAAGTCAAGATGGGTGATTCTCCCAATGGTGTTGAAACATCCAGCCTACACATTGGTCGATGTTTCCAGAGCGACATAAGTATTTGAATGTCATTTTCACCATTACATGTTGCAGTAGAGGGCAGGGTTGCATGCCAAGAATTAATTCTAGAGTTAATCCACCCAGCTAACTTGCACTACAATCTTCAACTTTGTTAATCACCATGAAATGGATATACACCCCAAGGAATTTTTTTTCTCTAAACCATAGTGACTTCGTCATTGCCAAGACAAGAATTAGGGAAAGTAGAGGTAGTTGGAGATGGCCTTATAGGCTTGGCGAGATAAGGGATCAGCTAGCCTATGAACCTAGTCCCTTTGACACCATTCCTTCCTTATAGATATTCTATTTTCTTTATTGGTTTCAGTTGCCTACATGTAGGTGCAAGGTTAGTTCATCAAGACTTATTCGATGTTGATTGTAAATTATAGAGTGTAAATAAAGGCACAACCCCCTTTTTTTCTTTTGAGGATCAAAAGGAAAAGGCTTGAAATCATTTCCTTATTACTCTTGATGAGGTTGAGGACTAGAAGCCACTAGATGTCCTCTTGTTTAGAAAATAGAAATGATCTTTCAATTGTTTCAACCTATGATGATAATGCGTGAGAGAAGAAAATTTTTGAATTTTTGAGTGATGGAGTAGGGCTTCATGGAGTAGGCTCTAAGGATGCTCAAGCAGTTTCAACGTAACTTTCGAGTGGAAAAGAAGGTGAGAAGGAATCAAAAGAATGACCCCAATATTATCTCTATTGGGAGTGTTAAAGGATAGGAGGTTGAAAAATCCAAAAACATGGTGGGGGCAGTTAGAGAGGAAGGGGCTAAGATAAAACCTTGGTTGTCTCTATTTGGAGTCAAACCTAATGGTAAATCTGTGTTCCCTTCAATCTACAACATTTCTGAACTAGCAAAGGGTAAGTTTTCCAAATTTCTGTAATGAACTCAATCATTGATCACAA
>VDFB02271358.1:624646029-624664360 GCA_007258455.2 Sequoia sempervirens | reverse complement strand
TGCTCCATGTATATTTCCTCTTCAACATCTCCATGTAGAAAAATAGCTTTGACATCTAATTGCTCAAGTTCAAGATCCCAAATGGTTGTCAAGCCTAACACTGCTCGAATAGTGGTCATTCACACAACTGGTGAAAATATCTCATTGAAATCAATGCGTTTTTCCTGAGCAAAACCCTTGACAACTAATCTAGCCCTGTAACGTTGATGACCTCCCTCTTCCTCTTTCACACGATACACCCATTTATTCTTCAGAGGTTTCTGATTTGGCGGAAGAGGAACCAAATCCCAAGTGTCATTCGCTCGCAAAGATTCCATTTCTTCATTCATTGCCTCCATCCATTTAATTGAATTTGCATCTTTGCAAGCTTGTTTGAAAGTCGTCAGCTCTGCTTCACCACATAGCAATAATTCATAATCATAATTATCAGAAGAAAATAACTCAAAATCATTATACTTCGTTGGTAGCTTCATCTTCCATGTTGATTTCCTCAATTGAGAAACATTGTCTGATTGCAAATTACCCTATATTTCCATATTTTGCTCATTTCTTTGTAAATTTCCTTCACCCTGTTGCTCATGTATTTGCATTTGTCCTCCAATACTCTGTCGTTGTAGATGAGAACACCTCTGTTGTGTGCCCTGTGTTTGAACTATTGGAGGGAGCGAACCACTTAAAGGCTGCGAGTGAGATAATGAAAGGTGCGAATGAAATGGTGAAGGAAGCGATTGAATTGTTGTTGGTTGTGTATCACACAGAGAAGTCTGCAATTGATTATTAGAAGGCAGCGAATGAGATTGCAAGGGCTACGAATCACCTAGCAGAGGTAGTGTATCACTCCTAAAAGGTTGCGCATGATCTAACAAGGCCTTGGCTTGTGTTAGAGGGGGCTGCAAATGGTGTATCAAAGGCAGATGTTCTTCTCTAGACTGCACTATAACTGGTGAAGGCAGTGGAACCATGTTTAAGGGCTGCGAATTAGATATTGGAGGTGTATCTTTTGAATTCAGCAATGGAGTGTGAAACAACTGTGTGTCACTTAAAAAAGGCAGTGATTGGTTAGTGAGAGGGTGCAAAGGATTTTCTGAACGCTGCACTTGATGTATTGTTTGCAGTGTTTCTAATGACCTTACAAAGAAGAAAATGACTTATGGCTATGAAAGCAACAAAGAGGCAACGAATGGCCTATGGAGTCCTGATTATTAATGATAGGCTACGGGAATGTAGTGTTGGTAGCTTACTGAATTTGTAGCTAGTCTTGGCACACCTGTTGTGGCTGCTATGAATGAAATAATGTAGGCTGTGCGTTGGTATAAATAGGGGATGCGAAAGTTGAAGGCAAAGTAATTGAATTCGATGGCTGTGAACAAACAGGGGTACTCGTATTTGAAGAAATGACTAAAGGCTGGGAGAAAGTAACTGAAGTTTTCTTGACATGACGATTATCAAATAAATCAGCATCAAAATATTTGTCCAGAGGCTGCAAACCTAAGAATTTTTTCTCATTGAAGACAACATCCTGACTACACAAAATCCTTTTTGCAATAGGATCCCATAGCCTAAAACCAAATTGATCTTCTCCATAGCCTAGAAAATGCACCTTTTCAATTTGAAATCGAGCTTCATTCATTGTTCTTTGGGAATATGCACGAACGCTTCACAGCCAAACACCTGTAAATGATGATATGAAATTATTTTCCCAAGCCATTGCTCCTTTGAAATGTCAAAATCCAAATGAGACGACGGGGCACGATTTCTCAAATAGACTATAGTGTTGCACACCTCTGCCCAAAACTATTTTCCCAACCCGGCATTGGAGAGCATACAACGAGCTCTCTCTAAAATTGTTTGATTCAACCGCTCAACTACTCTATTTTCCTAAGGGGTGAATAGGACCACCTTTATTCTTCAAATGTCGTTGTCTGCATAGAAATTATCAAACTATGAGGAACAAAACTCTCCTCCATTGTCAATTTTCAGACATTTGATTTTATGCCCTATTTTATTTTCAACAAGAGCCTTGAAAATTTTAAACTTTGAAAAAACTTCTGATTTTTTATTCAACATGTAAATCCAAACTTTTCGAGTATAATCATCAAGAAATGTGACAAAGTAATTGGCACCACCAAATGAAGTTACCTCAGTAGGACAAAAAACGTCTGAATGCACAAGTGCCAAAGGAGTAGTTTTTTGATCATGGCCTGTCCACAAGAAGCTAGCTCAGCTTTGTTTGCCATAGAGGCAATGTTCACAAAACTATAAATCCAACAATTGCAAGCCGGGAAGTTGATCTCGTTGAAGCATTACTTCAAGCCCTTTCTTGCTCATGTGACCAAGCCTCTTGTGCCAAATTTCTGAATTGCTATCCATGACTATCATGGCAACTCCCACTTCACCATGGCATTTTAAAATATAAATATTACCCAACTTCTTGCCTCTTGTAATCACTAAAACCCCTTTTGTTACTTGCCAATTTTCTAAAGAGAATTTAACATCACACCCATAAGCAATTAATTGACTAACAGAAATTAAATTTCTTTTCAATAAAGGAACATATCTCACATCCTTTAAAATCCATTGACTGCCATTTTTTAAATTTAAAACTATATCACCCTTACCAACAATTTCACATTCCATATTGTCACTAGGAAAAACCTTACCGAAAACACCTTCTTTAAAATTTGTAAAAGCTTTCCTGCATGAAGTAGCATGGAAAGAAGCTTCGGAGTTAAGTACCCAAGAGTCTGCAGTTGTTTCTCCAGCAACCAAGATCAAAACACTGTCATCCTTTTCACCTACAGTGTTTGCTTGATTTTTAATGATTGTGTCCTATGCCTTCTTATAATTCCAACAATTTTTCTTTGTGTGGCCTAGCTTGCCACAAAACCAACATGCACCTATTTTTCCTCTTGATTGCGATCTAGATTTTGACCTCCTTCAATTATTATATTTGTCTCTTTCTTTACTTCTACCTCTATTAGCAATACTTACAGCCGTTAATGCCTCACTAGACGAGGGTTCTTGATTTTTTCTCCGCATATCTTCACTCAATAAAGTGGCTGCAACATCATCGAATTTCAGCTTGCTTTTGGTAGCCACCGAAGTGCTCACTACCATCACAACACCTTCCTAGCTATTTGGTTAAGAACATAGTAATAAAATAGCTTTGATCTCATCATCCAAATTTATGCCTACATAAATTAGCTGGGTAACTAATGTATTAAATTCATTCAAATGATTGGACATAACCCCACCTTCTCACATTTTTAAATTATACAACTTCTTCATAATAAATACCTTATTGGAAGTAGAAGCCATCTCATACATTGAAGAAAATTTGTCCCACAACCCCTGTGTTGTCTTATCTGCAGAGACATTAAATAAGACATTGCTGGACAGTGACATGAAGATTGTAGCTCTTTCTTTTTTGTCCAGCTTCTCCAATTCATCATCTGATAGAGATCCTTTCCTTTTGGATTTTCCAGCCAATGCATTCGAAAGGTCTTGTTTGATGAGAAGGGATTCCATCTGCACTTTCCATAGGCCGAAATTTTGTCTTGCAAACTTTTCAATTTCCACTTCTCTGCATCTTCCATGGCTGCAGAAGTTCTTCACAATTTCTTGCACCAAATTTCTCCAACTTGCTCTAATACCAATTGTTGAAAATAATTTGTAGAATCAAATGAAAAACATATTGCAAAAATAAAAGATTGAAATCAATTACAAAAACAAGAACACAGATTTATCGTGGTTCACCATCAATTTGATGGCTACGTCCACACTCAGGGATTATCTCTTATTAATTCTCAAGTTCTGAATAAAATTACATTCAGCCAGTAGCTTATTAATAAAACAGTCTCCAACCAATATTTGGAAAGATCAATTCGAAATATACAACTTCTAAATTGGCCACACATGCCAATAGAGAGTAATTACAAAATGGAAAGTATTTAGTTATGAAGGAAACACATGCTCTAATTTGGGCTTCCCCGTAACCCAACTTGCTGTTTTCATTGTTCTAAATTTCTAATTTCTTCTTAAAATTTTAGATCATTGAATACTCACAATCATCTGTACAAAAGGTGTTTTCCTTGATTAGAGTAGCAACAATTGGCAACTGATTGTGGTTCTAGCTCACAATTTGTTGTATAGGAAGGGAAGGTTTGCTAATCAAGCTTCTGACCTCCATTAAAAAACTGAGATGATGAGAATAGCAATAGTTCAAGACCTCGTGCTTTTTCCATTGTTCATGAGATTGTGCTTTTATTTTAATTTAGCAAAGTAATGGGTTTGTCCTCTTATTTTTGGATTCTAAATGAAATCTAATTAATTGTAATACATTAATAGATTTAATTTTGAAAAATAATAATTAATGTATATTTATAAAATAAATTTGATTTAGGATAATGAATTTGAATCAGAAACATTAAATAGAAATAAAAATGTGAAATTTGAAGTATATTAAGTATTTTATTTAGTTTAAAATTTGATAATAGGAATATGTGATATTGAATATAGTTGGTCTAGGTTGAAGAGTTAAAATTGAAAATTTTCAACAAAATTAAATGTGGAAATTGAAATAATTAAATACCATATTTGACTCAAAATTTGATGATAGATATTAAAATTGATTTGTCAAGGTGTTCCAAGTTTACAATTATTTAAACTTAACTAGAATACAAGATGTCATGAGTTGAATTCATAACAAAAAACAAGGCGACCTAAAAAATATACAAATACTTTATTAAAAACAATCTTATTTATAGGATAAACATAAAATATAAACCTTAACCCATCAATTTAACACTTCTTTATATGACACAAAGAAAATACCAATAACATTAAATAATTCTTGTTAATTATAATTTTTTTACAAATATAGAGAGAAATAGGGGAGAGAGAGAGGGGGAGGGGATGAGAGAAGGGAAGACATGTATAGGAGAAATAGGGGAGAGAGAGGAAGATAGATTGAGAGAGAATGAGAACATAAAGATAGAGAAGGAGATAGACATAAAGATATCTCTATATGTGTGTGTATGTATATATATCTACCTCTATCTTCCTCTCTCCCCCTCTATCTCTAGGCATGTCTTCCTCGCCTTGTCCATCCATCTCTCTCCCTCTCTATCTACATCTCTCTCTTCATAGCCCCCCCCCCTCTCTATATATATATTTTCCTCTCTATCTCTATCTCATTATCTCTCCATATCTCTCCACCCTTATATCTCACCCTCTCTACCTCTATATCACTTCCTATCTCTATCTTTATCTTTCTATATCTCCCTCTCATTTTCTCCCTCTCTCTATATTAAACTATTCCATCTCTATCTACCCCTCTCTCATCTCTTTTTATCCCTCCCTCTCCTCTCTACTCTCCATGTTGAGACATCTGTTACACAAACAACATTTTCTAAATGACCTATCAATTGTCCTCATGTATTGCACAAATTTGTGCAAAAAATAGACCAAAATTTATCCTAATTGACCTTCCAAACCTCTTTAGCATACCCATTGCACACTAAGGTGCAATTGCTAGTTTTATTGAATAGTGCAGATTACAAAAGATTTGGAAGACTTAAAAATATAGAGATTTGTAGATGGAAAGGACAACCAAACAAAAACAAAAGCTTTTATATTTTATATTAAGTGATTTTCCATTTATTTATGGGTTTGTTTTAAATAAACATTTTAATATAAATATATAGTAATATACAATATATTTATATGTTAAATTTATTTATTAATTATTTTTTTATATGTGAGTTTATTTTAAAGAAACATTCTAATATTTTTTATATTTACTATTTAAAAAAGGATAAAAATTTATTCAATTAGAGAAGATCAACCAAATACACCAAGAATCTAATAAGAATCAGAAAAGGCTCACTAGGCACACTGAGCCTAAAGAATCCAAAGAACATCAAATCCCCCCAAACAGGGAGACATAGAACTTGCTCAGGGACCATGCATTTCAGCTTGAATCAACAACTCTAATTGTTGGACGCAATCCCTGGGAAGATGCTCCAAGTCTTCAACCTCCCAATTACCTCTAAACTCTAAAGCCCATTTTGATAAGAAAATGACGACATTGTTCCACTCCCTCAAGGTATGGACAAAGGCTGCCAACTCCAAAAACCCACTTAGATGAAGGATCTATTGCACAACCAAACTCCATTTCCAATTCACACCATCGAAACTATGCTTATTCAACAGATTGACCAATATTTGAGAGTTAGACTCACAAATAACCTTGTGCCATCAATCTATTTTTTAGGCTATAAGCATAGCTTGGGCCTCCATCATATGATTAGTCTAGTAGCCTTGATAAATGAAGAAGAAGAAGATGGTAGCCATGAAACTATTCCTCCCCAATCCCCACACCTCAACAAACCTAAGATTTCCCCTAGAAGACCCATTGATATTAATCATCAAGATCCCAAGAAGAGGAGGAGACCATCGACCTTCCTTTTGAATTTTCCTATTGGGAATTTGTCTGAGCCATCTTGAACAAACAATCCTTGATCCATTTCCAAGTAGGCCCAAACCTTGCAAAATTTCATCCTCCCCAACATCCAAGGATGTCCCCACCTCACACTTAATAGAAATAGTCTCTTGAAGCATATTGAGAATCATTTTCCATACTTGGAGATCCACCAACCTCTTATCCTAAAAATACTCTAATTCCTTTCTAACTAGATCTTGCAAATAATCCATGAAGGTCCACTAGCCCAAATGATCTAATAAGAATTTTTTTGAGTAGGTTGCCTCCCTATTAAAGTCATCTAAAATTCAGTGAGAGATAAATCATACATGGAGGAGTGTCTCTAAATCCCCCACCAATAGTGTTGAATAAATCTAGAGAAAGAACATTGAAAGAAAAAGTGTAAAGAATATTCCTCACCACTACCACATAGAACACAAATAGAAGGCCATTGAAATTCTCTCTTCAACAGATTGTTTCATGCAAGACACCTATTATGAGCAACTATCCAAAGAAAAAAGTTACACTTTAGCCAAAGAAAACTTATTCCAAGTATATTTCCACCAAGGGACTTCATCCCTCCCATATTTCCTCTTATCCAACTTTTGATACCCAACCGCAATCAAGTACACTCCCCTTGGTTTAGGGCCCCTGACTAGGACATCATTGACCCACAAGGAGATACAAGATCTAACTAATAAAATTTGCTCCATCTCTCCATGATCCTCCTTAGAACCCTCTAGGGTCCACAAATGATGCTCTTTCCACTTAAACATCTCCACTTGATCTAATCTCTTCTTTTCATTGAAGTCGCTCACCTTACTCTAGCTAGCCTCTTGGAATTGAGTGCACAAATTTTGTAAATGAGGATACATGGTCATGATTGGGGGGTGGTCATCCTAGGAATTGATCCAAAAAAGGGCCTTAGAACCCTTGTTACAATGATTTGAAACAAGTTCTTGATTAGTGAAGCCCCTCACTGGAGAGTAGCCTAGACCATAGAACCTTTACCAACAAGGGAGAAATGAGGAACATCCCCCTCAACCACACCTCGCAAATACTAAATAGAAAGAATTCTTCCCCAAACTTGGCCTTGATTATTACACCATCTCCAGTAGAGCTTAGTAGCCAAAGCCTCACTAGTAATACAATCTACTGTAGAACGAAAGCACCCTACTATGTTGGCATATAGACAAATTCCCACTTTACCAAACTCCATTTTTCAGAATGCATTTTCTTTTGCTATAATAACTATGTAGAGATAATATCTAATTCTTTGGTAAACCTTGTAGTAACAATCTAAACCATGCATCAGTAAATAGGAAGAGCCTGAACCTCATATTTTAATAACATTACCATCCTTGCAAAGGATGACCACTTGCACGTCCAATGATTTACATAGCCTCTAAGCTTGTCCAAAAAACTCTCCCATGTACCTCTTGGTAATGAGCCAATAGAGAGAGGTAATTCCTAGTGCACAAAAGAAAGAACCATGATTTGAAATTGAAGAATCTGGGAAATTCTCAATTGTATAAGAGAAGTATTAATGAAGAAAATAGAGGATTTCTCTTCATTGATATTTTTCCTAGAAGCAGTAAGATAAATATCCAAAGTGTGCATAAGGTTACTTGATTCTTTAATTTGAGCTACCTGTAATGACGAAAAAAGGTCCCCCCCAACATGGCCTTGATTTAGTGTTGCAATATGTCTTATTCCCATTAGTTCTTGAGCCCTTGTGAACTAAATTAGCTTATTGGTTCCTTATTTGGAGTGTTGTAAAGTGTTGTAACACACTTTCACACTTTTTTAGGGTTTTATTTAATAATTAGGCTTCTTTATGCTTTAATCGACCTTATTTTGTATCCACAAGCCTCATTTAATGCATCCTTTTTAGGATTATCTTGACCAAAATCAACATCCAATCATAATTTAGGTTTTTTTAGGTTGTGTGGCCCAAATTTAGTGATCTAGGACTCATTCGCCACCTTGAGCGTATAAGTCCCACCTTTCTAAGCATTTTAAAACTTGGTCCCATAAATTATGCCTAACGAGGCCCATTTGTACCTTGGGCATATGAGTCTCATGTGGCCCAAAATTAAAATCAATTCAAATTCTTAGTGGGATTTTATCCTCCTAGATCTGTTGTCAACTTGTAGCATTGTAATTTAGAGAATTCTTGCAAAATTAAGTATAAATACAAGTTTTTTTCACTCATTTTACACCTAGCAAGTTGAATGAGCATCCTTATAGTAAAGTTGAGTTCAAAAGAGCATTCAATAATTTACAAGAGCATTCAAGACTCTTCAAGAGTATAACATCAACCATTTTAGAGCATTATTCAAGCATCAAGCATCATGTCAAAGTCTTCATGCATCATTATTTTTTTGAGTTAACAATTGTGATATAGGGTTTTCTAATTCAAGCTAGCATTCTGTTGGAACCTTCAAAATTTTCAAATTTTGAAGGCCCATGTTGAAAATTTTTCCTTTGCACACTCAAAAGTGCACCTACAAAATATGCCCAAGTGACCTACTTTGGAGGGTCACAATTCAGAGCCAGTTGATTGTCATATTGAAAGGATTGTTGCTCTCTATTATCCCCACATTAATGTACTCCCTGGTCTAATTCAAAGCCCCATGGTCAAATTTTCTATTTTTAGCAAGCCAAAAGTAAATGCATTTTGCTCTATTTTGCACCTACATTTTCAAAATGTTTCGAGGTCAAGTTTGACCTTTAATATCTTGTGATGAATGATGATTCAATCAAATCCCTCTTGCAAACATACTCAATGTACCTAGATGAGCTTATGTTTCTAGTAGTAGCCCCCTAGAAGTTGTTTTGATATTTTTTCAAAGTGGTGACTTTGAGAGCCCTAATTGGTTTATGATAGGTGAAATTGCAAAAAAGTCCAAGTAGGCAACTTTTGTATTTTATCTCTTTCACCTTAGGAAGAATTTTTCCATTTTGTTTGTTGCAATGAATTCTTAGGTCAAATGGTAACATTCCTACTCTGTTTCAGGCTGCCAGGATGAATTTTGATTCGTTAAGTAATTCTTTTTTGACTGCACATGGCCAAAAATGGTGTTCTAAAAAGTTACAAAATTTCAAAATCTAAGGGTAACCCATTTCTTTTTTTGGTCTAAAACCTCTACAACTCTATTTTCATCAAAATTGTAGGTCATTTGATAAATTATTTTATTGTACCCGATGGAAATTTACAAAGGAGGTACTTGATTCTTGATGGATGGGAAACATTTGAGGAAATGGGTTTTCTCTAAATAATTGATTATGGCTGCTTGTGAAAAAACTCATCTCCAAGGGTCACCATTTGTGCGCAGTGAAAATTCTTTGTTTGGGTTGCAGGCATAATTAAAATTTGCATTTTTTCTAAAGTTACAAATACTTATATTTAAAATATTTTTTTATATTTTAAACATTATGTAAATATGAAAAATGCATTTAGGGTAATTATAAAGTGAATTTCAAATTTTTATAAGAAAACCAAGTTTAATTCTTGCTTGTGATTGGCTAAAAAGTGCCACGACTTCATGGGAGAACTTTATTGTTGATCGCTTATTTGAAACTATTTCTCTCATCGAATACACAATGGAGTGATGTTGTGTTCTCTCCATCGCGTATCACTGATTTGATGCTTCTTTTCCATCTTGGATTGCTGATGGGAAAAACCATGTTGAGGTTTCCATTCTCTTTTAGAAATAGTGATATGAGATGGTGTGCCTTTCTTATCGCCCATCATTGATTATTTTTTTCATTCCTATATTCTATCAGCAGTGGGCAATATCACCTATTCTTCTCACCAATTGTTGATTGATATCCCCATTTCTAAGTGAGATAGAGATGCATGATTAGTTGTTGGGAAAGCATTAGAAGGAAGACTTCATGGGCTCGTGAAGGATTTTAAATAAATTTTGATTTCCGGATAAATAAATTTGGGGCTTTCAAAATTATTTGACAACATGTTTTAAGTATAGGGCATGAGTAAATGATTTATTTTAATAAGGTGTGCAAATACAAGTAGCGTGAAAATTCTTACCTGAGGAGAATGCTGTGTCAAATATTTTAAATAGAATATTTAAAATATCATGAGAATGAGAAATGGTTTTGTAAAGTGAATATTTTATTCACTATACAAAACATTTTTTGTTGAAAATAAGTTTTTAACAGTGAGGACTGTTTTCACGGAACTAGGTGAAAATGAACAAAGGAGAATAAAATCTTTTGTAGGAAAATGGTAAATGCACATGAAAGGTGGCTTTTATAGTCAAAGAAAGGGGAATGATGAGTTTTTAGGCTGAGTAATATTTTTCTGTTGAAGGGTAGTGGAGTGAGGAGTAAGAAAAAAGAGAGCAGATTGGAACTTCTTTAGCAAACAAAGGCACTTGCAAATATTTTGTGATGAATGTGCCAATTGTCTTCTTCAAATGAACATTTAGGGTTTCTGTGTTTCCTTAAATTTTGTCTTTCTACCTCATTCTGAGATAGTTTTTTTTTTTAAATTACCACAGAGAACACTATAACGTGAATATAGAGCATTTTAGAGTTAAGTTTTAGGGCCCGAGTCTATCAATATTTATGTAATTTTGAGTACAATATTGGAAAAATAATGCTAAATATTTCAAGTTTGAGACTATTTACTCTCCTATGTACTAGTTTTATAGATTATGAATGATCCAATCAAGGTTGTCTTATTTGTCTCTATCAATTTTAGATAGATGTGTGGCTCTATTCTTGTTTATTAATTCAAAGAATTAATGTAGGTGCTTGAATGAATATGGCTATAAGTTTGTATTGAATTGAGTGCTAGGATGCTAGTAAGAAGTAAAGGTTAAGACACAATGTTGAAATACTATAATGCAACATTTTAGAGCTTCATATGTTGTCAAGTGAAAATTGTTATCAAATTATGTATGTGTTTGAGTTGACTCTGTTCTAAGGATGAGGCACCGATCTAAGTGTGCTATTAATGTTACATGTGTTAGTTAATACAATAGCTAACCATCTTTTAAATCAAATATTAATCTCAGTTTGTTTGTGTGAGGACTTTAATTAGTTACATCTCTCATGTTTAAATTAGGCATTACTATAGAGGTCAACCAAGCCTTTATAGTATTGTGTCTATTAAGCATCTAAAGGAGAAACATTGTTTATAGTGTATTTGGTACTTTAGCACACAAGTATCTATAAATATACTGTTGGGATCACCCTCCCAGGTTTAATAGAGCCTGAAGTACAGGGGAGAAAGGAGTATTTTATTCACTCTCCCATTGATTGGCCATATCAACCCGTTGATTCTAAATATGAGAGAGTGGCTACTCTTTAGGATTCATTGCATCTGTTGATTTGGGAACCAACAAATTGGCGACTCCCCTAAGGAGAATTCTAGAAATATTTGGTTTCAGACCATTTAGTCAAAGAGTCATTGAATTTTCAAAATGATCCAAGGACCTACATACTTGAAGGTGACTGTTGCAATTTTTCTTATGTATTTTTGAAGTCTGGTGCTCTATTGGTGGATAAAACTCAAAAATATATTGATCTTGGAAAAAAGCTTTCTGCTCCTTGAAGATCTTTTCCTCTTTCAAAGAGGTGGCGACTATACACAAGTTTCTACATCATCAGAAGAGTTGGTTGCAACAATTCTCAGGTATTATTCTATTGTAATATCTATGTATGAAGGTTTTCAACAAAAAGTTCTAAGCTAATATTATCCCTTATTTAGTATTTCAAGATACTAATAGAAAGGGAAATTAGAAAGTAGGATATTGTAAAAAGGAAATTGAAAAGAAAATAAGTGTAGAGGGAATAAATTCTTATTTACAAATATGTATTGCTATCCTAGTTCTCCCTCTACAAGTTGTAATATCATGCCTGGAACACAACCATGTCCTCAAAGGAAAGTGTTCACTAGTGAGAGATATGACCTTCTGGATTTTAGTAAAATCCAAGCTTAACCACATTCTATCCCAAGAAGAATTAATGAGTATTTGGCTAAGTTTAGAGGAGTTCTTAAAGAATTAGCAGCACAACATTTACAAGGTTTTCTTGATGTACACATAATGGAAGACTATCAAATAGTAGAGGAAGATGTTGTCATGAAGTTTTTTGTAAGAACTTTAGAAAATGATGTTGAATATTGGTACTCTAGTTTACCAATGCATTCCATAGATTCATGGCATGAGCTAAGAATGCATTTCCTTGATTATTTTTAAGAAGAATCAATAGACAATGAATGCTTGACTGAAGAAAGAAGTCTATATACACAAGAAGAATATGAAAAGAAATATGAAAATAAGGTTGAACTTATGTCACATATTGATGCATTATATGATGTAAGAAGATTTGAGAGTGACTCCTCCTCTGATTTTCATGATAGATTCATGAATATTCTATTTTCTATACTGGCATTAAATAGACCTAATGAATCAGTGTGTATTGATTTTTTTGTGAAAGACTTGAGCTAGGTCTAAGTACCATGCCAGCTCACTTGAAGCCCCCTAATCTTGAATGCATATTTCAATGGATTTTAGTAATTGGGGAAATGGTAGATAAATATGGAAGTAATCTCCTAGCTCAATTATGTTATGGTAATTTTTCAAGGCTTAGTTCAATGAATGTAGATGGTATAGCAAAAGAAAATGATAGTGCATCATGTAATGATGAGAGTTTTGTTTCTAAACGACCCATGGAAAAAATATACCCAGATGAAGATTGTAGCCTTGATGGTCATAAAGAGATAAATGAAACATGTCAAGTTTCTTCTATTGTCTCTAAAAATACAAAAATAGAGAGACAATTTTTTGTATCAAAACAAGGTTGCAATGATATAGATGATAATGAAAGTATTTTTTCTTCTATGGATTTTGAATATACATTTGAAGAGCATGTTGATTCACAAATTTCATGTCTTAATGACAAGAAAGTTTTGAAACTTCACAAGAACATGATGATGAATATGAGTTGAACAATTTTTTGAAGAAATGTGCACGATCAATAGTGCTATGATGCAAATGAAAAGGAGTACAATGGATTTCATTTGGAGAAATCAACCACAAGCAGTTGCAAAGAAGAAATCATTGATGGTTTTCAGTTTGACAGTGAAGAAGGTAGCCTTGTTGATTGTAGCAATAGTATCAACAAACAAGGAGATATGTATGCAAGCGATTCATTGAATGGATCAGGTCAAGCGGTTGGTTATGAGGAGCATGCATATGTTGATAATGATGAACAAGGAAATTCTATTTTGTTAGATGTCTTACCTTCTACTTCTTTTGTTGACTTTGAATTTATCACTGAATGTTTGCACAAGGATAGCATTGATGTAGTTGTACATGAAAGTAAAAATGTAGAGATAAATGTTAGTACAACTAATGATGCTCTTTATGATGAGTTCGCACTTGAATCTAATGTTATTTTGTCAATCACATAGATGCATATATGAGGATCTCTTTTCTGGATCTACAACTCATAGTTTTCCTCTTAAACATTGTGCTTTAGATTGTCATGTTGATGCATCAAGAGGTGATGTTGAATATGATACTTCTTGCAATAGTGAATGTGTTTTAAATGGTCATTATGAGGAATTTGTTGCAGAGGTAAATTCTAAGTCATCTGAACATGCTCTTGAGACTTTTGTGTGTAATAGCATTACAAATGCTAACAGTCTTGTCTATGAGCTTGAAGTAGGAAAAATTGTTTGGGATGCTGGCATTTCTTTAGAATGCTATGATTTGAATGTGGATAAAAGTATTATGAGTGTTGGTGAATCTTGTTTTCAAAACATTGCGGCATGTAATAATGTGACTAAGTTGTGTTGTTGGGATGATGACAAAATCAACTATGATGCAATTCAGTTGGATGAGTTTCAAATATGTGAGCACTATTTGCTTGACACACAGAAGAATTGCACACTATTTCTAAGGTGTGATTTCTTTTCTAAGCCTGATCATTGTGAGGGAATCAATAAATGGGATGAGGTTGTGTTTTTAGATAGTCTTGATCAATATCCTCAAATTTTTTCACTTTCCATAGAATCATAAAATGAAATGAGTGGTAGTGATGTAGCTTATGTCATTTGGTTTCCATATGATAGTAAAGCTAAATTCAAAGGCGTCCGTGTGTGCAGGATCATGATGAGCCAAAAGTGGCAATATGATGGGTATGTGCCTAATCGACTATCTTTACCCAAAATTGATGAAACGAAAAGGGTTTTAAAGGAGATTCTCAGTTTCCGATATAAATTATGCTTTACTTCAAATTTTAATTAATTATTATTCATTTTCTATTCAAATTATGACTAAAGTCTTGATTGATTTGAAAAACATCTAGGCTGATTATCACATTTTTTTGAATCCAAAATATGTGTCACATTCTATGCTTCATACTATAGGATTAAAAAAAAATTGAATTCATGAAGTTTTGACCAAGTTAAGGTGGTTAGACATATGATTTTTTATTTTTTAAAAGTTGTAATCAAAAATTCATAATTAATTATTTACTTGGAAAACAATTACAAAAAAATATGCATCACATTGGGGCATGAGTCCTATACTTATATCTAAAATATTATAAAAAATATTATCATTTTATTGTGGTTAGGGTGAATTGAGACGCCTACTTCTTATTCCTTAAAATTTAATTACCACTTCATTGAAATTTCAAAATTTCACCAAATAGATTTTTCTTTTAAACAAACTTAGTAGTTTAGAAACTACATTCAATTTTCTATAGATTCTATTCTTACATATTTTTGAAATAATATAGATAACTTATTCAATTTTTTTGTCAAATTGCCTAACTCGATTTTTTCTAAATTTTTTCCCACTTAAGGGCCTATTTTTTCCATGATGCTCACACATGACTAACACCTGTCTTTGTAAGAATGAAGTTACTTATGTCACTATGGTGTGGTATTGGTAAGTATGGATTAAAATAGATCAAATCTTTTAAAATATTGGTGTTTGAAAAAGGTAAGAACTGGCTTACCTTTTCCATTTGGTGGCCTAGGGCTGCCAAATGAGCATAAAAAGTTAAAAACATAAACTTTGTTGCCCAATGATGTTGGCACTTGGTCTACTCTTCTAGATGATTCTAAATTCTTGCTATGCCCACACGAGGTATACATTCCTAGAAAGATCCATTGTTATCACCTTCAAATTTTCAAATTTTGAAGGCCCATGTTGAAAATTTTTTCTTTGCACACTCAGAAGTGCATTTGCAAAATCTGCCCAAGTGACCTACTTTGGAGGGTCACAATTCAGAGCTAGTTGATTGTCATTCCTAGAGGATTGTTGCATTCCATTCTCCCCACATTAATGTATTACATCTAGTATTATTTCAAAGCACTATGGTCATATTTTCTATTTTTACTAGGCCAAAAGAAAATGCATTTTGCTCTGTTTTGCACCTACATTTTCAAAATGTTTCAAGGAGGTCAAGTTTGACCTTTAAAATCTTGTAATGAATGATGATTCAATGAAATACCTCTTGCACACATACTCATTATACCTAAATGAGCTTATATTTCCAGTGGCAGCCCCCCAGAAGTTGTTTTGATATTTTTTCAAAGTGGTGACTTTGAGAGCCCTGATTGGTTTCTAATAGATGAAATTGCAGAAAAGTGCAAGTAGGCAACTTTGGTATTTAATATCTTTCACCTCAGGAATATTTTTTCCATGTAGTGTTTTGAAATGAATTATTGGGTCAAATGGTAACATTACTACTCAATTCTAGGCTCCCAGGATGAATTCTAATTGGTTAACTAATTCTTTTTTTACTGCAACATGGCCAAAAATGGTGTTTTGAAAATTTTCAAATTTTCAAAATCTAAGGGCAACTCATTTCTTGTTTTGGTCTAAAACCTCTATAGCTCTATTTTCATCAAGATCGTAGGTCATTTGATACATTATTTTAATGCACTTTTATTGTGACAAACACGTCTCTAGGGCTAGTTTACAAAGGAGGTACCCAATTCTTGATGGCTGGGAAAAAATTGAGGAAATGGGTTTTCTCTAAATAATTGACTATAGCCACACACAAAAAATATTAGCTCCATGGGTCACCGTTTGTGCGCAATGAAATTTCTCTGTTTGGGTCGTAGTTGTAATTAAAATTTGTATTTTTTCTAAAGTTACAAATACTTATGTTTAAAATATTTTTGAATATTTTAAAAATTATGTAAATATGAAAAATGCATTTAGGGAAATTATAAAGTGTATTTAAATGTTTATAAGAAAAGAAAGTTTAATTCTTGCTTGTGATTGGCTAAAAAGTGGTAGCATGCCAACACAACTTCACATGAGAACTTCATCACTGATTGCTGATTTGAAACTCTTTCCTCTCATTAAATCTATGATGGAGTGATGTTGTGTTCTCTCCATTGCGTATCACTGATTTGATGCTTCTTTTCCATCTTGGATTGGCAATGGGCGACACCATGTCTTCTTCATCAGGCAACACTATTTGAGGTTTCCATTCTCTTTTAGAAATAGCAATATGTGATGGTGCGCCTTTCTTATCACCCATCATTCATTCTTTTTTTCAATACTGTATTCTATCAGTGATGGGTGATATCACATATTCTTCTCACCAATTGTTGATTGATATCCCCGTTTCTAAGTGAAATAGAGATGCACGATTAGTTGTTGGGAAAGCATTAGAAGGAAGACTTCATCCGCCCATGAAGGATTTTAAATACATTTTCATTGCCAGATAAATAATTTTGGGGCTTTCAAAATTATTTGAAAGCAACTTTTAAACATAGGGCACAAGTAAATGATTTATTTTAATAAGGTGTGCAAATACAGACAACGTGAAATTTTTTACACGAGGTGAAGGTTGAGTGACAAATAGTTTAAACATAATATTTAAAATAACATGGTCACAAGAAATGGTTTTGTAAACTGAATATTTTATTCACTATGCAAAATATATTTTGTTGAAAATAAGTTTTTAATAGTGATGACCATTTTCACACCGCTGAGTAAAAATGAACAAAAGAGAAGAAATTATTTTGTAGGAAAATGGTAAATGCACAGGATAGGTGGCTTTTACAGTCAAACGAAGGGGAAATGATGAGTTTTTAGGCTAAGGAATATTTTTTGGTTGAAGGGTAGTGGAGTGAGGAGCAAGGAAACAAAGCAGATTGGAACTTCTTCAACAAGCAAATACAATTATAAATCTATGGTGCTAAATGTGCTAAGTGTCTTCTTCATATGAACATTTAGGGTTTTTTTGTTTCTTTAAATGTTATCTTTCTGCCTCATTCTCAGATAGGTTGTTTTGTAAATTAACACGGAGAACATTGTAATGTGAATACAAAGCATTTTAGAGTTAAGTTTAAGGGTATGATTCTATCAATATTTATGTAATTTTAAGTACAATATTAGCAAAATAATGTTGAATATTTCATGTTTGAGACTATTTACTCTCTTATATACTAGTTTTACAAATTATGAAAGATACAATCAAGGTTGTCTTATTTGTCTCTATCAATTTCATATAGATGGGTGGCTTTATTCTTATTTATTAATTCAAAAAATTAATGTAGGTGCTTGAATATGGCTGTCAGTTTGTATTGAATTGAGTGCTAGGATGCTAATAAGAAGTAAAGGTTAAGAAACAATGCTGAAATGTTGTAATGCAACATTTTAGAACTTCATATGTTGTTAGGTGAAAATTGTTATCAAATTATGTATGTGTTTGAGTTGACTCTTTTCCAAGGATGAGGCACTGATCTAAGTGTGTTATTAATGCTACATGTGTTAGTTAATATAGTATTTGATCATCTTTTAAATCAAATATCAATCTCAGTTTGTTTGTGTGAGGAGTTTA